>OY783211.1:2022500-2397500 GCA_963678705.1 Panorpa germanica | reverse complement strand
GATAACTCAGATCAAATGGCTTAGTTTTATCTGTCCTAGCGCTTGACAAAACCTGAAGACACTTGAATGTGTTCGTCCTAAGTTTAAAAGCCTTTTGACTACATAACATGCTTTAGCAGTGTTGTGTTAACTAACCATCTGTTTCCGATGTTGTCTTTTCTGAAGCAATCCACTCCTTTGCCCTGCTGAGGAAGACTTCCACATACTTTTCTTACACGAGCCTTCTCTCTACATTTCGCTTTGACTACTTCCTTAGGACTACACGGCCATGACAAACCGCACTGTTTCGCCAACAACAATGCCGCCTTTTCAAACGTTTCGAATTGAATCAACGCTTGTTGGACCACTGGGTCCGAGGATCCTGCAAATCCACTAATCGCCTTTAATGCACAGAAGTGCACTAAGGTTTCCAGTTTTGGGATTCCCAATCTCTTATCTCGCATCGAGGTGTACAACGAGGCGTTACACGTTGAATCAACTAAATTATACCACAATTTAGTCATACCCCTTATCTTATCGTCCAACTCATTAAATCTTGTCTTCGCCGGACGTGCAAGTGTTAATCTGTAAACATAGTAAGGAATTACATATGTTCTTAACAGTTCTAACTTTTAGCAACTCTTAAGCCTTATGCTATCCAGTTTGTCAATACTCCGTTTTAGTCTGCTCAAGCAGTCGTCGGCTTTAATTCCCTCCCAGGGTATGAATATATTGCCTAGATACTTAAACGGGTTTACTTCCGGGTTATATTGAATACAATCCGAACCACATTTCAACTTAGGGTCTTGTATTCCAAATATTTTATCAAGAAGGACTTTCACCTAAAATGTTGTACATTTACATGCTGATAGACTGAGTCCTAGCTCAGACAAGATCTTATGAGTTATATTTAACTGACCCTGTGCTTGGTCTTTATTTTCACCAAGTAAGATAATGTCGTCAGCAAACGCAAGCGCCTGGACGTTTACATTACTCACTTGATACCCCTTCGTTACTTCAAGCTCATCGAGCAGTAGATCGAGTATAGTATTAAATAGAAAAGGTGAAAAAGGGTCCCCCTGCTTAACCCCTCTTTTTGAAGCCACTGGAATAGTTGTTTCGTCAGTTTTGATAGTTGTACTAGCATTAGTATACATTGATATCACCAAATCACTGGTTTGGGATGGTACACCTAACCGATTCAGCGCAATCTCAAGAGCACTGTGCGATACTGAATCAAAAGCCTTTGATATGTCAATAACTGATGTTATGACCCCTTTCCGTTTCTTTGCCATTTTCAATATTTCATTGAAAATTTTGACATTTGCATAGCAACCGTTCTCAAGGGTAAACCCTTTTTGTCTGCGATTTAATAAAACTTTGTTTTTGATGAGATTTAAGAGAGCGCTTGAAAAGACTCTTGCGAGAAGTGGCGCAATGGTAATAGGCCTCCAGTTAGTAGCGAGTTTTTTATCTGCACCGTTCTTCGGAATAAAAACGTAGCGGTTGACTTTCCATAGTTTAGGGTAAACCTCTGTAAGGATTAGCAGGTTAAATAATTTGGCGAGAACAACATTCAAGCCATTAACTCTACTGATGTCTGTTTTAGTCAACCCATCATTGCCTGCCGCAGACTTAGTTTTCAGCTTTTCATTAATGTCGATCACGCATTTGGGTGTAGCAACCCCAAATTCATTAATGCACATCTTCTTGGCCTTAGCCTTGAAGGGATAGCTACACGGGGACACAGTTCCCTACAACTTTTTGTACAACAGTTCAACTTGTACTGGGTCAGGAACACCACACTCTCGCGAAATATCGATTGTGGTTTCTTTTATAACCTATTTTGCAATGTCCTTAGGGCACTTTCTCATTATATCGTGTTGCCTCGCGAACTTTAACCTTTTCTTCCTGTGACTCGGAGCACCTCTACGGGTACTCTTACGCGCCCTTTTAGGAGCTTGGTTTCTCTCTACCGGCTTAGCGGTAACTAAATTGCATTGCAAAGCGTGTACGAGATCATTTACTAAACCTTCCACTTCGTCTCTACTCGGCACGTCTCATATAATTTCATCTAACTTCACATTCGCTTTATCAATTTCTACCCTTAGATCATTATGAGTTTGCCAGCTTATTTATTTACATGACAGATTGCAAAACCAATCTTCATTGAGTCTGTATCCTAAGATACCAACAGGATCGACTACTTCTTCTTCTTACGGACAAGTCACTTCTTCGTTTTCTGTCTCGCAGTCGATTCTGTCGACTGAGGTGTTTGTAAGTACCTCTTGACAAGTTGCCAATTCAACATTGTTTGAGTTACTAGGACTATGACTTATTTTTGCTTGGGTTACAGAGGTAACCTCTGTCTCCTTCACACCTACTACATTGCTAGCACTTTCCCTTACCGGGACTCGTCTACGCTTACTACCTCCTTGCAACGCTTGCTCAATGCAATGCTTGTTTCTTAATACAGGATGAGCATGTCTCTCATACTGTCCTAATTCTCTTTGGGATGGGAAGCTCCTACCGCATCTGACAGCAAAACACCTAAAGTCATGTTCTTCGGGCACATCGGTAGGAACTTTATGACAATTTGGCATATGGCACACCAACATATTCTGTTTCTTAAATGTGAGTTTGTAGAGTTTACATATATATACTACTCGATCGCTTTTATGGTGGGCCTTTACATGAGTTTTAAGGTTTTAAGGACATGCAAAGGATATTGCTATCCCTACTTGCACATAATGGGCAGGCCAGACCCTCTGCCTTGTTGTAAATAGACAGAATCATGGCCTTATTGAGTATTGCTCCCTTTTTATGTTTGATGAAGTCGAAAGCATAATCTTCACTATTATTTTTAATCTGTGTTGTACTAAGTATTTGGGCCTCTAAATTTTTCCTAATAGTGCCAGTGCTCATCTCAACCAGCACTATTTTTTTTTACATATAAGTAAACTAGCACCTAAAGCCTATAGCTTACTGAAGGATCTGCCAAGGAACATCCTTCTCATATCATTGTTCATTGCTTATTTCGCTCGTGGAACTACTATTTTGCGAGTGCAGATTTCCAATAGTGACACCGGTGAGTGCTACCTGCTTATCCTTTAATGCATCATCAACAACAGAGTCATAGTTCAGAATAAGACCTGACCACCGACTTGGAGACAGGCCTTCACTCCTTGAGCTGTTCAAGAGCCCCTGCCCTCACACCAACCATGATTAGCCACCCCTAAACTCAGAACTCGGTGAAGGAGCCACGAGGAGGCTCATAGCAGTGCTATCTATAAAGTCAGAGTCGTGTCAGGGGGTCATTCAGGACATCTGACATTCGTCACCCTCCCTTCTAACATACATATCTTCTTCTTTAGGTATCTCTATTAGGCTTTGTGTATTCTCCTCGGAGAAACCTCCGTAACTTCATCAATTTCCCCAAAGCCCGTAGTTGACTCCTCCTCTTGACGATTTGTTACATAAGCGCCGACTCACCGCAAATCACCCTCGTTTGGACTGGCTTTAGAAAAGCGCGTCTCCAAGTCGATGTTTCGACCAAGGCCCGAACACCGACTTAGAGACAAGCCCCTCCTCCCCTAGCCGTTCAAGAGCCCCTATTTAAAATGTTTATTGTCCAGAGTTCACCTTATAATACTGGAACATGGAGCCGGTGACAAGCTACATGTCTCTTACATTTAGAGATATCATGATAAACTTATCTTAGGATAAACAAAAATGTACCTTATTATTATAATCACTATTATAAAAAACATCAATGTACAAGAGTACCCTCATATGTTTATAAAAGTTTTACACAATCAAAATGTTACTAGAACAACACTACACCTGAAGTAAATATATCTTCACGAAATTTACCCCTTTTTGCTTAGTGCGGTGTTCAGTGTTCGAGCGATGGCATCGTGCCTAAGTTCTCGACCACCATGTGTCCTGAAACACTTCTGCACAACATGTGCCCTAGTCTCTGTGTCTGAGCAGCCGGCTCTGCAGCGGACATCCCTGCCTGCTTTGCGCGACCCTCTTGACGTCCACACTGCAGTTGGTAAGCAAGTAATTTGTACATGGACGTGTTGCACATAGTTTGTTTTAGGAATATGGTGGGAATAACGATTTACCCACTCCGTTGATGCAGCCACCTTAGAAGACTCCACCAACTTAGTCCCATCAACTGATTTGTGTAATACTCCGGCCCAATACCGCTTACGGTCTGTAGCAGAATTTGACGCTACACCGAAGTTACGCAGGACCGCTGTACATCATGAGACTTTACGCTGCACTCTTGTGGTTCGAAATGCTTCTACGGCTACCTTATTAGTAGACTCAGCTAAGCGGGCTATCGTAATCCCAGGGATGGTGGTGATAAACGCAGAAATACCAAGGCTCCCGTCTTTTACTGCAGCATGAAAGTATCCGCGGGACACATCCTTGGGCAAGCGCAACCACTGCCTGATGTGTTTGCTTACTGACTTATCCAGCTGCAGCAATCGGCCTTTTGTCACATTCCCTAGCACGAGCGCGTGGAAAAATTGCGGTATATGGTATGTCCTCAAGAGGACCAGACGTTGTTGGGGCTTCAGTGGAGCTGCTGAGATGCGAGGCAAGGCTGTTGAAACATCTGTCTCAACCGTCTTCGCTCCCTTCACACTGAAGTCCACTCCTAAGTACCGCCACTCTGCTAGGGATGTCACTGCTTTTATCTTTTCGGTGCTAATCTGGAATTCCGCATCAACAAACTTGATTTTTTTGATCTTCACTCCAAAAATACGGGAGATGAACGAAGATTTCTCCACGCTAAAGGACAGTCTCATACTGGCAGCCCTCTTAACGATTTCTCGAAGGGCAAACTGCATCCCTGCTGCTGTGGAAGTCACAACAACAAGGTCGTCTGTGAAGGCCAAACAAGACACCTTTTGCCCTTCTAGTACGAACCCGACCTCTTGCGGAATAGCAACTATTACTTCATCCATTGCCAGATTAAAGATGATAGGTGACAATGGATCCCCTTGCCTCACACCTCTGTTGACTGCATACACCTCACTTGTGCTACGCCCTACCTTGAAACGGGTCTAAGGGTCTTTATATACCGCCGACATATAGTACACAAAGTCAGCTGGTAAGCATTTGGAGGCTAAAACCTCATGAACAGCCTGGTGTGATATACTGTCAAATGCTTTAGTGATATCTAGAACAGACACATGCACTTGACGGAGCTCTGAGTTAGCGACTGATAGTACAGTGTCTAAAATGGTGACGTTCTCGGCCACTCCGTCCGCCTTAATAAAGGCTCGCTGTCTTGTGTCGGTCAAACATAAAGACTTAACTCGTCTTGCCAGGATCTTGTGAAATTGTCTAACAATAATGTTGGACAACGAAATAGGGCAAAACTGCGATGCATGCTCCGGGGCCAGAGTTTTTGGAATAAAAATTGTGTCAGATAAAAGTAACTTGGATTGTATGTGGCCTTGCATCATGATGATATTGTAAACTAGCGCTCTCACACAAGAAGGGATCGCATTCCACTGCCTGGTTGTAAAAGCATCTATGCCTGGACCCGATGACAGCTTCATGGAAGCAGCTTCTATTTCAGCCATGGTGACAGGTTGCCAAACAGAGTAAGAGGAGTCTGCCACTCTCCTCTCTTCTAGGAAACCTGTTGTAGAAGGCTGCCCCATTATGCCACTCCAATACTCCTCCACAACAGAGAGCGAATGGCTCATAGTAGCATGCCCATCCAAGACTCTCTGCGCTGCCCTCTTCCTGATTTAAGTTTAAAGTTTCTGCGTTACAGCATATTCGCTTCTTCTCTCGGCTTTCTTGTTCCGCTTACGGCGCTGCTTGTGATGTTGATCACCACTGCGTGGTGCTGGTGCTGATGTTAAGATGGTGAAGCACTCATGCAGCCACCGCTCGAGGATACTGCTCACGTTCTGCCCTTTTAAGGCTTTGAAACCCGCTTGCCGAAGAACTTGGATGACAAAGCCTTCTCCAGGCACAACAGTCTCACCCAGCAGTGCCTCGACAGCCAACCGTATTGCCCGCTGGTTACTAGTACTCAGATGGCCCTCGCTCTCACTGAGGTGAATAATAGCCACGCGCTCATCGCCATCACCTGTTCTGCTGCCACAAGGACTAGGGTCGTCGTCTACTCCACGGGACCTGCTACCACTAGGACCTGGGTTAACTACATTGCTGTCCGCCAAACCACCAGCTACCTCCTCACCACTGCTACTGGGAGTTCTACCACTGGCTTGGACACGGTTGCGTCGGGCCTCGTCGACTAAGGTCTTTGGCGCTTTGATATCTTCGAGCGTGCGTGTTGAAAATTCTACTTGCTGTAATAAAAACTGGTTTAAAAATCTGACTCCCATCTCTATGCCCCTAGTTTCTAATGAGGCAAGAAGCCGCATCTCTTTGTCCGACCATCTGATCTTGCGGTCTGCTACTTGGATTTTCGCATTGTAAGCATCTCTATGCTTCCTCTGCCGATGCACCTACATGCCTCTATAGCTGTCGTCTTCTTCGTCACTTGTCTCAGCAGGCCAAAAGGTCGGTGGACCCGATCGGTTCTGCTCTAGATTATTTCTGGTAGCGCCTGCTGATAAAGATTAAGGGCCTGGCACGCCCTTAACCCATAAAAACCCTCGGCCAATGGTTGCCCTTAGCACTATCTGGAGTGGTCGGTAGGGACATGGTGGGATGCACTTTTGCTGAGCCTAAGTACAACTAACTTAATGTTTAACACATAAATGTGTATTTCCATTTACATGATACGCAGCACTCCTGTTGAGTCGAGGTTTAAGGACCCTGACCCTAAGAGGCTTAATAAGAACTACAAGGCGAGTCATACACGCCCCAACCTCGACATCATGCAGTTTTCTGTCACGGAGTTATATTTCACCACGACATAACTCATTGCGGGACTTGAGCAGTTTCTGTCACGGTACTCGTTAGGCACACAGCCACCTTTACTCAGGACGGGTTGTAGTTTAAGGTCCGTACCATTTCTCTCGCCATTAGGCAAGAATAGAATATGCACAGCATATGCTATATATATGCTATAATTACGTAAACGGCGGGAGATGGTACATATTGCCCAGGACCAAAAGAGAGTCATAGTTAATCCCGCCGTTTACTTGCGCTTGCTTGAATTTCTTTACGTTGACATTCAGAGCACTTGGCAGAAATCACATTGCGTCAACATTCGCTAGGACCATCGCAATGCTTTGTTTTAATTGTACAGTCGGATTCTCCTAGTCCGTGCTAGTTCTGAGTTGATCGTTAAATGGTGGCTGAAGAGAACAACCGTGTGATCCCGAAAGATCGGTATTAAAAGACTCGCAGCAAGGAAGATCCATGGGAGGCCAAAGCACAAGACCGAACTTAGATCGCGACCACGAGAGTCGTCCTCCTCGCACAGGCCCGGCACGTTAGCCACAACCCATTTGCCGACCAAGCCCAACACACCCCGATCCTCAGAGCCAATCCTTATTCCGACGTTACGGATCCAATTTGCCGACTTCCCTTACCTACATTGTTCTGTCGACTAGAGGTTCTTCACCTTAGAGATCTGCTGCGGATATGGGTACGAACCGGCGCGACACCTTCACGTGGTTCTCTCCTGGATTTTCAAAGTCCGAGGGGAAGATCCAGACAACTGCGGTGCTCTTCGCATTCCAAACCCTATCTCCCTGCTAAAGGATTCTAGAAAACTCGAATGCTCATACTGTAAAGAAAACTCTTTCTGGATCTCCTGACGGCGTCTCCAGGTCTTTGTGGGTTACCCCGACGAACTTTCTTTCGAGGGCCCGACTTGTTAACGGTTCCGCTGCCGGGTTCCGGAATAGGCCCGCTATATTTTTACGCACAGTATTTTGGTATATTCTACGCAACTTATATATTGTTGCTATATTTTTACGCAAACAATATATAATAAAATACTTAACAAACAAACACAAATGCATTAAAAATTTATTAAATTTTTTTTTGTAAAAACACTATATCAACATTAGGATTTCTCCTAGGGCTTAGGATCGACTGACTCGTGTGCAACAGCTGATCACACGAAACCCTTCTTCACGCCAGTCCTCCAGGGCCTGTCTGGAGTATTTGCTACTACCACTAAGATCTGCACCGATGGCGGCTCCAGGCAGTCTGACGATCAGACCCTTTTGGGCACACTACCGCAATCCTTCTACTCATTGAGGCTTTATAATAATTATAACAAAGCTATAAACACTTCACTTGCCCCAACGGCTGAGTATAGGCATAACGCTTCAGCGCCATCTATTTTCAGGGCTAATTTCTTCGGCAGGTGAGTTGTTACACACTTCTTAGCGGATTCCGACTTCCATGGCCACCGTCCTGCTGTCTTAAGCAACCAACGCCTTTCATGGTGTCCCATAAGCGTCATTTAGGCGCCTAAACTCAGCGTTTGGTTCATCCCACAGCGCCAGTTCTGCTTACCAAAAGTGGCCCACTTGGCACTCTGATCCAAATCTGTGGCTTTACTATTTAAGCAGCCTTGAGAATAGGTTAAGGTCGTTGCGGCCCAAGGCGTCTTATCATTCGCTTTACCGGATAAGACTTTAAATGCCAGCTGTCCTGAGGGAAACTTCAGAGGGAACCAGCTACTGTATGGTTCGATTAGTTTTTCGCCCCTATACCCAGTTCCTACGATCGATTTGCACGTCAGCATCGCTACTGTGCGGTGCAATCATTAGGATTACAGATCTTCCATAAATTCACTTGGAAAGTGAATCTTTACTTTCATTACGCCTTTAGGTTTATTAAGTCCCAATGACTTGCGCACATGCTATACTCCTTGGTCCGTGTTTCAAGACGGGTCTTGAAAGTACCTAAAGCTAAACCGTTGCTAACCAATATAAAGGGTCTATTCAATATACTAAATTCCAACAGTATAACGGTTTCAGTAACAGCACTAGGTCTGATAGCCAAATCCAGATACACACGTGAAAATAGTTTGAATGCCTTGTAGGTGGCTCAATATTATGTGTTAAACCATCGAACAAGTTAATCGGGTAAGCATTGATGGTCTAAATCACATATACCGAAATATATATATATATATATATATATATATATATATATATATATGTATATATATATATATATATATATAAAACAGGTTATTAATAAGGGACCTTAGATTTACATCCAATGATTTGCAACGTCATACTAGAGAAAAAGTGCATACCTCCATAGCCAAGTTAACATGACAAATTCAGTGTTACATAAAAATGACGTGAGTCGTTAAATATATCATCACAAAAATGCAATGCTCGACCGAATGTAAGATACTGAGTCTTCTTACTCGAACTTTCGGGTTTCTCAGTTTTACCCCTGAACGGTTTCACGTACTCTTGAACTCTCTCTTCAAAGTTCTTTTCAACTTTCCCTCACGGTACTTGTTTGCTATCGGTCTCGTGGTTAAAAAATCAGTAACAGTTTATCACCCTCTTTGGGTAATTGGCCCCATTCAAAATGGACTTAAACGCGCTACATGATCTCAGGTTAAATGAATCCTCCTATACACTACATTTCTCACTATCCGTAATCGGCTAGGGAGTTCAGTGCTGGGCTCTTCCCTGTTCGCTCGCCGCTAGTAAGGGAATCCTAGTTAGTATCTTTTCCTCCGCTTAATAATATGCTTAAGTTCAGCGGATAATCTCACCTAATCTAAGGTGATAAAAAAATAGAACTTTCTATATAAAACTCTCAAATAAACTCGTTATATTGTTTTATTTACAAGAATATTACAACTAAGCGTGGCTTATCTAGTAATTTATATATAAAAAAGTTAAATATAATTGTTCTATTCCTCTGACTAGTTCCAAAATTTAAAAAACCACGTGTGTGGTTTGTAGTTGCAGAATCACAGGGTCAAGTCTTCCGGCTTGCAGCTGCAGAATTTCTTCATTCTGGTGGTTCTGCAGTTGCAGTAGATATTTGCTTGCTGCCTTCCTGACTTCTTCGTCTACGGTGGGCATCTTTAGATCACGGTGTAAATTATCATTCCGTATGTACCAGGGCGCATTTGTAATGCTCCATAGTACTTTGTTTTGGAAAGTTTGGATTTTTGTTAAATTTGTTTTCTTATTATAACCCCAAAGTTGTATACCATAAGTCCATATGGGTTTCAGTATTTGCTTATACAATAACAGTTTGTTGTGCACTGTAAGCTGAGAATGTTTTCGCATAAGCCAGTGCATTTTCCTGAATTTATTAATAAGCTGTTCTCTTTTCATCTTTACATGCTCCTTCCACTTGAGTTTTGCGTCAAGCGTCATGCCAAGGTGTTTCGCTGTGTTGGAATAGGGTATTTTTTGGCTGTTGATAGTAACTGTGAGAGGAGTAGTTATTCGATTTGTAAAGTTGATGTGCGTGGACTTGGCTTCGTTCAGCTTAATTCGACAATTCTTTGTCCATTTGCAAACCTCGTCTAGTGAATGCTGTAGTTTTCTGGTAACCTCTTCCTCATTTTTCCCAACAACCATTGTCGCTGTGTCGTCTGCAAATGTGGCTATTTTACTGTTCTTAGATTGTGGTATATCCCGTGTATATAATAAGTACAGAACTGGACCAAGGGCGCTGCCTTGCGGAACTCCTGCTTTTATCTGTTTCATATATGAGTACTCATCGTCCACTTTCACTCTAAAGTGTCTACATTTGAGATAAGATTTAAGAATATGTTACCAATCACCAAGTAAATCTTTGTTCAGTTTGTATAATAATCCTTGATGCCATACCTTGTCGAATGACTGTGCCACATCAAGAAAGACACTTGAACATAGTTGTGTTTCCAGTGCTTTTTCAATAATATTGGTAATCCGATGGACTTGTTCAATGGTCGTGTGTTTACTTCTGAATCCGAATTGATGGTCAGGGATTAGATTTCTTTCAGATATTATTGGTTTCAGTCTCTTCAGCAGTAGTTTCTCGAATATTTTGGATAATACTGGTAATAATGAGATTGGCCGATAACTTGTAACCCCATTTGGAGGTATCTTTCCCAGTCAGTTCTATTATTAGTAAGGCTTGGTGGTGCACTTTTTATTATTACAGAGCTGCTAATAGTGAGTATAATTGGAGTGTGATCCGACGATATTGTTTCATCACTAACAATGTGCATATAGTTCTTCGACAGTCCTTTAATAATAAAAAAGTCAATCAGGTTTGGAATTTTATCACAATCTGTTGGCCAGTACGTTGGCATTCCTGTGGATAAGAAGTCGCATTTTTGTTCGCATCCAGCCTGGTAGAGCTCCTTTCCTTTGGCCGTGGTTAATCGAGAGCCCCAGAAAGTATTTTTGGCGTTGAGATGTCCACCAATAATAAATTTGTTGTCTAATGTTTTGAACAGGTTTGCGTAATTTTCTTTTTTTAAGTTATATCTCGGTGGACAATATATGGCTGATATTTTGAACCTTTTATTTTGTATATGCACTGACACTATCGTCACATGCATTTACTCTGTTTCGATGTTTACGTCAGCGTTATATTTGATTCTTTTATTAATTATTATGGCGGTTCCTCCCCTCGCTTTATTTGTCGGATAAATTGACTTGTATATGTTAAAGTTATTAAGTTTAATATACGACTCTCGTGTAAAATGTGTTTCCGACACAAGGCATATATCAATTTTCTGTAAGCGAATGATTAGCTCTAGTTCATGAATACGTCCTTGTAATCCGTTTGCATTCCAGGCAGCTATTGTTACCACGTTATTTATTTCTATTTCTTTGTCGCATTGTTTTTAATTGAGTTTCTAAACTCTGAATTTTTTTAAATATTTGTTTGTTAACAATTTGCTGTTCATTCATGCTGTTTAAAATCAAGTTAGGTATTTCTTCAATTGTTGATTTTTCTTTTCTTCCGCTGACAATTTTGCTATATAGTTTTTTTGGCATTTCGCTGCTTATGCTAAGAACGGGATAATTGTCCTTTTCTTACGTAAGTCTGGGTTGTGTCTGTTGCTTCGGCTTTAAAAGATTGTCTCTTCTATTTTAAAATTTTATGGCCACTACACATCCTCTGTAGCTAACTGGATGATCTCCTTTACAGTTGACGCATATGGGCGTTGTATTTTTGCTAAGTGTGCAGTTCAGGGTATTATGTTTGCCAGCGCACCTGACACATCTCGGATCTTTCTTGCAATAGCATTGTGTATGGTTATATTTCTGACATCTTTTGCATTGTGGAATTAACCGAGTATTTTTAAGTATTGGCTCTATTTTAACAATAATGTTAAGTATGGTTCTAAGGGCGTAAATTTTTTCTATGCTTTCTTTGTTGTCAAAGGTAAGCATGAAAAGTGGTAGTCCTCGCTTTGTAGTTACTTTTTCACCATTTTCCTGGATCCTTGTATCTTTTTTAATGATATTTACTGCATCCAACACGTTTAGTCCTTTAGCTTTGAGATCTTCAATGATGCCATCTTTTTCACATGAAGGATGTAATCCTTTAGCCATGACCTTGACTGATCTCTCATTCTTGTCTTCATATGTGTGCCACTGAAATTATCCCTCATTGAATTTATGCGCTAACGCTCTGTACGCATTGGGATTAGGCGTATTAATTTTCCATGCGTTATTACTCAGTCCCGTTACCTTGCACTCTTGATCGGTAGTATTTTTTAGATTTCATAGAGTATCTTATATTCCTTTATACCCCCTACATTAATAGGAGGCGGACGAACACTTGTCTTAATTGGTTTCTCATTTCAGTATCGTTTTTAGCTACATCTTTTTCAGGAGAGATGTAAGGTGATGTATTTGGTTTGCGTTTTTTTAGATTTTCTCTTTTTTTTACGATCCAATCGGTCTCTCTATTTAGTTCTTCTTCATCTGTCTCATATTTATCAGTTTCAGTTTGACTACTTGTTTTGTAATTAGCCCAACTGCCCTCTTTTTCTTCCAATTGGCGCATCCGCGCTTACAATTGTTCGACTTTTTTAAGTAGGTTTGTTTTTTCTGCTCTTTCCTTTTTCAGTGCAGTATATAACTGTTTCTCTTTTTCGGTATTTAAACCATTGTTTTTTTGATAGGTAATAGTTGTCATTGGATGTAATGACTGACTTTCTAATTCCTTCTGTTCCTTTGTTCCTTTGTTCCCGCTTGGCTTTGCTTGGGCGGAGTTCTCTGCATTTTGCTTGCCTTACTAAAGGGGTAAAATGTGTCATTCGTATGACTCATCACCAAAGCGTAACTGGGGCTGTTAATAATCCGGTCCTTGAGAGGACGCTTTCTCATTTTCCACACATACCGATTTTTATTACACAAATTACATCAATTTAAAATTAAAGTCTTTACACTTCACTAGTATCATGACCTTATGAATATAAAAATATTGTTTGTATCTTCTTCCAGAAAGACTAATTCATATATTATCTTTTTACATATATGAAATTTGAAATTCTAATTTCCCTTCGCAAAGCCGCAACACACGTGTTGCATATCTATTGCAGTAAAAATACGTGGTATAAGATTTACGATTGTATAAAAACATACACAAAACTT
This sequence comes from Panorpa germanica, assembly GCA_963678705.1. Classification (NCBI taxonomy): domain Eukaryota; kingdom Metazoa; phylum Arthropoda; class Insecta; order Mecoptera; family Panorpidae; genus Panorpa; species Panorpa germanica. Next base: position 2,383,971 of record OY783211.1, on the reverse strand, counting down.
TGGGAAAAATATACGTATATAATTACCATATATTTAACTCAAAAACTTTATTAAGCTTAGTTGCAACCAATATATTTTTACTTGCAAAGAACCAGCATGAAATGATTATGAAATCTAGTAGTCTTAGATTTAATTATTATGATACAAAAACAAAATATCACTAGTCAAATTATATCTGATTAAAGCTTATAGAAGTGAATCTTGAGCATTATTATTACATTTTAATCAGATATAATTTCAAATGTCGAATCCTCTAAAACCAGAAAAATTTCAAACAGATCCAAATTCAAATACTGCAACAAGAGAATGGATATATTGGTTGAAAACTTTCGAAAATTATCTGGAAACCATAGAAAATCCTGATTCATTGAAACTCCTGGTAAATCATATTTCTTTTAGTATATACGAATATATAGCTGACTGCAAAACATATGAAAATGCCATTAACGCCCTTCGACTAATTTATAAAAAACCAATAAATGAAATTTACGCTCGACACTTACTAGCCACGAGACGGCAACAACCAAATGAAACACTGGATAAATATTTAACAAGTCTCAGACAACTAGCAAATGATTGTAAAGCTGTAACTTTGGAGACCAATAGGGATGAGTTTATATGAGTTTTATAAATGGTGTAATTTCTACAACAATTATACAACGGTTACTAGAAAATACTACCCTAACGCTACAAGTTGCCTATGATCAGGCACGAGCTATGGAAGATGCTCAACTCCATTCTCAGTCATATGATACTCCTGTACACAGTACGAATGCTGTTTTACAGGAGAACATTACTATCAAGAAACAGATGCCAGAAAATGATGTTACAGTAGCTGCCGCATCTCAAAAATGTTATTTTTGCGGGAATATTAAGCACAACAGAAACGTTTGTCCTGCTAAAGAATCCATATGTAGAAAATATAGAAAGGTAGGGCATTATGCAAAAGTATGTCGATCCTCCTCTACGTTATATAAAGGAGAAACTACTTCTCCTAAACGATTATCAGCAATAACATCTGTTGCTACATGTAAACAGTTATCTACTGCTATAACTACAATTAAGATGGATGGTATACTCACTGACGCTTTAATAGATACTGGAAGCTCTGAAAGCTTTATCTATGCGGATTTAGCAAATCAGAGGAAACTAAAAGTTATCCCTTGTACTGGGAATGTCTACATGGCTTCTACATCATTACAGTCAAGTATATTTGGATACTGTAATGTAGAAATAGAAATGTTAGGGAATATATATAAAGGAATCAAGCTATCGGTAATGAAAGAATTATGTACCGATATTATATTAGGAAATGACTTCCTCAAGCAACATAACTCGGTGTGCTTAAAATTTGGAGGGACCAAATCTGATTTAAATATTTGTGGATTAACTTCCATCAAGATATCTTCCCCATCATTATTCGCTAATTTGACTCCTGATTGTCGGCCAATAGCTATTAAATCAAGACGCTATAGTGAAGCTGATAAGAAATTTATTAAGGCTGAAATAGAAAAATTGCTCAAGGAAGGAATTATAGAAACTAGTGATTCTCCATGGCAAACACAAGTTTTAGTCACATCTAATGAACATCACAAGAAACGCATGGTAATTGATTATTCTAGAACAATTAATCGATTCACTCTTTTAGACGCCTACCCACTACCCAAAATAGACGAAATTGTTGGTAAGGTTGCTAAATATAATATATTCAGTACCCTTGATTTGAAAAGCGCCTACCATCAAGTTTTAATAAAGAAAGAAGAAAGAAAGTAAACAACATTCGAGGCTTGCAATAATCTATACCAATTTCGTCGCATACCTTTTGGAGTAACTAATGGTGTAGCCAGTTTTCAAAGAACTATTAATAAGATAATACAAGCAGAAAATCTTAAAGATACTTACGCTTACATTGACGACGTAACTATTTGTGGACATACTCAAGAAGAATATGATAAAAATTTACAGAAATTTCTTAATGCAGCAAAGAAATTTGGCATAACATTAAATGAAGAGAAATGTACTTACTCCGTAACTACAATCAATCTATTAGGATATACCATAACAAATAAAACTGTTTAACCGGATTCTGATCGACTTAAACCCTAAGAAAAGTTACAACCTCCTTTAGATATAGCATCATTACGTAGGATTATTGGATTATTTGCATATTACTCTAAGTGGATACCTAATTTTTCAAAGAAAATTCAGCCACTAGTACAAAATAAATCCTTCCCAATGACTCCTGACCTAATAGAAGCATTCGAAAATTTGAAAAATGATGTTAGGAACTCTTTAGTGATGGCTATAGAAGATAACGTTCCCTATGTTGTAGAAACTGACGCTTCTCATAAGGCTATCGCTGCTACACTAAACCATTCTGGTAGACCAATTGCTTTGTTCTCAAGAACATTGTCAGCAAGTGAGAAAAGACATTCAGCAATTGAAAAAGAAGCATATGCTATCGTTGAATCATTAAGGAAATGGAGACATTATCTTATAGGAAATCGATTTCAATTAGTTACTGACCAAAAGTCAGTATCATTTATGTTTAATAATAAAAGGGCCGGTTAAATTAAAAATGACAAAATAATGAGATGGCGACTTGAGTTATCATGTTACAACTACGAAATAATTTACCGTCCAGGAAAAGATAATCTAGCAGCTGATACTTTTTCCAGAATATGTGGTTTTACTTCAGGGTATCAAAATTTCTCAAGGTACTGTGGTACTACTACACTAAACAATACACTAATCAATCTACATGAGAATCTATGTCATCCTGGAGTTACAAGGATGGCGCATTACATACGATGCCAAAATCTACCTTACTCTGTAGAGGAAATTAAAAAAATGACAGCTTCATGTAAAGTATGTGCAGAACTGAAACCCAGATTTCATTAAAATGATTTAGGGAAACTTATTAAAGCTACTTCCCCTTTCGAACGACTAAGCATAGACTTTAAAGGGCCAATACCATCAGCTACAAGAAACAAATACATGCTAACAATTATAGACGAATATTCTAGATTTCCCTTTGCTCTTCCATGTTCTGATTCGACGTCATCTACTGTGAAGAAATGCCTTCAAAACGTATTTGATATCTTTGGTATGCCTTCCTTTATATATTCAGATATAGGATCTTCCTTTATGTCACAGGATTTAAAAGTCTACTTACATGCCAGAGGAATTGCTACTAGCAATACTACTCCCTACAACCCTCAAGGGAACGGACAAGTTGAACGATATAATGGCATTATTTGGAAAGCGGTAACATTATTGTTATAATCGACAGATACGCCAATTACGCAATGGGAAACAGTACTCAACACAGCTTTACATTCCATACGATCTCTGTTATGTACTGCTACCAATGCAACTCCACACGAACGTATGTTTACTCATCAACGTAAATCGTTAAGTGGTATTTCTATACCGACATGGCTAACCATTCCAGGCTCTGTTCTAATGAAAAAGATGGTGCGAAACAGCAAACATGATCCATTATAAGAAGAAGTAGAATTAATTGAAGCTAATTCAGAATATGCTCATGTTAAATTAGCAGATGGAAGAGAGAGTACAATATCAGTTCGCCATTTGGCTCCTCGAGGAAGCGACATATTGTAAGAAAAATCTAATCTTCAAATGTCTGATGAAGAAGACGAAGGAAATATAACGCTACACCCACCAGAAACTACACCGATAGAAGATTTAAGACAAGAACCTGTGACCAATCCTTCTAACGATGACATACCCATTGTGAAGAAACCTCCCGAGCGAAACAGACGTCCACCGCCCCATCTTGCAGACTTCGTACAACACTAAAGAGGCTGGAAGAATGAAATGATTATGAAATCTAGTAGTCTTAGATTTAATTATTATGATACAAAAACAAAATATCACTAGTCAAATTATATCTGATTAAAGCTTATAGAAGTGAATCTTGAGCATTATTATAACACAGCATATGCTTTATACAACTATTTTTGCACATAACATTTAAACCAAAAGTACAGAAATATATATTTATCGGAAAATTATATATATTTTGGATAAACTTCTATAGCGTAGTTGCGCTACTAATATATTTTTACTTAGTAGGAACCAGCATGTTAAGTACATCCCTTTTATTCCAAAATATTTTCGTAACTCTATACACATTAAAAAAAGATTTGTACATTGATGCGCCGTCGTATCAATATACTTCTCCAAAAGTATTGGAATATATTGTTACGACTTTGCGGGCGTCTGAGCATACAAAAATTATAGTGTAAAACAATAACTGGAATTCGCAGAAAAGGTTGCGCATCCCTGTACAAATATCAAGACATTTTGATAACGAAGCTGTTTACTCGTCGGCGCATAACTTAATACGCGTGATCGTTGGAGATAACATAAACAACAACATAGCATGCACTTGTGTCATTGTTTACGAGTGAACTTTCTAGAATTAAATACTACGCGTGTTAGGTTTTGCCGAACAGACTTATTGAATTTTCTTAAAGTTTGGTATTTCGTTTAGAGCTTGTAAGTTAGTTTAGTTTTCTATTGCAGGATAATAAAACAAATATTATTAATATACTTTAACTTTATTGATATATAAAAGTTCTACTAGAATTAGTTATTCACATTAAGTTATAAAAAGTAATTTAAACAACAATTAGTCTATCGATTATTCAGTGTTAATAGTTTGAAGGATAGACTGTGAATGATCTTTAGTACAAGATTCTCTTATTAGGTAACTTTAGTGCGTGAGACAAAACATATCCTGACTTGTCACATCTAGGGTTTGTTATCTAAAGTTCCAAGGGTAGACTGACATAGACTGACTTGAACACTTGACTTATCAGTAGATAAGTGCTTTGGGAACTTAAAGCTACACGTAATACTTTGCAGATTTATTAGGGTACTTATAACATTGCAGATCTATTAGTATACTCATGAGAAAATCATACTCTTCTAGCTTAAAATATATCCAGGATATAACATTCCTCCCTTCAAGCTTGAAGAATATACTTTTACAAGTTTTCTTTAATATAACATGTTACATGATAGTATGTTTAATGTGGCTAGCCACATGGTTTCTGTAAAGAGTACAAATGTTCATGAAAGTGGATGAAATAAACATATTCGTACATAAAGGTTTGTGCAAGTCTCTTAAGATTAAAAATAATTACATTATTTATTATATGAGATATCTTAAAGATATATCAAAGTAACGTCACTATAATGATCTGTAAATAGACATTAAAGTAAAATAGTTATGATAATGTAAAATAGTAAGCATAAAATTCATTGTTATAACAGAAATAATATATAAAAATAATTAAACATAACAAAGTTTTAGGTCAATTGGAAATCAGTAAAATATTAATAGTGATTTACTAAATAAAATTGATATAGTAATATAAAGATAGTAAGTATAAAGATGCATTATTACAATTATGATAATGTTTAACATATTAAGATAAAATTCTAAATCTTAATTAGTTAGGATTCTGCAAAATAATAATATTACTTAGAAACAAAATTACTATTTAATATTTATTAAAATTAAAGTTATTATTCGTTGAGTGAGAATGAACATATTAAAAGTCCAAAGTTAAGTCTATTGTACTCAACAATATCATCATCCTCAGGTGTCTCACTATTCGAATGTCTTATTGTCCTGACAATACTTGATTGTCTTTTAACACAATAGGGTAAAAATATATTACTTATAGAAACACAATTTTTATTATTAGGTTCACCCAAATTATCGTTTAATTGCCCTTTTCAAATTCTAGAGCACTTGCATTTTTCTTTATATAACAAAACACTATAATTATTATGACACAAATCACTGAGTTTCCTTTTTGATGTCATCTAGATTTCTAGTGGCGTCACTCAGGTCGTTTAGATTTGCGTGATGTAAATCCAGTGGGTCGATGTCTTCGACTTCCTTCTTGGTTAAATCTTCACAACAATCTATGTTTATTATTGGAAGATTGTTTTGTTTTGTTATGTTACTGGTTCAGTTGAAACAAAATAAGTATTTCTCTCCTCACTTATGTAAATGTATTGATAAGTAGGGATAATAAAGGATTAAACGTGGGGATGTTTAGTGGATATCGGAAAAGGATATACCTGATATTGATTATATTCAAATACTTCGACTAAAGGTATTTCTAATACAAATATAGCTCTCTTGCAAAGTATGAACTTTAATTATTTGTTGATAATTATGTAATTCCTCAACATTATGGGGCAACTTAACCTTGTCTAGTTGCATTGGAATTTTATTTTAACTGTTTTTGCAAATCGGTAGAATTGATAGTACTACTGTGCAATATTTCGAGTATTGTGAATTCGTAAAAATAATTGTATAAAATAAGTAATAATACTGTAGTCGAGAGTAGTAAAACAACAAAATTTGCAATTACCCAACTATAAAATATTCTTAGTTGAATATTTCAGCAAAACAGCAATAAATGAGAAACAAGTAATAATCCAGTCTATAGTAATTCAATCTATCTAGAATATGCTAACACCGTGTCAGCATAATTACGATAATATCGTTGTATTTATTTCAACTTATAATCTATGAAATGTTTATGTGCAGGTGTATATACAGAATTAGATATATACCCTGTATTTAATTTGGACTTTATTTAGTAAAGTATACATTTATTTATGTAGCATTATTTTAATGTAAAGGTCATTCATGTTTGACATACTAAGATTAAATAGTGTTTTAGAATACTAGATTATATTTCTATTGCTTGTTAACGTAACTCAAGATTAGGGATGAATGCTGCACATCTGTTTACTATTCTTATAGTAAGTTAGGGTCGAATGACATATGAAGATATATATGTCTATACGCATCTATGTATTGAGGGTTTACTAGGTCAACGTTCAGTATGTGCGATTTTATGGTTATTTTGGTCTTTTCTGATGCAATATGTGTGAGCTAGTTAGATGATTTTTACATTCCTCTATACTAGTTATACAATCATTATTAATTTCAAATTTAACATTTTTCTTTAATAATTTAGTTAAAGGCTTAGTGATCTTTGCGAAATTATTAATAAATTTTCTATAATAACCTACTAGTCCTAAAAAGGATTTAACATCTTTAGTGGTTTTAAATTGATGAGGTTGTATATTTTTTACTGCTTCTACTTTCTTCGGATCTGGCTTTACGCCTTCCTTAGTAATTATATGCCCTAAATAAGCAACTTCTGTTTTAAGAAATTCGCATTTATCAGGTTGCAATTTGAAGTTAGCTAATCTTAATTTTTCAAAAACACGTCTGAGTTTAACTTCGTGTTCTTGTAAGCTAGTTGAATAAATAATTATATCATCTAGGTATACCATGCATTGGTCAGGTGTTAAACCGGATAATATGTTATTCATGACTCTTTGGAAGGTAGCCGGTGCATTTTTCAACCCGAATGGCATTCTATTAAATGAGAAGTGTCCATCTTCCGTGGAGAAAGCCGTCCTATCTATATCCTGTTGCTCCATCTCAATTTGGTGGAACCCTGATGCTAGATCTAAGAGTGTGAAGTATTGACTTTTGCCTAATTTATCTAGAATATTAGAAATTAAGGGTAACGGGTATTCGTCTCCAACGGTAACCTCATTTAATTTCCTATAATCAATAACCATTCGCCATTTGGCTTTGCCTGATTTGTCTAACTTTTTTGGAACTACCCATACAGGTGAAGACCAAGGACTATCTGAATGTTGTATTATTTCTTGGGCTAGAAGTTTGCCAATTTGTGATTTTACTTCAGCACGATGGATTTGTGGATATCTATACGACTTTGTACATATGGGATTATTATTAGTAACTGTTATTTTGTGCTTTATTTTATTTGTAAAGCTTAAATTGTCACCTTCTAAGAAGAATATATCACTGTATTCGTGAATTAAACTTTGTGTTACTAAAAATTCTTCTTTATTTAAATGGTCTAACTGAACACTATCATTCAGTTTATCCATTCTTGAATTAAAATTATTTTCATAATTTCTTAAATTAAAGATTTCAAACATGTTATCTAGTGACGGACTACTCAAATTTTCAGTAGACAGACACGTATTTATATTGTTTAAATTATCTTGGTTTATATTAAAATCAGTTTTTCTCTTTAAATTAAAATTTTTAAACACTCCCTTATCCAGTGTACTCAAATTATCAGTACCTGAACATGTGGTAGTATTGTTTGAATTAGTTATGTTAGGATTAATTTCCTTAACATTAAAAATTTCAAACGAATCACTCAGCAATACCGATAACCTCAAATTATCAGGTTCCAGGTATACAGGTGTATCGTTTGTATTTATTACTTTAGTTTTGAATTGATTATTTTCAATCTTTACTAAAGCATTAGGTATTATTATACCATTATTATTATAGCGTTCCATATGATAATCGCCATTAATTTTATTGATGTGAAATGTAACAATTTGTTCACATCTGGGAATTAATGTAATATTTACTGATTCTTTAGTAATTAACCCTACTGGGTTATCCAAATTAAAAGACAAATTAAATTTTTTGTCTTTGGCTTCCAATATTTTCATTGGTAAGTCCACTTTAGCATGGATCTTATTTAAAAAGTCCATACCTAATAATCCATCGTATTTTGAACTAAAATCACATATATAAAAGGTTATAGGTTCTTTAAATTCTGGTAGAGAAAGATCGATTGACCTATTGACAACACGAGTTGAATTCAATGCTATTAGGGTTACTTTTACTGTTCGTATGCTATTTAAATTCACACGTAAAGCAGTTAATAAACCGTTATTGACTAGGGAGCATTTACTGCCTGTATCAATTCAAAATTTAGCATTCCATTCTTTAATGTAATAAATAAGGCAACTCATTATCGTTGTTTAGATTAACGTTGGAACTTAGCATTTCAAATGTTATTTTCTTATTGTTTGATTTTAAATTTCTACCCTTCTTAGATACTCTATTTGATTTTAGTTTGGTGGGATTATTAGTATATTTATTTTTATTTAATGTCTCTAATTCATTTGGGGAGGCTCCTGAGACAAGGAGTCCTCCTCCAGACAGTTTAAATGATGGCTGTCTTGAGACTTGTTAACTTTATTTATTTTTGCAAAACAGCTATCTTCCAAGTGTCCTAATTTTCGACAAAAGGTACATATTTTGCTATTTCTGCTCTGACCAGAGGTGCTAGTATTATTGTTTACTAAATGAACACTATTTTGTGTGCCGTAACTATTACTATTGCTAATTCTCTGCCCAGTACTACCACCAATCCTACAATTATTTGTATGATGATTTGTTATTTTACAACGTTTGCAAAACAGTTTTGATTTTTTAATATTATCTTTAGACAAAGGGAAATTATCCCGAGATGCTGGGAAATTACTATTAATATGTTGGTGCAAAACGCCACGCGTATATGTGATATTTTCTTCGTCCATAATATAATTCAACGCGTCCGGGATGGATAATGGATTTTTAATCCGGACATAGGTTCCTAGAGGTTCATTAAGACCGGCTAAGAATGTTTTAAGTGCCGTGCCTTTTACGATACCGCGTTGTACTTGCTTAATAGCGTCGCAATTCTTAGTAGCTAAAATACTTTCGCAAACGGAAGATTGTATTTTCATGATGCGGTTGCCAAATTCACGAGGTGTCTCGTTTCTCTTTTGTGTAGAAATTACCAGATCTCTGTGCAGACTTTCAAAGTCTCTTTGATTTGAATAATTAATACTCAAATGGTCGCGAATCTCTTGCCACGTATTTAAATTTAGTGAATTTATGTCGCTTTTAGCGTTTCCTATTATTTTATTATTTATACTTTGCGAGATTAACTTGTTTTGGAAACAATCGATGTTATTTTCATCGTAAAATTCATCATATATCAAATCACATGCATTTAAAAATTGATTTAACTCGCTCTGCTTACCGTCATATTCAGGTATTGGGCTCAGGTATATAGGATTTAGGGTAGTGGTTTTTTGTTGGACTAATTCCGTAGAGGTAGTTGATGTTGTTGGGAGTGACATTTTGGATTACACAAGTGAGAACAGGAAATAAACTTATGTCTTATATATGTTTTTGACTTACAGCGAGAGTATTATCTTCATCTGCGTACTGGTCCTTGTTGCTCGTATGCCGCAATTACACGTGCAAATACTTTTACTTTATGCACAAAGCCCCCACTTTTATAGGTACTGTTTAAATTGTTCACAATGGTTTTAGCACCGTAAATACTTTTCAGGAACACACACAGTACACTTAGTTTAAGTTTATGAAATATATTTGTTTTATTATAACTTAATTTTGACTTTATTAAGTTAGTATTGGCTCGGAAAATGGTTTTTCCGAATTTCACACACCTTACAATAGTTTTATATATCCTACCGACTGCGCCACTGTTAGGTTTTGCCGAACAGACTTATTGAATTTTCTTAAAGTTTGTTATTTCGTTTAGAGCTTGTAAGTTAGTTTAGTTTTTGTATTGCAGGATAATAAAACAAATATTATTAATATACTTTAACTTTATTGATATATAAAAGTTCTACTAGAATTAGTAATTCACATTAAGTTATAAAAAGTAATTTAACCAACAATTAGTCTATCGATTATTCAGTGTTAATAGTTTGAAGGATAGACTGTGAATGATCTTTAGTACAAGATTCTCTTATTAGGTAACTTTAGTGCGTGAGACAAAACATATCCTGACTTGTCACATCTAGGGCTTGTTATCTAAAGTTCCAAGGGTTGATTTAAAAGATACAGGCCCACACAACTAGTTGGGAATGTTTACATAAGTCAGCTCTCACTTATGAAATTAATAGACTGACTTGAACACTTGACTTATCAGTAGATAAGTGCTTTGGGAACTTAAACCTACACGAAATACTTTGCAGATTTATTAGGGTACTTATAACATTGCAGATCTATTAGTATACTCATGTGAAAATCATACTCTTCTAGCTTTAAATATATCCAGGATATAACACGCGTATTGAGTGGAACGTCATAGAAATAGTCAGAAGATCAAAACAGCGTATTTGGATAATTATAGAAATATTCTGGAAAGTCAAAGATGTCGAGACCAGGGGTATCCTACTGCGTAAACCGCTAATATAAAAGGAGTCGATCACGTCGCAAATCAGTCCGCGAGTAATAGTGAGTCCACAACAGAGAGTCAGTCCGCAAGAAAAGATCAGTCAGTCTGTAAGCAAGAGTCAGTCCGCAAGAAAAGATCAACCAGAGCAAAACTAATAAGTGCATATTAAACAGTAATAATTATAAAGTAGTTGTAATTGTTTTGTGTTAATAAATAAATTTTGTAAAAGTGTTAATCCTTCTTATTATTTAAATTGTGGCTATTCACTAATTTAATAAGTTACAACGCGACTAAATAGTAAAAGTAGTCACTCCACTGTCACACTACCACAGAGTCTCAAAAAGAAAAAGAAGAAAAAAACATAAGCCGCTGTATATTCACCATAACAACCGCGTGCTTAACCCTTATGTTAATGAACGACTTTATCGACGTCTCTTAGCAACCGGGTACCCGGGTACTCACACATTTTAATATTGAAAATTTTGTTTATTTTGTTAAAACACAAATTTTCTAACCATTTTTTTCTTTAAATATGAATAGTTTTCTTTAAATATAAATTAAATATGAGTAGTTAGTGACAATTTAAAAAAAAAGAGAAAAAAATCATTTAGAATCCACTGTATCGCTCGGCGATAGGAATAAATAGATTTTATAATATTCTGCGTTTTTTGAGATTCGACGATAGTAATACTCGAAGTCAACGTAAAAAAGAAGACAAGGCAGCTCCAATTCGTGATGTGTGGACAATGCTGAATTTAAATCTAGCCAAAACGTACAAACTAACCGCAAACTTGACAATCGAGAAACAACTTTATCCATACCATGGCCGTACTGGATTCACTCAATATATACCGTCGAAACCAGCTAAGTATGGTATAAAGATCTGGTGGATTTGTGATGCGGAAAACGCATATCCTTTGCAGGGGATTATGTCCACTGGTGAAATAGGTAACACTCGAGAAAAAAATCAGGGTGATAGACTAGTGAAAGAATTGGCGGCTCCGTACCGAGGCAGCGGTAGAAACATCTGCATAGATAACTTCTTTACTACTGTACCCGTTGCTAAACATTTGTTACCGTGGAATATTACCATTGTTGTTACGATAAAAAGAAATAAACCATACATCCCAAGTGTTATTGCAGCAAATAAGACACGGGAGCAGTATTCGACAGTTTTTGGATTCCACAAAAAGGTTACCATGTGTTCTTATGTTCCGAAAAAAAGCTGTCATTCTGTTATCTACAATGCATTCAGATGCATCAGTTAGTGATGATACTAAGCGGAAACCAGATGTTTGAACCGCGATTATGTTATCGCGATTATTTTGCGATGTTGTACGATGATGTTGTCGAATTATGTAAAGAAAACCACGAATGTTTTTCTCGTTTAAAATTAATTTATTCAGAACTACAAGCAACTGTGCAATGGAGGAATGCTTTTGTTCCTTGAATATAATAGTTAAAGTTATTAGTACAAAATTAAAATAAACACAATACAATGGAATTAAAATTACAATGTTACTAGCACAAGCCTTAGACTAAGAATGAACAAAAATTTATAATTAATTGACATTTCTAACAAAAAAAAAACTAAAATTACAAGCAAGTTAACATACGATTACGTAATTCTTTATATCTTTGTTATATTTACTTAATATAAAGGAAATGAACTCATTATTTATATCTACTATGAATGGTGACTTGAAATATTAAATAATTCTAATATTATGTTGACTCAAATAACAAATAACTTTTAACGCATTTGAACATAAACAAAATAGGACCATTAGAAATAACTATAAATAAGAACCTTAACTGTTTCTCAGAAATATAAACATTTCCTCGCGATCATTGTGACCTACTTAAAAAATGATTACCTAAACAAAAAAGCCAGCATAAATACATTTGTTTGAGACCATTCCAGTCAATCTCTAGAATAACACCACAATAGCTGTACGTGTTATTTTGATTCAGTAATAGTCAATTTTTATCGCATACTATTGACATTGCCAATTAGATTTAAGAAACAAAAGTCGAAAAAGACACAAAAGCACAAACTGCAAAAGAAACAAACAAAAGTGTTAATTCACAAAACAAGAAAGATTCAAAAGCGAATCAAAAACAAACGAAACAAGTAAAATAAAGATTAACAAATAAATTAGAAATTAGTGTATTAAAATAATCAACCAACTAACAATTAATATTAATCATACATAAATATATAATAATCAAAACTAACATGAAGCAAGTGCAACTTAGCATTTGAATTTATTAAATAAAATACAGTTTTTTAAAATATATGTTTTCATTCTAATACTAATGTCAACAAATACTAACAACCTATAAACAACGACGACCACGATATATGAACTAGCACAACGTTCTTCAAATACTCAATAAATTTATAAAGTAAATTAATCTACTAAAATATAAATTTGTTAATATTTTCGGCTCTCAGAAAATATATAACTGGCGCAGTGCTGTAGGATAATTTGCTTTTTGAAAAAAAAGTAGAACCAAGTTCTTGAAAAAATTAAAAAAAGAACGTGAAAAAGTGAAAAAGGAAAATCTACAGAAGTGTATTAAAATTATAATTGTTTAAAAAGTGTATTAAAAAGAAAGTGAACAGTGTACAAAAGGGCATTTAAAAAAAATTGTAGAAAGTTTTTTTTTAAAGAAAAAGAAGTGTACTAAAAGTTTTTTTCTAAATAATTAAAAGAAGTGTACAAATGGGCAATTAAAAAAAAAAAATACAAAATGTGTTTTATAAAAATGAAAAATAAGTGTATTTTTTGTTAAAAGTGCAAAAGCAGTCGTGACCATCGCACAACCCCATGGAGCTGATTCTCTGAACCTAAATAAGCTAACCTCTGAACAACTAGAAAATCATCACAGCTTAAAAACAGAGACCATAAAAATACATTACCGATATTTGTAATGCAACTGTAAGTAGTAAATATTTCTGAAATTCCTTTTCACAAATTCGTAATATCCAATTAATACATTTTCAAAAAATATAATAATAATAAACATTATTAGTCATAACGAACTAAATCAAATAACAAAAATAATAATAATGAAACAATGAACTAAAAGAAATTGAACATATCACAAATTTAAAAATGAAAACGTAATATTACAATTACAAGAGCAATTAAAATTGCAGAGAAGACAACTCTTACAACTCAGGCAAGATATAGCTGAATCACAACAACAACAAAATGTAGAAAATATCACTTATAGCAATTCTTATTTTGAAACTGTTAAAACATTTTACGGAGAACCAACAAAATTAAATGCTTTTGTAAGACAAGTAGACAATATACTTTACATGTTTAGAAATGCAGTTAATGAAATCAAAACATGGATAGTTGAAGTAATTTTATCCAAGTTAGAGGGATCCGCCGAAAGAGTAACGTTAGGTAGACGGATTGATACATGGGACGAACTTAAAAAAATAATAATTTCTAACTTCTCTGATCAAAGGGATGAAGCTACGCTTATCGTAAAAATTAGTGAACTGATGCAGAAATCGCAAGAAAGTACGCAAGACTTTTTTAACAGATGCTCAGATCATCTAGCAGCTCTATTAGCCAACAGCAGTCAAAAAGATTGTGAAACTCTCTTTAATGATAAGTCAAACCTGTATACAACGGTAATAATAAAAGCTTTTACTAGAGGTTTGAGAAGAAGAATGGGAGAAAGTATAAGAGCCAGAATACCAAATTCAATGGAACAGGCATGGGCTTATGTGTTAGACGAAGAAAACGTGCAACACATGCAGTGGAGAAACTACTCATCTCATACATCCGATAGACCAATACAAAGTTTAAAAACATTCCAATATAAACCACAAAATATACCCTTCCAATCAAGACCATCATTTATACCTTACCAACAAAATTTCCAACAAAAACAATCATTTACGCCATTTTCGGAAAATATTCAAAGAGAATCATTTATACCATTTCCACCACAATTTATTCCAAAACCACAATATCAACCAATTAACCAAGATATCCGAATCTTTGAGCCCATGTAGACTTCATAAGTGACACGTCTGAATTACCTGAGAAAAGAAAAACAAAAACCCGATATTGACAAAGAAAATATATCTGAAGAATATTATGAATATTTTCAACAACAAAAATAAGAGGACAAAAAAGATGCACCAGAAGAATATTTTGAATACATAGAACAACAACCAAAAATAAAATATGTATCAGAAAATAAATGTACTTATATTCCATACATACAACAAGCTGGAAGAAAAAATACTAAAATTAAACAAGAGTATGTTTATCCGCATCACAAACAACCTGGTATTATAATATCTGATGGAGAAATTGAGAAAATACCTGCCGAATATTATAAATATCACGAACAACCTGGTGAAACTCAACAATGCAAAGACTATGATTTTTAACATCCATCAGATAAAAATAATTAGAGTAAAAAGCAACATCCAAAACCTTACTCAATTAATATCTAAATAACAGTATGTAGATATATACTCACTAGAAAATTTAATAAACAAAATAAAGTTTACTTTATCTAGAATTAAATTAAAATTATGACAACAAATGAGCTATGACACTGACCTCCTAAATAACTACTATATAATTACCGTACTATTTAAATAAAACAAAAAAATTCTGAACTAAATAATCAATACGAATAATTATTAAACAATCAATTAAATATATGAAAAACTATACCAACACGTTTCATACGTTTAACTCTTAGAATACAGAAGAAATACGCTGTACTTAAAATGCAGAAGTAAAAAACATTTTGAACTTATAATCAACTTAAATTTAAAACATACAATCTAAATTTAAAATATTTAACCTAAATTCAAATTAATCGAAAAAAAAAATCTAAAATAATATACGAATATAGTATTGGGATTCGAAACCTTATAAAAAATTGAACTATTAAACATATAAATTATATGACAGACTATGAAATAGAGAGTGACTCGTTGTATAACAACCCTGCTTACACAATGAATCTCTATCGAACGAAGAAATGAATGTAAACAACTCTACATAACATACAAGAAGGCATCTTTTTCTTCACAGGGATACCCATAAGCGAAAGACCTTTTGAAACTCATAACCAACAAATTCAAATTAACATACTATTATACAGATTTAATAAAAAGATTAAATGAAAAATATTATTGGTATAATACGTAAAAAGAAATTAAAGCTTATGTAAACACTTGTACTCTTTGTAAAACTAATAAATACAACAGAAAGCCATTAGATACTATTATGAATCTAACTAAAACACCCAGTAGGCCGTTTCAAGTATTACATATAGACACGTTTACAATCGATAAACAAGATTTTCTAACAATGCTAGATCCATTAACAAAGTTTGCAATTGCAGAACCCATCAAAGCAAAGAATAACTTAGAAATAACTGAAGGAATTCTGAATCTATTTAAACACCACGGAATACCGCAAACAATAATTATAGATAATGGATTAGAATTTAAAAACCATCAAGTACAACAACTACTAGGGACACACAAAATAAATGTCCATCCAATTGGAAAAAAAACACAGGAAACAGTCCCGTCGAAAGGCTACATAGCACACTTATTGAAAACTATCAAATATTAAAAACACAAAGTAAAGAAGATCCTACTAAAATAATGTTGATTTGTATTATAGCGTATAACAATACAATTCATTCTGTAACGGAACTAACTCCTATGCATTGTATGGCAGTCAACATCGAAGAAATATATTTGACCTAAATATCAACACTGAAATTGTTCAAGACAAAATAAAAGATTACCATAGTAATATGAAAATATTGCATGATAAAATACAAAACAATATTATCAAAAAAAAGAATGATACTATAAACAGAATAAACAACACTAAAAACTTAACCAAAATTATAATAGTCACCTATTAGTATATATAAAATTAGACAACAGCATGACTTAGTATAAATAAAATTAAACAACAGATCAAAAAGTCAACCACTCAAACAAGGACCATATATAATAACCAAATTGGATGATAAGCAAAGAGCTTATATAAAAAATACAGCTACAAACAAAACATTAATTAGACACATTCGAGACTTAGAAAAAACTAAAACAAATCTTACTATTACAGAAGATAATAAATCTACGATTTAACAACAAATCCTATTTAAATAAAATATATCCTATATCTAACTTGTAAAACACCTTTCCCTTCATCAAACAATAATCCTTTCTAAGAAATATTTATTATTGTCTAATGAGAATTATTTACAGAACAACGAATTTTAAAAATCTAGAATTTAACATCAAACTAGACGAATTTAATGATATTAAAAAAAAAAAACAATATCATGAATTAACATCTCGAAAAGAATCTAACATAGAAATATAAAACTATTATAAAAATACTAACTATTATTGTACTATGTTAATTATAGCTATAAGCATTATAACATGTTAAAAAATAAGAAAAAAAAAAAAAATAATAATAAGAAAAAATTTACAATTATTAATAAACTAAACTCAGCCAATAAATTAGGAAGAAAATCAATTTCAATAAATTAAAATACGATTTTCATTCTAAAGGTGAAGAAGTTAACATACGATTACGTAATTCTTTATATCTTTGTTATATTTACTTAATATAAAGGAAATGAACTCATTATTTATATCTACTATGAATGGTGACTTGAAATATTAAATAATTCTAATATTATGTTGACTCAAATAACAAAAACCTTTTAACGCATTTGAACATAAACAAAATAGGACCATTAAAAATAACTATAAATTAGAACCTTAACTGTTTCTCAGAAATATAAACATTTCCTCGCGATCATTAAAAAGCCAGCATAAATACATTTGTTTGAGACCATTCCAGTCAATCTCTAGAATAACACCATAATAACTGTACGTGTTATTTTGATTCAGTAATAGTCAATTTTTATCGCATACTATTGACATTGCCAATTAGATTTAAGAAACAAAAGTTGAAAAAGACACAAAAGCACAAACTGCAAAAGAAACAAACAAAAGTGTTAATTCACAAAACAAGAAAGATTCAAAAGCGAATCAAAAACAAACGAAGCAAGTAAAATAAGGATTTACAAATAAATTAGAAATTAGTGTATTAAAATAATCAAACAACTAACAATTAATATTAATCATACATAAATATATAATAATCAAAACTAACAACAAGTGTAACTTAGCATTTGAATTTTATTAAATAAAATACAGTTTTTTTAAATATAAGTTTTCATTCTAATATTAATGTCATCAAATACTAACAACCTATAAACAACGACGACCACGATATATGAACTAGCACAACGTTCTTCAAACTACGACTCAATAAATTTATAAAGTAAATTAATCTACTAAAATATAAATTTGTTAATATTTTCGGCTCTCAGAAAATATATAACTAGCAGATGAGTATCCATCAGCTGGTTCTGCCTATTAAGGCTTATAGTACGCTACATGCACCACGCCTTAAACTATTGTAGTTCAATGTTTATGAATAGTAGAGTCGTCTTCAGCCGGAAGCGGGCATAACCTTTTTGTGCTGCGATCCAGTTGCCCTGAGGCAGTTTTAATTGTGGCAGCACGCACTATCCCATCTTTCCCAGGATGAATTTTGATCACACGGCCTAGCAGCCACTGAAGTGGAGGGAGGTTGTCCTCGGCAATTAAAACAAGTGTGCCGACTTGTTGATTCGGTGACTTTCCCTGATGAGCTGATGAGTGATTAGTTGATGAAGGTATTCCTTATACCACCGCTTCCAAAAGTGTTGCTTCATCTGCTGCACATGTTGGAATGCCGACAGTCGATTGGAGGTAGTGCTAGTCCAGTCCGCTTGAGGAAAGCTTGTCAGTGGACCACAAATAAGAAAATGGCCAGAAGTTTAAGGGAGTAGGTCATTGGGATGAGGAGATAAGGGAGATATGGCACGAGAATTTAGGATGGCTTCGATCTCAACTACATACATTTCTAATTGCTCGTACGTTAACAAAGTGTTTCCTACAGTGCGCTTCAGGTGATTCTTAAATAATCGTACCGCAGCTCCCCAAAGCCCTCCGAAGTGAGGAGCCCTGGGAGGAATAAAAAGGCCAAGATATTTTCTCCTCGTGAAGATATCTCTGTATTAAATACTTGTATTCGGCTGTGTTAATTAGATCATGTAATTCATTTAATTCGCGATTTGCCCCTACAAAATTGGTAGCGTTGTCGGAGAAAATGTCCGTAGACTTTTTATGCCTAGAAAAGAAACGCTTGAGACTAGCAATAAATGCCTCTGTGATGAGGTCACTTACCAGTTCGAGGTGGACAGCCTTAGTAGACATGCAAACATATAAAGCCACATAAACCTTTACGCTCTGACGATTACGATGTTGTGTTTCCTTAATGTAAAATGGTCCACAAGAATCGACCCCGACGCGAAGAAACGGACGGGCCTGGAAAACTCGGTAGGGTGGAAGATCGCCCATGACGTGGTCTGCTGAACGAGGCTTAGCTCGAAAACAGATCACACATTGATGTATAATTTTTCGTGTAACGTTGCGACTGTCCAGCGGCAAATATCTTTGCCGCACGGAATATAAGGTGCTTTGAATACCCGCGTGATTGAGCCGAACATGCTCTTCCCGTATAATGGTGCGAGTGATGTGATGATGAGCGGGCAATAATATAGGGTGACGCTGACTGTCGGGCAAGTCAGCGCGCGCAAGTCTACCACCTACACGGAGAATTCCTATGGAGTCGAGAAACGGGCTAAGAGGTATTAATCGACTGTTATCCTGAATAGCTATCCCCTTTTTTAAACGATTAATTTCTACTGAAAACGAGGATCCTTGAACCATATTAATTATCGTTTCGCGGGCTGTGGCCATTTCCGAAAGCGATAAGCAGCCATAAATTCGCGGTGAATCCTTGCATCTTGAATTATTAATGAACCGGAGAATATGTAACACTACGGGTCGTTTTGCCCAGCGAGGAGTACCTGTCAATCAACTCAAACCCCCGCAATTGTAATTTCAAGCAGGTGTAATTAGTAAGCGCGTTTGTTTTTACATCAGGAAGCTCAATACAAGCTAAAATTGTTTTGGGCCATGAGCTCTGAGGTTCTAATAGCCATGACGGCCCATGCTGTCACAGTTTTCCTGACATAAACTCCGACGGAAGCTGACCGCGAGAAACTAGATCCGCGGGGTTGTCAAGTGAAGCAATGTGTCGCCAATGACACGTGGCGGTTAATCGTTGTACTTCGGCGACGCGGTTAGAGACAAATGTTTTTAGGCGATGCGGATAAGTGTTGATCCAATGCAATGCTATCGTGGAGTCACACCACAAGAAAAGGTCGTCTATGGTAATTAACAGCGCAGTTTTTACAGTTTCAACAAGCCGAGCAAGCAAAAGGGCGCCACAGAGCTCCAAACGAGGTAGTAAAATGGAACTTACTGAAGCCACTCGCGACTTAGAGCAAATTAGTTGAATGTGGACTCTATCATTTTTATCTATCGTAGGTAAATACAAGCGCCATACGCCTTCTCGCTAGCATCACAAAACCCATGTAATTGAATATTTTTTTATTTAGCTACAGTAATGCGGCGTTTGAACCGCGGTGATTCCAGTAACGGAAGCTGGTCACGAAAAGTTGACCACAAAGTATGTATTTCTACGGGAATAGCTTCATCCCAGGCTACCCCTAATTTCGATAACACTTGCATAACTATTTTCGCATACACTATTACCGGACCCAGAAGACCCAGCTCTAAATATTCCTGTAAAAATGAATTGTAATTGTTGCGCGTGATAGAATCCTTGAGAAGACGCTTCTTAAGAGAATGAAACCGTCGCAGTGCGGAATCATAAGAATTCCCAAGTTTTAATTTATTTTCATTAAACGGCAATCGAACCATGTATCGGCCTGTAGAATCCCTGGTGGTGTGTAACTTATAGTGCTCTTCACACAACCTTTCATCTGGAGACAAGACCTTAACAAGAGGTAACTCCTTGATCTCCCAGAATCGCGTTAGGTTATAATCGTTAGGCTGGCTGCTAAATGCAAGATGACAAGACACGGAGGATCCTTTAACTAAATGATTCACGCTCTCTGCGACGACCCATCCAAGCTGTGTCTTTTGGAGTACGGCATCCGGATAATTTTTTAACTGGATTTGGTCTACGCTTAATAGTTTATAAAATAAATTAACACCTATCAAGGCATCTACGCTCGATGGTTTGCAGAATTCCGGATCCGCAAGTGCAATATTTTTTGGAATTTCAAACTGCGAGGGATCTATATGCGCCGACGGCATTGCCTTACTGATGTTTGGAACTATAAGAAATTGTATGTTCTTTGAGAATCTATTAAAACGCGATTTAATAGTAGCACGGGTGCTGTATTTAACGTTCGTGCATAGGTCATCGACTCCGCTGACCGAAATGTTGACTTCAGTACGGTTCAGCGCTAAAAACTTAGCCGTGGTTTCCGTAATGAAATGAGCCTGAGAACCAGCGTCTAAAAAGACTCTACAAGTTTTTGTAACGCCTTCTGGATTTGCCAGATCCACTACTGCAGTGGCTAACAAGACTTCTGACGATACGCTAGCATGCAAATTTACACTAGATCTAGGCATCTCCGAATGAGATGCTGTTTCTGTCGAAATATTATTAGACGAGGATGAGGGTTTATTGAAGTGAAGAAGAGTGTGATGTCGTTGTTTACATCTGCGACACGTGCCAGAAGTGCACTTGGAGACAGAGTGGCCGTCGCGCAGACAATTAATGCACCAGTTACTCTTTCTTGCTAGTTCATATCGAGCAAAAGGATCTAACGATATGAATTGTTCACAATTGCTGATGTAATGATCGCTACCCTGACAATGAATGCAATGACGCTTTTAAGTTACCGTGGTCGCACAGACTTGCCTTGAGTGGCCGATATCTCGACCCTTACCTCTTGAACGATTAAACTGAGGATTCACAGATTGAGGGTCTACTTGAGCTCGCATACTTTCGAAATTAGCTCGCTTTGTTAAAAAGGCAATCATATGGTCGATGGTGGGCTTGGTCAAGGTGCAATAATGCTCTTCCCACAGTTCACGAACGTGCTCATGTAATTTGTCGCGAAGAATAACAATAAATAACAAATCCCAAGAATCAACAGGTTCTCCTAGAGTTTTTAGAACACGTAAATTCTTCTGTACATGATCGATAAACGATCGCGTAGAGAAGTTGTTTGAAACTGCCGGTGTATTAAGTAGAGATTTAATATATTTTTCTTTTATAATTTGTCTATTATCATATCGTTCTTTTAATAACTTCCACGCTAATTCATAATTCTGAGATGACGATTCAATGGAGGCAATAACCTTCCCTCAGACAATCCACCCCTCAGACAATCTTTTAAATAAATTAGTTTGCGAACTGTGGGTAAAGTGTCATCGTCATCGACCAAGGAGTTAAACAAGTCAAAAAACCCTAACCAAGTATCAAATGACCCGTCGAATGTTGGCAAATGAATAGTTGGTAAAGGTGCTTTATTCCAAAAATTTGTATTGTTCCCGGCTAATTGATTACTATGCACGGGTGGTGAACTATTTAATTGATTTTGGGTCTGAGGACTGTCGCTCAAGGATTCTTGGCCTTGATTATAAGTTGATAATTCTGGTGTTCCCATAATACTACTAGCAGTGGAAACCCTAGAACCAGATGGGTTGGGAGAATTTGTTTTTTGCGAATCTAAAATTTTAGTGGCCTTAGCGCATGCTTTCCAATACTGATCCTCGAACTCATCTCTATATTAATGCTGTTCCTCCGGAACACGTCCCTCCTCATCCGCTACTAATAAGTCTATCTCGTCTTGATATGCTAAAAATTTTTCACGCGTTTGCCTTATATCGTCGTAGTTACTTTTTAACATACAAGAATACTCTTCCGAATCATTACTGAGAAGGTTCACGAACGATGTGAGAGCTCGTTTTGCAGTCGCGCGTTTGATCTTTAAAAGTCGAACTTGCCCTTCAGCCATTATTAATTAATGGGAAATTTGTTTAAGGTAAAAATATCTACGAACAAATGCTAGGATAATTGACGAATTAAGAAAATAGGAGGAGTAATTGTTCGGAATTAATTGAGTTGCCAAGGATTATTGGTGAATCAACTGACTTACTTGATCACGTCGATGTATTGTTCTGTATCCGCAGTGAAGACGATTTGAAGTTTCAATGAAGAACGGCACTCCGGTTATGATTATACAAATGCTGATTTGTTGTTTGTATAATTCTTTGCATATAAAATGTTTGATTGCACACGATTGATGTAGTTGTTTCTATTATCTGATTATTCTGGTTCACTGTTCACTATCCGGCTCGAAGGACCAATGTTTGAACCGCGATTATTTTATCGCGATTATTTTGCGATGTTGTACGATTACGTATGTTGTAGTATTAAGGCTTATAGTACGCAACACCAGAAATTATAAATTTTTGTAATAAATATAAAGCTGGCGTTGATACAATGGACCAAATGGTTCGGAGGTATACAAGTCAACGACGATCTTCGAGGTGGCCAATGGCAATGTTCTTTAACATGCTAGACATTTCTTCACTTGCATCATATATAATTTATTACGAAAATAATAAAACGATTGCCAAAAAAACGACAAAACGTCGTCAATTTATGCGGAAACTAAGTGAAAAACTGGCATTGCCAATGATTGAATCTCGCACAGCGAATTCGCAAGTAATGCGGCTTTTCTCAACAAAGATTGCCGTTGAAAGTATTTTAGGTCATGCAGTAGAGGAACCAGCCGAACCAAATCCTGGACCCGAGGTTCCGAAAGATAAAACCGGAAGAAAGAAAGTGACAGGATCTTACCATGTATGCAATGCCTTACCAATAAAATGACGACGAAAGACTCGCAAGAGCTGTGACAATTGTCACCAGCCAGTATGTGATGAGCATTCAAATAATATCACAAAATGTCTTAAATGTCATAATTAATGTCACTTATGATTAAAAAAACTAATATTTATTTATTTTTAATAATAAAAATTAGTTTCATGCATTTATAGAAACCATTTTTAATTTATTTCCTATGTTTTCTAATGTGGGTACCCGGTTGCTAATGGGGCGATGGTCAAAGTTTAAACTTATTTAAAAAGAAAAGTTTATTTTAAATAAATTAAATGCACTAACAACTAGCTTGATTTTAAGTTAAAAATTAACGATCCGAAAGAACAAAATGAATTTTTTTTTTTTTTTAATTATTCATACTAATACATCGCGATGGGTACCCGGGTACCCGGTCATTAACATAAGGGTTAAAATAACACACAGTCGCAAAATACAAACAAAATATACTTGTAGAGATAAAAATGTTTTCAAGGTTTAATTAAGTACAGACTAAAAGCGTAACATATTTTCATCAAATTCTGTCGCAAATGAAACTAAATATGCAGTAACGCTTATGCCAGTAATTAGATTAGGAGAGATTGTTGTGAGAATAAAATTTTTGTTTTAATTCATACAAAATACCATTTTCCGGTAATGTTTAAAAAAAAGTTAGATACTAAAATGATGTTTGGTATAAGAGCCCTAATATTTATTTTTTCTCGCACAGTTTTACATCACATCACAACGGAATACAAACATTTCTAGAAATGTTAAAAAGCTAGTTTACTAAAATAATATTTGGATTTTCGGAATATTTTTATTTAGTTAACCACAAGAAAAACCACACAGGTATATAGTAGAATAACAAAAACAATACTTTATACTTATCCAATATTTATTTTTTCTTCAACTTAGAAACCATCAGTTTTTAATCTCTCTCTCCGTAATCTTACCTTTGTCCTGAGAACATTGTTTGTGAAAATATTTAGTTATGCAAGTATTACTTGATACTATTTTGCTACATCTTGTGTTTGAATATTATTAAGTTAACCAAACCACTTAATATCTTAGGTCAAGGAATAACATTTTCTGTACTTGTTCCGTAACTTAAACGTACTTTTCCAGTCCCGAGTGAGACACCGAAGCTCAATAAAATCAAACACAATTTAGCAAACATTTATCATTTGTATCTCTTACATTCGCAACAGCATTACTAATTAGAAACTAAAATGATGTAAAATTTATTTGCCGTCGTAATTATTGTAACCGAAAAGTAATATTTAACAATTTCAACTTTTGCGTGCCCATTCCTCCTTATCGTTGCAGTACAGAATAAATTTATATGTATATAAGAATGTCCCAGAATTATTAATATGTTTTATTTATTAAGGAATAAAAAATATAAGCCGCTGTATATAATTTTTTACCATAAGTTTATATTCATTTGTCTTCCAGAAATCACCCCATCTTTTGTATATTGTAACCAATTTGGGACATGAAATCCATTCACATACGCGAGCGCGCAGGAATTTATATATTTGTAAAGTGTGTAAAGACAATTTATGTGAATGTATAAGACATCTTTATGATATCGAATACCAGTATAGCAAGTTGTTTTTTTCTTTAAATAAAAAAAAACATACAAGCCGCTGAAAATATTTATTATAACAGCCGCGTGCTCAATTATATAAACGTCATTTTTTGGATGTAGTACGTTCAAAACAGTACTTTTTTGTGCTTCTGTAAGAATTACTTGTAACAGAACCCTTTTGTCAATTCCCTCCCCCTCCCCCTCTTTCAATAAGCGCATTGCCTTCAAATCAATGCCTTTAAATTCTTTCAAATTCGTCACTTCCGTCAAAGTTTTTTACTAGTGTCGACCTAATAACACTACATTCAAAGCCCTAGAGTCGTTCAGGCTTTAAATAAAATGCGTTTTAGTACTTACTGTTTCTACTTAGTCTCTTGTCAGTAGACAAGAGAATATCCATCTTACATGTTTCAACTAATTTATTTTTACTTAGGGAAATCATTTCCAGCCAGCTGCGGAACTGGTGGATTTTATTAGGAAAGGCCGATATTATGTACTATGTATTTTCCCCACTCCTGCAAAAGTTTAGGTTTGACAACTAATATATTTTTACTTACAGCAACCATTTTTACTAGGGGGGCATTTTTACTAGTACTGGATTCAGAGCCCTAGAGTCATTCAGGATTTAATTTTATGTATGTGTACATATCATCTCCCAATCACCAGTTTCAACTAATATATTTTTACTTAGCCATTAAATGAAACTTCCATTCAATATTTTATTTCTACTATTCCAGTACAAGATTATCAATTTGATATAAACTTTTCCTATCTTTATAGTAGAAAACTTGCGTTCAAAATATTAAAGTATTGTAAATATAATAATTTACTATACTTTAATGATCCTTTCGCAGGTTCACTAACGGAAACCTTGTTACGAATGTTACTTCCTCTAAATATTTAAGTTTGGTCATCTTCCCAGCAACATCAGCAATGCCGAACTGGTTCGTCGCGTACTGGTCCGAATACCTCACTAAATCATTCAATCGGTAGTAGCGACGGGCGGTGTATACAAAGAGCAGGGACATAATCAACACGAGCTTATGACTCGCGAATTCCTCGTTCATGGGAAACAATTGCAAGCCCCAATCGCTGAGGACACGCTGATTCCTTCAGTGTAGCGCGCGTGCGGCCCGGAACATCTAGGGGCATCACAGACCTGTTATTGCTCAATCTGTGCGACTAAATGTCGCCTGTCCCTGTAAGAAGAATTTTTTGTACGCTAGTAGTAAAAATTCAGACCATCAAGACCAAAGTCAAGAAGCCGAGCCTTTGAGATACTGGAAATACGCCTATTTAGCAGGCTAGACTCTCGTTCGTTATCGGAATTAACCAGACAAATCGCTCCACCAACTAAGAACGGCCATGCACCACCACCCACTGAATCAAGAAAGAGCTCTCAATCTGTCAATCCTTCCAGTGCCCGGCCTGGTGAGGTTTCCCGTGTTCAGTCAAATTAAGCCGCAGGCTCCACTCCTGGTGATGCCCTTCCGTCAATTCCTTTAAGTTACAGCTTTGCAACCATACTTCCCCCGGAACCCAAAAGCTTTGGTTTCCCGGAAGCTGCCTGCCAAGTCATCGGAGGAACTTTGGCGGATCGCTAGCTGGCATCGTTTATAGTTAGAACTAGGGCGGAATCTGATCGCCTTCGAACCTCTAACTTTTGTTTTTGATTGATGAAAACACATTTGGCAAAGGCTTTCGCTTCTGTCCGTCTTGCGACGATCCAAGAATTTCACCTCTAACGTCGTAATATGAATGCCCCCAGTTGTCCTTATTAATCATTACTTCGAAATTTCAAAAACCAACCAAATAGAAACGAGGTCTTATTCTATTATTCCATGCACACAATATTTAGGCAAAATTTATCCTGCTCTAAGCACTCTAACTTGTTCAAAGTAAATGTATCGGCCCACCTCGACACTCGTTTAAGAGCACCGTGATGAGATTTTGAGTTGGGTTGCCTTTTTACGGGCGAACCCACCGATAGGACGTCCCATATCATGCCAGTTAAACACCGTGAGCGGTGAACCGACAGTATGGGACACATATTCAACTACGAGCTTTTTATCCGCAACAACTTTAATATACGCTATTGGGGCTGGAATAACCGTGGCTGTTGGCACCAGAATTGCCCTCCAATTGATCCTTGTAAAGGATTTAAAGTGTACTCCATTCCGATTTTGGGGCCTCGGATGATCTCGTATCGTTATTTTTCGTCACTACCTCCTCGTGCCTAAAGTGGGTAATTTGCGCGCCTTCCTTGGATGTGGTAGCCGTTTCTCAGGCTCCCTCTCCGGAATCGAACCCTGATTCCCCGTTATCCGTAACGACCATGGTAGTCGCAGAAACTACCATCGACAGTTGATAAGGCAGACATTTGAAAGATGCGTCGTCGGTACGGGACCGTACGATCAGTCTAAAGTTATTCAGAGTCACCAAATCAAACGGTATACAAGGCAAGCCCGCTACCGATTGGTTTTGATCTAATAAAAGCGTTCCTTCCATCTCTGGTTGGAACTCTATTTGTATGTATTAGCTGTAGAAATACCACAGTTATCCAAGTAAGTGTGGGTACGATCTAAGGAACCATAACTGATGTAATGAGCCATTCGCGGTTTCACCTTAATGTGGCTTGCACTGAGATATGCATGGCTTAATTTTTGAGACAAGCATATGACTACTGGCAGGACCAACCAGGGAGCTATTGAGCTTTTTATATAATTGTGTATTTGTTATGTCAATTGGACGTCACTGCGACTACACATAATTTTTTATAAAATTATAAATAGTTATATTATATATAAAAATAAGTCGGGTTTTCCTTCCTGACGTTATAACTCCAGAACGCACGAACCGATTTCCACGGTTTTGCATTCGTTGGAAAGGTCTCGAGCTCCGTGAGGTTTATAGCAAAGAAAATTTAGGAATTCAGAAAAAATTTCAACAGAAAAGCAGGAAAATTTTTTTTCACATACAGCGCCATCTCTGATACATAGCATAGATACAAACCAATATTTTAAGTAGATGGCGCCGGTGCGTGATACATTGTTCAACAGCTACTCATTGTTCTCTGCTCAGTTAATTTCATGTGACAAACCGGTATTGTGTTCACTGTGAAATTGTGAAAAAAAAGTTAAAAAAATAAGTTATTCGTTTCCTAACATTTCAATTGGAAACCATCAAATCAATCACGTGTATTGTGCAAATTTTTATTCAATTTCAACAGCAGGCATTTGTCTTTAAGGTGGTAAGTTGATCTGTGTAAATTATGTGGATCGTGCATTTCAGGTTACATTCACCACTCTACCCATAGTCCAAAATGCCTAGAGGACGACGTGCAAACATCGGCCGCCGCACAAGACATGCAAGCCAGCAACAAGTGTATTCACAGAACTTAAGCGAAGAAAGACAAAATATAATAAGAGCGGGCCCGATTGAGACAACGCGTGAGCACACGAAGATCATTGGCATCATACAATCGCTTGGCATTGCAATATGATCCTACTGCGAACTACAGTGATGATGAAAATTTAGATATTTGACCAACGACGACTATATGCCGATATTGCAATGCGTTAAAGTTCAAAAGAGAAACGGCTGGATTGTGCTGCGCAAGTGGAAAAGTCAAACTGGATCCATTACTTACACTACCACAGCCACTGAAACCATTGTTCGATGGAAGTGATCCCGATTCCAGCCATTTTCTTCAACACATCCTTGAATACAATAACTGCTTTCGCATGACTTCCTTTGGAGCTAATATCATTCGAGAAGGCGGCTTCATTCCGACTTGCAAGGTAAAAGATACAACACACATAACCAATCACTCACACCAACACAATGAATTGCAACACATAACAACTACATATACACCACACACTACACCATCACACGATCAGAAGTTACACCGTATTCTTCAACAAATAATTGTTTGCAATTACAGATACAAGGACAAATATATCATTTGCATGGTTCAATGGAGCCAACACCAGATGAACCGCATCAATTTCTGCAAATATATTTCATTTCGTCGATGGTGGATCAGCTGAATGTGCGGTGCAATATACAGGGAACACAACAGTTAAAGAGACGAATTATTGAACAGTTGCAAGCATTTTTTCACACTAATAATGCTGTGGTTAATATGTTCAAAACAGCATTGGAACGAATGCCATCGGATACGCACAAATTTGTCATAAGAGCGGATTGTACCCCAACAGGTGAACATGTGCGAAGATTCAATGCACCCACCGTTAATGATGTTGCTGCAATTATTGTTGGCGATCCAACTAAATCGCGAGACATTGTCGTTCAGCGAAGAAGCAATATCATGCATCGTGTAAACGAGACACATCGTTTGTACGATGCGTTACAATATCCAATCATTTATTGGCAAGGGCAAGACGGATACGACATCACGTTGAAGATGGTCGATCCAATTACAGGTACAATATTCACACACTAATTATTGCTATTATTGGTTTCCATTAACAATTCATTTAATTTTGCATTTTCAGGCGTATCTACGAATAAAAATCTAAGCGCAATGAATTACTATGCGTATCGTATGATGATTCGTACACATGAGGAGAATGTCATTCTGAAGTGCCGTCGGCTATTCCAGCAATTCGCTGTCGACATGTATGTCAAGGTCGAGACCGAACGTTTAGCGTTCATCCGATTCAATCAGGCAAAGCTACGATCTGAGGACTATATACACTTGCGTGATGCTATTCATTCAGATGGTGAAATTTAGAAAATCATTGTTTTTCACATGGGCAGTTATACGTTACGTGTTCACGAGTTGGGAAAGCATCCGCTTTGTTTGTGTTAACGTCAGACCAAAAAACAAAAAATGTGGTTTACCAAAGAGTACTTCAATGAAACGGATAATTTGCGGACACGTATAACGCTTCGATTCAGTATTTACTTTGGATACTTTCATTTACTTAGAGAAGTTCAACTAAATAACACTAATCGAAATGAATTCATTACTGTTGTGAAATGAAATAAAATTTTTCCTTTTCAAATATAAAACAAAAAAAAAATTTTTCTTCATCTTTTAATCACCAAACGAAATGTTACATAAAACGAAGCCATCTGATGGCGAAACGGAGTTCGCCGGGTTTGCTAGTATTATATATAGTTATATATAGTTAGTTATAGTTATATATAGTTCCAGACACACACAGATCCTCAATTTAACTATAATCTTATATATATTTTTTTAATAAAATATTGCCATATATTTATATTCCAGACACACACAGATCCTTAATATATTAAACATTATTTGTAAATATATATATATTCTCTATAAATATTTTGCCTCTCAAGACATACACAGATCCACAAAACTATTTATATTTTTAGATATTTCATATATTTATGTTCCAGATACACACAGATCCTTAAAATATATAATATATCTGGTAAAGATTCAAACAATCTCTATACCCGTTGTTAGATTGAAATCGACTTACGCTATATGATAAAATCGTGTTTTTAATCTTATTATTATTCTTGCTCGGAAACAAGAGAGTTGATGCAAGTGTTATTGGTTTTTAGGGCGCCACATAGGAACGTTTAGTCTTAGACGTAAGCCCGTGGTAATACTGTTCGTTATGGTTGGGTATATCTATTTATGTTCCACGCGTTAATTATTTTTCATTATAAGCTATTTATTTCACGAGTTAACGTAAAATAAACCAGACCACAAATAATTACTAAATAATATATGGAAATCCCAGGCCTTGTAAAGTAGTATATAGGTTCTCTTTAAATAGTTAACCAAGCCACTTAATATCTTAGGAGGAGGAATAACAGTTTCTGTACTTGTTTTGTTTGTAACCAGTTCCAAAATATATATCAGTGTCCATTACACTTAATATTATTACCATAGATATATATTTTTTTCCATTTCAATTGTACCATCCTTATATTGAAAAACATAAAATATATATAAAAATATATATTATTAGTGAGTGAGGATTATTGCTCGTCTCTGAAGCAGTTTATTACACAGTCTTACTCCAGGACTGTTAATAGTATAGTTTTTTTTCTTTTTTTCTTACTAAAGATTATTACAATCTGTCCTGCCTATAGAACATTCAGTGATAGGTATGTCAAAATAAAATGTCTTGCGCGGGATATGCACATCGACTCATCCCTCAATTTTAATAGATCTTAGATTCTGTTTAGTTGGCTAGTAGCTCCTGTGGTAACTTCTTTTTCAGTCTGCGTACTGTGGAAATATTGGACATTATGCAGCTGGCCAAATTGTTTGGATGTTCTATTATTTTCTCCTTGTATACTTTGGTTCTAAGCACTATTTTTTCTTTTACTGTAGGTATATACAGATCCCGAAGTAATATATAATTAGCTCTAAACCATGATGCATTCGTGACAATCCTTAGCATTTTGGACTGAAATCTTTTGATTATCTTAATATTTGAGGTAGATGCAGTACCCCATAGTTGTATACCATATGACCTTACCGGTTTAAGTATGGTTTTGTAGAGCAGGAGTTTGTTTTCTGTGCTAAGTTGTGACTTGCGTCCTACCAGCCAGTACATCTTCCGCAGTTGTAGACCTAGTTGCTTTCTTTTAGTAAATATGTGCTTCTTCCAAGTAAGCCTTCTGTCTAGGTGTATTCTCAGGTAGCTCACTTTGTCATCCTGCGGTATATTGACATTGTTTAAAGCGATACTTTGGCAGTTTCCCTGTCTAGTTGTGAATGTGACATGTATTGATTTTGATTCGCTGGCCTTGATTCGCTGGCATTGATTCTCCAGTCCTTCATCCAAGAAGAAAGTTTGCCTAGATTTTTCTGTGGCATAGCCCAAGCATTAGCTGGATCGTTATGCGATGCCAATATTGCGGTATTGTCAGCAAAGGTTCCCGTCATTACTGAACTTTCCACAGGCAGGTCTGCTGTGTATAATAGATTTAATATAGTCCCCAATACGCTACCCTGTGGTACTCCAGCCTGGATCTGGTGGATGTTCGTTATTGCATCCTCATGTTTAACCATAAAGTATCTGTTCTGAATATATGACCTTAGTATACTGTAGTAGGTGGGAAGTTTTTGCTTAATTTTACAAAGAAGTCCTTCATGCCACACACGGCAAATGACTGTGAAATATCTAGGAATACTGCTGAGCAAAACTGTTTCCTATCAAAAGCCTGGTGAATTTTGTTGACTATGCTGTGAACTTGCTCAATAGTTCAATGCTTATGCCTGAAACCAAATTGGTGATCTGGAATTATGTGGTTTTCTGCAATGTCCGGAAGCATCCTCGAAAGCATCAGCGACTCAAACATCTTTGCAGTTATCGGAAGGAGACTTATAGGCCTATATGATTTCGGTTCTTCTGCAATTTTTTTTGGTTTCAGAATCATCATGACTTGCGCGAACTTTCATTGAGGGGGAATAAAACTAATTTTGACGATTGCTTTAAAAAGTTGTGTAAGAAATTTGATTCCAATCTCAGGTAGATCTTTTAGTATTTTCCCTGTTATGAGGTCATAGCCTGGAGCCTTTTTACCATTCAGATTCTTAATTGCTTTAGCAACCTCGGAAATATAAATTTTTTTAATTGGCTTATGTGGTGATGTCTCATCCCTTAATACACTCAGACCCTATTCATATGCTCTACTGACCCTTCATACGGGTGAGGAGTAAAAACTTATTGCAGTTGCTTAGCGAAAGTGTCAGAATTATCTTTGCATTTTCTTGCCCAACTGCCATCCTCGCGTCTTTACGGTGGAGAGGCTGCTTTTGGTTGTTCTAACTTTTTGGTTGCCTTCCACAAGGAATAGTCACTAGCCGCCGAAGTATTTAGATGGAAAAAAATTCATTGCCGGAGGCGACTACAACGCTAAACACACACTGGGGCTCACGTATCACACTCTCCAAGGGAAGAGAATTCTTGATAGCTACTGAAAAACTGCGACTGAAGGTTGCATCCTCAGGACACCCATCCTATTATCCAACGGACAGATTGAAATTCCCTGATCTCATTGACTTCTGCGTAACAAATAGAATCTCTGAAAACTACATCGAATGTGAACATTGCTGCGAGATGTCTTCGGATCATACGCCTGCAATAATCACTCTGGTTAGTGAGATTAAAACGAAACTAAAAAAATGCACGCTCATCAACAGCATGACTGACTGGAATCATTGTAACAACCATTTGGAAACCTATCTTTGTGCGAATATCCCATTAAAAAACGAAAAGAACAATCCTGGGAATGAACCCCAATGCACCCGTGTAAAGACCAAAGATTAACGTTCTCTAAATCTATAATGGAGAAGGTAGCTGAGAAAAGACTTCGGAAACTATGCAATCTAATAAATGCCCTCGCCTCAAGAACCGTCTAAATCAAGCCATAAAAGAACAGAAAAATCTACTTGCAGCTGAAAAGAACCGCAGTGTACAACAATATCTGAAGCAATAGTATAGTTAAATAATTTTTCATATATATTATATATACATGTGGGATTATTTTTTAAGATTAGTTTTAAGTGTAAATATAATTAGTTAAGAAATAGAAATAGTAAAGAACACTGTAGAATAGGTAAAGATCTTTGCTAAGATCTAGAGATACTCAAATGTGTAAATGAACCGCTTGAAAACCCTATAAGCCGTTCGCTGAGACAAGCAAGTGAACGCCAAGCAGAACGCCAAAGCGAACTGGTCAGAGACGTTCGCTAGAAAAGATGACGATACCCAGGGTGTGGCACTTCTGGAACAAGCAACAGTTAGAAAAATGGCGACAAGATGTACATAGGTTGTGCGAAGTTGTTATTTTGTCAGTTTAAATATTATTAACGGGTGTTAATATAATTTAATAATTGTGAACAATGTTATTAGTTGTAACATATGTTAGAGTTATGCAGCAAATGTAATGTTAAATACTAGGTTGTATTATCATTATAAAATCATTGTGTTTGATAACTATGAACAATCGGAATTGCGTATTACGTGGTAACATGCAAAACATTGAAAGAACTGTAAATCTAAGTATTGTATTTTAATCAAGTGTTATTTTCTTAGTGAAGTTAATTACGATTAATTCGCTTTATTCAGATGAAATTGTATAATTTTGTGTAAATATTAAATGAACTATAAATATTCAAATCATGTGTTTGCTCGTATAAAAGAAACTATATTGTTATGTTATACTGCAAATTGATCGTCTCAACGGATAGTTGTAGAAATTACCTACAAATTGGAGGCTCATATGGGATTGAATAGTTCTATGCTGCAAATTAGGATCTCAACAGGTGGTTGTATATTCTAACCTGCAAAGTGGAGTCTGAACCGGGATGGTATTAGATTCAAAAACTACTAATGTAGATATAAAAACCTACAAATTGGGGGCTCTCAACCGGGATAAGGGCGAAATCAAAAATATTCAGTTGAGATTATTTTTAACCTTAGAACCAGACTTATTGACCAACGGGATAAGGGCGAAATCAAAAATATTCAGTTAAGATTATTTTTAACCTTAGAACCAGACTTATTGACCAACGGGATAAGGCGAAACCAAGTATATTTAGTCAAAAATATACTTAACCTTAGAACCAGAACAGTTGACCAGCGGAATCAAGAGGAAAACTTAGTGTACAGTTTGCTCATTAAAGTAATTGTACAGTAGTGAAAATTATAACAATGACACAAGAATTAAACAATTTGTCAGTGGCAGAGTTACGACAGGAACTTAATTTTGTTGGACTTAGTCAGCGTGGGAATCGTGCTGAATTATTGTCAAGAATGAACTCGTTTAATAGCCGAGTCGGTGAACAGAATAGTAGGTCTGTAAACAATGAAACAGTCAATAAAACTAATTATACCTTTTTAGATTTAGAATTGGCTTTATCTAAATATGATGGGCTTAAAAATGTTAGATTATGGATTAAACAATTTGATGATTTCTGTGACCAGGCAGAAATAGATACAAAATACAGATATTTGTATGCCAGGAGATTGTTGACTGATACAGCAAAACAATTTGTTAATTTCGAAACCAGGATAATAATTTGGGATACATTTAAATCGTATTTGATTGATGAATTCGATACGAGTTTGAATAGCGCACCGGTTCACAAAATGCTTTAACAAAGGGTGAAGAAAACAGGTGAAAGTATTCGTCAATATGTGTATGATATTTTAGATATAGCTTGACAAGCAGACGTCGAAGAAGCAGCTATTATGGATTATATCATAGCAGGCATTCGCGACAGTGCAGCTAACAAAGTAATACTTTATGGAGCTGAGAATATTGGACAACTTAGACGTAAGCTCGAACAATATGAAAAAATGAAAATGGATACCCAGGATTATGATAAGAGATCTAGGCCAGGTACCAAAACTAAAATTGAGACAACAGGTGAGAAGATTAAATGTTTTAATTGTGGTTCATTATCACACTCATCTAAAGTGTGTCCTGATAAAGACAAGGGTTCTAAATGTTTTAATTGTGGTAATTATGGACATGTTAGTCGAAACTGTAATACTAAAATAGAAACTGTTAAAGCGGAGCATAATGTTATGAAAGTAGAAATGATAAAATCAATTTGTGTTAATAACAGGTGTAATGTAAATGCTTTAATAGACACCGGTTGTGATTTGTCAGCAGTGCGCAAAGATTATTTTAAAACATTAAAGAATGTTAAATTAAATGACACTGGAATAACAATACGTGGTTTGTCAAACTCTAGAGTAAATTCTTTAGGTAGAATTGAATTGAACATTGAAATTGATTCAGAACATTACGTAGGTTATTTTGAAGTGTTACCATCTCATGCAATGCATATGAACATGGTGATAGGATTGGACATTATAGCTAAAGCTAAAGTAGTTATTGATAACACAGGTGTTAAATTTCATAAACTTTATAACGATAAAGATGAAAAGGAAAGTGAGGTTAAACAATTAATGACAATGAAAATAGACTATGGTGATAAAGAAAGTGATCTAGACTTATCTCATATAAACGATAAAATTGTTGTTAATAAAATACACGAGTCAGTGGACAATGACAAACGTAAAGAGTTACGCAACTCTAAAAGCGAAAAGACAATTACATTGAAAATTGATACTCCTTTATTTTCTAGACCGCTTAGACTACCACCTGCAAATCGACTAGTTGTTGCAGAGCAGCTGGGTGAAGGGTTAGAAAAGGATGTCATACAGGCAGCCCAGGAAATGAACGACCTAGGTTGTGCAATGAAACAAGGCAATGTTCGTCTATCTAAGGATAAGGTAAAAGCAGCCAAGCATTTTCCGAAGCCGAAGATGAGGAAACAAGGCAATGTTCGTCCCTCTAAGGATAAGGTCAACGCAGCTAAGCATTTTCCGAAGCCGAAGAAGACGCAACAAGCAGAGAATTATACCAGGAAGTGTATAACAGAAAATGAATTGAAGATTGGGGTAAAATGAAAAACAAACAAGACACTGTTCGTTTCTCGAAGGATAAGGACGAAGCCGTTAAGCATTTTCCGAAGCCAAAGAAGAGGATACAAGCAGAAGAAATACAAAATGAGTTTGTAGAAAAACGCAAGAAGCTGAGAGAAGAGGATAAAGGAATTATTCTAAAAGTTCAGCAAGAAAACAGAACTAGCTACGGTAGAAAATGTAAAACGACAAGCAAAATGTGTAAACATATTCTCGTTAAAGTAAATGCTTTTACAAAGTTTGTTTGGTTGTTACCTACTAAAGCAACAGGAGCTAAAGCTAAAGCTAAAATCAAAGGACCATACAAAATAACGAAAATTAAAGGAAATGATCGTTATGACGTGGAGAAAGCAGGAGAGTGTGAAGGGCCAGATAGGACTTCTACATCAGCAGACAAGATGACATCATGGGCAAGGATGATTATAGCAACTGAGGACAGTTACTAGTCAGGAGAGGCCGAGATGTGGGATTATTTTTTAAGATTAGTTTTAAGTGTAAATATAATTAGTTTTAAGAAATAGAAATAGTAAAGAACACTGTAGAATAGGTAAAGATCTTTGCTAAGATCTAGAGATATTCAAATGTGTAAATGAACCGCTTGAAAACCCTATAAGCCGTTCGCTGAGACAAGCAAGTGAACGCCAAGCAGAACGCCAGAGCGAACTGGTCAGAGACGTTCGCTAGAAAAGATGACGATACCCAGGGTGTGGCACTTCTGGAACAAGTAACAGTTAGAAAAATGGCGACAAGATGTACATAGGTTGTGCGAAGTTGTTATTTTGTCAGTTTAAATATTATTAACGGGTGTTAATATAATTTAATAATTGTGAACAATGTTATTAGTTGTAACATATGTTAGAGTTATGCAGCAAATGTAATGTTAAATACTAGGTTGTATTATCATTATAAAATCATTGTGTTTGATAACTATGAACAATCGGAATTGCGTATTACGTGGTAACATGCAAAACATTGAAAGAACTGTAAATCTAAGTATTGTATTTTAATCAAGTGTTATTTTCTTAGTGAAGTTAATTACGATTAATTCGCTTACGATTGATCGTCTCAACGGATAGTTGTAGAAATTACCTACAAATTGGAGGCTCATATGGGATTGAATAGATCTATGCTGCAAATTAGGATCTCAACAGGTGGTTGTATATTCTAACCTGCAAAGTGGAGTCTGAACCGGGATGGTATTAGATTCAAAAACTACTAATGTAGAGATAGTAGCCTACATACACGAGGCATTTTTTTTGTGTAAATTATTTTTACTTATGTCGTTAACTTGGTTAGTCACTCCAAGAGTCACACAAAACAACACAACAAATATATTATATGTTATAGAAAATATTTTTCTATATATATTTGTATGTGTAAATAAATATTTTATATTATAATTTCGAACACACACAGATCCCAAAACATAAAATATTTTTAATTTCCATTCATATTCATATTCATTTCTCAATATTTTTCATATGATTCTCATCATATGAGAAGTATATTTTCATATAATTTTTTATGTAATTTTTTTACACTTATGTCTATTACTTGGTTCGTCACTCCAAGAAAAGACATCATATCATTTATGTGTATTTATTATAGAAAATATTTTTCTATATTATATTTGTGTATATATATATATTGTTATATTCTATCTCGGAGACACACAGATACCAAAACATAAAATACTTTAAAATTTTTTATTTTCATTGAGTTATACAATAATTTATATGCAAGTATATAACTTTTATATATTTTTGAGTAACCATCAATTTTACACTTATAACATCGTCTACTACTTGGTTTGTCACTCTAAAAGACACTTACATACAACAACATATATTTATTTATTAAAGAAAATATATTTTTCTTATTATATAATATATATTGATGTTGTGTGCATTTATATATAAAAATATTTTTTATATTATATTTAGATCACACACAGATCCCACAACAAAAAATATTTTATAATTTCATCCATTTAGTTTTAAGAAGCATAAATAATACTCTTATGTCTCTCTACTACACACTCAACATTTTTTCATAAAACCACCATTTCATTTACCCATCACTATTGTCAAAGAGAGACATGCTCCCTTGTGTATAGATAAACTGTGATTATTATCTATAAACTCAATTAGGTTTTTGTACCAGACATGCGTTACAAGGTTGTCAGCGAAGGCTAACCATAACACCTTCTGCCCTTCTAGCATAAACCCAACCTCCTGGAGAATAGCGCCTATCACTGCGTCTGTACGCAACGTATGCGACCTTTTAATGCTCTAATTTATTGAAGTGTTTTCGGTTGGTCGCTTAAGTCTTAGATTTAAAGTGGACTGTATGATTTGTTAATTTGACAGTGAAATATAATATTTCTTGTTACTACGAATAATTTGTAGTCTTATACTACAACATGGTTTCAATATCTACATCTATTGTATTGTGACGGTAAGTTTGAACTAGACAATAATGCTATATACTAGTTTCTACGACAACGATGAATTCTACTAACTAAATTGATTGTATTGCGACGATAAGTTTGGTTTATGTAATAATGCGATATACTAGGTTCTACGACAACGATGAATTCTACTAACTAAATTGATTGCAATGCAACGATACGTTTTGTTTGTATAACATTGCGATATACTAGGTTCTACGACAACGATAAGTACTACTAACTAAATTGATTGTATTGCAACGATACGTTTTGTTTGTATAATAATGCGATAAACTATGGTTCTACGACAACGATAAGTACTACTAACTAAATTGATTGTATTGCAACGATACGTTTTGTTTGTATAATAATGCGATAAACTATGGTTCTACGACAACGATAAGTACTACTAACTAAATTGATTGTATTGCAACGATACGTTTTGTTTGTATAATAATGCGATAAACTATGGTTCTACGACAACGATAAGTACTACTAACTAAATTGATTGTATTGCAACGATACGTTTTGTTTGTATATTAATGCGATAAACTATGGTTTTACGACAACGATAAGTACTACTAACTAAACTGATTGTATTGCGATGAGAAATGTTTCTAATAACTAAATTTATTTATAAGTTTGCTAATACGAGGTTATATTGAATATAATATAATGTACATCTGCGACAATGTTGATGATGGATTAATTCTAATTATCAAACGTAAACTATTTTTTATTATAGCGAAGTGGTTGCCTTAAATCATTTGGGCGGTAACAATATTTGGAATAGCAGAATGCTGTTTACTAGAAACAATTTGGCAGCGGTTTGGTTATATTAACTATTTGTATTAAGTTATTTGTCATATTTTATATTTATTATATTACTAACATATGCAGATTGTTACGACTTTGAATGGTTACGTGAAGCTTACGAAATTAGCTTGTACGGAAATTGTACCTTTATAATGTTTAAATAATAATATTACTCTGGAGTTACTTAATATTTGTTTTATCCTTTAACGAATATTTTGCTTAGACATTAGCAGCATATGTTATTTTTATTGAAGTTTGAATTATTTCATTACGACTCCTTATAATTAATTTGTAGACAACGGTAATTGTTACGACAGACTCACATTACACACACACTTAATAACTAAATATAACACATACGGACAACGCTGATTGATACAATTAAAACATAATGATAAGTCTCTAATATCAGACTTCTAAATTCATATCACAACTTCAATATATTTCTTTTGACATTTCTTATAATTTTTTTCCTTTGTTTTTTAATTCTCAATATCTAACAAAACCATTCAATAATATAATAAATATTCAATATCCAACATCCAACATCAACCAATAAACAACGACACACAACAACAAAATAGCAACAGAAACAACAAATTCGAATTGGTAAAATAAATAGAATTATTTATTTACGAAAAAATCGGGAACACTAGAAAACTTATATGGAATATGAATAATATTTTATATGTGAGAGCTAATTTTGAAACAGTAAAATTGTATTGAATTCTAAGAGTTAAACTTTATTTTATTATTTTAAATAGTTCTATTTTAATTTTAATTTTTTTTTAGGATTGTGTACTTAACATACCCCCGGGCTATTTTGGCTTCTGCCAAAATATAAACCTAATCTAAATGCTAATCTTTCTAAAATCATTAACTTGGCAATGTTGTCATTTAACAGGGACAGACAAATTATTTTACTTGAGTTACTTTGGCCATATCAATATCTTTTTGAACCAACTTGGTTTGTCAACAAACAATCTGATTAAATATTGGACATGTTTTGTGTCACAAACATTTGTAGTTTTATGACAAAGTTCACTCTTGGTACAATATATGTATTTCGTGACCTTAGTCAGGAATAAATGGGCGAAAATTCTGTTAGAGACAACAAATCCGTTGTTTACACGGGCTGACGACAGAAACAATAGATGAGTGCTGGGTTGTAAACCAAATTTGATATTAACGATGTCATGTGCAAAATGTTGCTGTTGCACTATCTGAGCAGTGAAAGTCTCAATTTTCAAAACGAAATTTAATGTTGGTAATGCGCTATTCAATTGTAATGAAAACCAAAATCGTGGGCAATATACTATAAGATGAATTTTACAATATTTCGATATTTCTGACATAACATTCGATATAGTGTTATTTGTGCACCACCTTGAAGGTATTGTAATTGGTTTAATTTTTGTAAATTTCATGCGATTATTCTGTGGATCTTGATTATGAGGTCGACCAGCAATAGATTGTAATAACCATTTAGGCTTATAAAACCAAACTCTAAGAGTGATAATGTCTGAAATGAATTCTTTTTGATTGCCTGAGTTAAATTGCATCTGTTTAGTAAACATAAATGCGGAACACAAGTCCAATGGGTCTGGATAAAAACCTTCACCCTTGAATCAATAGGTGCTATCCAACAGGCTAATGAACGACAGGCGCAACTTGCCGGCTAGTTGTAATTTTGATTTCTAATTGATCTTTTTTGTTGTCCTCATTGTCTTGGTATGGTATTAACTGAGTTAAAGAGCTGTTTGAGTCATTAAAAACTATCGGAAGAGAATTGGGCTGAGGGTCTACTATACATTCTAAGGAGCTATCTGGTTTAGAAAAAATGTCATGAATTAGCAAGACAGTTTCAAGTTTTGAATTTGATTTTTTATCACAAGACTCAGTGATATGATTTAATGAACGTTGTTCAATTTTACATATGATTGCTTCCGGTACTTTACAATCTTTGGTTTTGACTACAGGTGAATTATAACTTTTCACGAAAATATTTGTTGTCCATAAGAACAAGTCATCAGGTGTTGGTAACTGGTTTGAAAAATAATCATGCTCGAATGCAATAAGCATATTATCGTTTTAAACTGAGCTTAATATACAATATATGGTAAAATTAAAATATTCTCTAGCTTGGTAAGTCAACATTCGCATACGGTGCGACAATTCTTTATGTATATCATTAAATATTTCAAGACTTTGATTATTGGTTTTATCTCTTACTAATTTTAATACGTGATTCACAATGTTAAGTTTTGTATTGTTTAGTGGAGCCTCGGTTCTAGTATCCTGATGAAACGTCACAAAATTATCCATTCTAGCAATGAGATCGAAATATAGAGTTCGATATGTTTTAAACAAATTAAAATTTTGTTCGTCTAAT
Source organism: Panorpa germanica (assembly GCA_963678705.1). Classification (NCBI taxonomy): domain Eukaryota; kingdom Metazoa; phylum Arthropoda; class Insecta; order Mecoptera; family Panorpidae; genus Panorpa; species Panorpa germanica. The sequence continues at coordinate 2,341,242 of OY783211.1, read as the reverse complement.
TCTAAGTCAGCCAATAAATATTGTTCATTAATGTTGTCAACCAACGAATACAAATTCTTGTACAATTCTCGAAGAATAAGTTCTACAACCTGAATAGTGTATATGTCTGACGAATTCATGATATAATTATCGCAAATATTAGCAATTTCATTAATTGCACCTAATGTAAAATCTCTTTTTAAAACGAGCAAATGAACGTGGTGATATTGAATAGCGTCAAATAATTCCATTTTAGCAATCTATAAGATCTTTCAAAATTGTATTTAAAAGGTATAAATTTACTTTTCCTTTTAACTCTAATATTGTTAAAACTAAACTATTTTATATAGTTATAAATCTATTACATAAAGGCATAAGCAAAGATTTATTAAGGATTTCCAAATTGTGGCTTGTTGATAAAAGAAAATCTTTATTGAGATATATTTTGTATGTACTATTTTCTTGAAGTATTATTTCCAATCTGCATCAACAATTTGTAGATTGATTTTTAATTTGCTTTCTTTCCGGTTGTATTATCCGGCTCGATTGGACCAAATGTACACGACGTATGCGACCTTTTAATGGTCTAATTTATTGAAGTGTTTTCGGTTGGTCGCTTAAGTCTTAGATTTAAAGTGGACTGTATGATTTGTTAATTTGACAGAGAAATATAATATTTCTTGTTACTACGAATAATTTGTAGTCTTATACTACAACAATGGTTTCAATATCTACATCTATTGTATTGTGACGGTAAGTTTGAACTAGACAATAATGCCATATACTAGTTTCTACGACAACGATGAATTCTACTAACTAAATTGATTGTATTGCGACGATAAGTTTGGTTTATGTAATAATGCGATATACTAGGTTCTACGACAACGATGAATTCTACTAACTAAATTGATTGCAATGCAACGATACGTTTTGTTTGTATAACATTGCGATATACTAGGTTCTACGGCAACGATAAGTACTACTAACTAAATTGATTGTATTGCAACGATACGTTTTATTTGTATAATAATGCGATAAACTATGGTTCCACGACAACGATAAGTACTACTAACTAAATTGATTGCATTGCGATGATATGTTTGTTCTAGGTAATAATGTTATTAACTATGGTTCTACGACAACGACAAGTACTACTAACTAAATTGATTGTATTGCGATGATATGTTTGTTTTAGGTAATAATGTTATAAACTATGGTTCTACGACAACGATAAGTACTACTAACTAAACTGATTGTATTGCGATGAGAAATGTTTCTAATAACTAAATTTATTTATAAGTTTGCTAATACGAGGTTATATTGAATATAATATAATGTACATCTGCGACAATGTTGATGATGGATTAATTCTAATTATCAAACGTAAACTATTATTTATTATACCGAAGTGGTTTGCCTTAAATCATTTGGGCGGTAACAATATTTGGAATAGCAGAATGCTGTTTACTAGAAACAATTTGGCAGCGGTTTGGTTATATTAACTATTTGTATTAAGTTATTTGTCATATTTTATATTTATTATATTACTAACATATGCAGATTGTTACGACTTTGAATGGTTACGTGAAGCTTACGAAATTAGCTTGTACGGAAATTGTACCTTTATAATGTTTAAATAATAATATTACTCTGGAGTTACTTAATATTTGTTTTATCCTTTAACGAATATTTTGCTTAGACATTAGCAGCATATGTTATTTTTATTGAAGTTTGAATTATTTCATTACGACTCCTTATAATTAATTTGTAGACAACGGTAATTGTTACGACAGACTCACATTACACACACACTTAATAACTAAATATAACACATGGCAATAATATATAAATATATATATATATATATATATATATATATATATATATTTATATATATATATATATATAAATATTCAATATCCAACATCCAACATCAACCAATAAACAACGACACACAACAACAAAATAGCAACAGAAACAACAAATTCGAATTGGTAAAATAAATAGAATTATTTATTTACGAAAAAATCGGGAACACTAGAAAACTTATATGGAATATGAATAATATATTATATGTGAGAGCTAATTTTGAAACAGTAAATTTGTATTGAATTCTAAGAGTAATTCTAAACTTTACTTTATTATTTTAAATAGTTCTATTTTAATTTTAATTTTTTTTTAGGATTGTGTACTTAACAGCGTCCATTGCCATATTGAATAGTATGGGTGACAACGGATCGCCTTGTCAAACACCTCTGTTAACAGCAAACATTTCACTAATATCCCGCCCTAATTTAAAACGAGTCTTTGAGTCCCTTTACACTGATGCCACAAAATCTGTCGGTAAGCAATTTAAGGACAATATCTCTTGGACAGCTTGATGGGAAATGCTGTCAAATGCTTTACTAATATCAAGCACAGATACGTGGACCTGACGGAGCTCCGAGTTGGCGACAGATAAAATTGTGTCAAGAATAGTGACGTTTTCGGCCAATCCATCGGCTTTTATAAAGGCGCGCTGCCTTGCATCAGTTAAGCATAAGGACTCAATACGTTTTGATAAGATCTTATGGAATTGTCGAAGGACAATGTTTGACAAAGATATAGGATGATAGTTTAATGGATGCTCTGGGGCCAGAGTTTTGGGTATAAAAAAGGTATCAGTTAATAGCCAATTTGCTGGTATATGGCCTTGTATTATTATAATGTTATATAGTAACGCTCGCACACAGGGAGGGACAGCGTTCCATTGCCTAGTCGTTATGGCATCTGGTCCTGGGCATGATGTTTTATTAGCATGAAAAGTCAACATGAAGAACATGAAATTGGAAAATTTAGCTACGCAAATGTAGTAAAAGCTAATAAAAAAATTAATATTGAACAGAATAAGAGGGTGGCACCTGTCTTTGTAAATAGAGTGAAAGACGCAGAGCCGAAGGTTATTATTTTTCGACCTAACGTATCAGAAGAGGGATATAAACTAGAAACATGTCAAATGGTGCATGATAAGTTAGTGTCAATTATTAAACCAAAGTTAAAGGAGATAAAAGTTAGGAAAATAAGATTGGTAAGGGATAAGGGAGTTCTTCTGGAAGTTGACTCCGATAAGGACATAAATGAACTTAGACAATGTGAAGATATTGAGGTAGCAGGAATTTAGGCAGAAAAACCCAAGTATGATGAAGTTCGTTTAAAATGAAGATTTTTGGAGTACGAACAGAAATGGCAACAAATATTAAGAAAGCAATATATGACAAGAATATACATGGAAATGGAATAGAGTAAAGCGAGTTTGAAAGAAATGTTAATGTCATATATACGCAGCCAATACAAAATAATAATGAAATAGTTAATGTTATAATAAAAACAAATGCTGCTATCAGGAACTTGTTGCATTCTAAAGGAGGTAGATTGTATATAGGATTAGCAAGACTGCGGATCACAGACCCCACAACACTGTTACGAAATGCTTTAAGTGCCAGCAATATGGCCATATTAGTAAGGTGTGTTGAGAAACTCAAATGTGTGGCCATTGCGGTGGAAATCACACATATAAAGATTGTGAAGGAAAGGATGCCCCCCCCCCCCAACTTGTGGAATTTGTAAAAGTAAGAACAAACCTATGGAACATAGTGCGGGTACTGATAAATGTCCGGAGTATGAGAAAGCATTGTCTATTTTAGCAGCTCGACTAAACAGGCAGCAATAATAGCATTAATACAGAAAATAGTAATATATATAACTGTACCAATAAAGAGACATGGGAAACTCAGGATTTATCAAAACATGTAGACCAAGACAGAAGTAAATATTTAAAAATTATGCAGGTAAATTGGCAAAGAAGTATTAAAGTAATGGCACAAATAAAACAACTTATGGATTCAGAAGATTTGGATGTCGTATTATGCTACTTCAAGAACCATACTGTTATAAAAATAAAGTGAAAGGTTTCACGATATCTTCCAGGATAATACAGAGTGTAGAATCTGAATGTAAGGTTGCTATTGTAATAAGGAACAGAGAGCTGGATGTTCTTGCAATTACCCAACTAACAGATAAATTTGCTGCCTGTGTTAAGGTATATGGTTCCTTTGGGGAATTGTATTTAATATCTATGTATTGCCCACCCTCCTTTCAAATTGAACCTCATATTGTATACATGCATAAGGTATTACTTGAATTAGGGAATGATAAGTCGTTAATCGTAGGAGCTGATGCAAATTCAAGATCCTTTCTTTGGCACAGTGGAGAGCTCAATAACAGAGGTGTAGAAATTAAAATGGCCTTAATACAAAACAATTGGGAGATTGTAAATAAACGTGGAATGCCATACACTTTTAGCACCGTTAACATGGAATCAAACAATGACATTACCATAACAAATATAAGAACTGCACCAAACATGAAATTATGAAAAGTTGAAGCTGAATGGACCACTAGTGATCATAGGTGTATTACAATGAGGTATTATAAAGCGGACAAAACTGAAAGGAACACAACTACAAAGAGAATTGGGAACTACAATATTAAAACTGCTAAATGGGAAGTTTTTCAACAGAAAATAGGGGAAGTTTTTAATAATGATTACTTAGAAGAATTCAAACATTTGGACTGTGAGAGACAAGCTCAGGAATTGACCAAGGTAATAATAGATAGTTGTAATGCATCTATGAAGAGAACTAAAAAATATCCCAGATGTGTGTCATGGTGGGATGCTGAACTTATTAATTTAAAAAAAAAGTATAAAAATACAAGAAGGACATTCCAGTGGGGAAGGAGGAACCAGGTTCGGGAAAAGGAGATTGAAGTGTATAGAAAGAATTTAAAAAAAGCTAGCAGTGAATACAAAAAAGCAATAAAAAAATAAGAGAAAGATTCTTGGGAAAAATTAGTGACGAATTTAGGAAATGCGGATCCGTGATGATTAATATATAAACTCAGTGCTAACAAAATCAGAGGAGACGAAATTTTTTATTCAATAAAGGATGGAGATAATAATACCACGACTTGGCAAGAAACAGCTGAGTTATTGTTAAATAAAGCACCACCAAATGACGATATTGAAGAAAATGAAGAACAGTCTAGAATTATAAATGACAATTTAAATTATACTGGGATTGGTGAAAAGGAAGATTTTACTTCTGAAGAAGTATTGGATGCTGTTATGAATACTAAGGATGGGAAATCACCAGGAAAGGATAAAATAACATCTGAAATGGTTAAAAGTTTTTACGAAATATGCCCACAGTATCTAGAAACGCTTTATAACAATTGTTTAAAGGAAATGAAGTTTCCAAATATCTGGAAAATTGGGGTATTCAACGTTTTCTTGAAGAATGAGGATAAAGACCCTTCTGATGTTAACTCATATCGTCCCATCACGTTGTTGCCTGTATTGGGGAAAATTCTAGAAAAGCTGCTTGCTAAGAGACTACTCGCTATTTATTATTTGCAAGGATTGGATGCCAAGATGCAATTTGGCTTTAAGAAAGGAACATCCACAGAGGATGTATTAGTGATAGCTCTGAATAAAGTGAAACAAGCAGATGAAAAGTATGTAATGGGAATCTTTATTGATATTAAGAGTGCTTTTGATAATGTATGGTGGCATAGCGTTTTACGGAGAATAAGACAAGCTAGATGTTCTAGACAACTATATAGCATTATGGAAAATTATTTCTATCATAGGGAATTAGTATTACAAACGGGAAACAATATCATGAAGAAACAGACTCAAAAGAAGTGCCCCAAGGATCAGTTTTAGGACCAATTTTATGGAATTTTAATTTCGATGAGGACACATTAAATACGCATAATGGAAATGTTAACATTTTTTTTTTTTTTTTTTATTTTACAACATACATAATTTACAATCTGTCCTCAAAGAACATTAATTAAATTTTGGGAATATATATAAAAAATGACATGCGAGCTTGCCATCCATCGATGTCTCACCCTTTGACTTAACCTAATACATTATTATTTAGTACATATGGAACCTATTCTACACCATATTTGGTAGGTCAATTGGATTTTTACGTTTCAGTCGTCTAATCGGTTTATGCTGGAAAAGTTGTACAACTGATTCATTTGGATGAATTTCTAAACTTTTTACGTATTTCTTGCTGATATCCCTAATTTCACTTCTTATGTATGGAACCCCAAGATCTTGATGTGTTAACCAGTTTGGAACGAATCGCGGCACGTTAGGAATTTGCTTTAACAGTTTATTTTGAAACCTTTGTAGGATTTCTAAATTAGAATTGCTGGCACTGCCCCATAACTCTATCCCATATGTCCATATTGGCTTCAGTCTGACCTTATATAACAATAGTTTATTACTGATTGATAACTGAGACTTCCAGTCCAAGAACCAGTACATATCTCTTCTTTTACCTTCTAACTGCAACCGTTTCTTCCAGATATGCGTTCTCCATTTTAGGCGTCTGTCCAAGTGGATACCTAAGTATTTTACTGTCTGTGCCTGTGGAGGTTGTAAATTATTTAGTGTGACTGGGCGGCAAGAATTCTTCCTTAGTGTGAAAGTTACGTGAACTGATTTAGTTTCGTTTACTTTTATTCTCCAATCTTTTAACCAATTCTGAATCTGTAGTAGATGTTTCTGCAGTTTTGCAGAAGCAATGACGGAGTCTTCATGAAGTGCCAGAATTACGGTATCATCAGCGTAGGTTGCTACTGTTGTTTCACGCATGGTAGGAAGGTCAGAAGTAAATAATAAATATAGTACTGGTCCGAGAACACTACCTTGAGGAACGCCCCATTCAATATCGTTGATTTTTCATTCTGATATTTTATCATAAACTTTCTGTTTGTGATAAAAGACTTTAGTATCTGGAAAAAGTCATTTGGCAGTGCAGTTTTTAGTTTAAACAGTAGTCCAGGATGCCATACCTTGTCAAACGCTTGGCTGATATCAAGAAAAACCGCTGAGCAATACTTCTTCTCCTGTAGTGCTGAATTTATAGTGCAGGCTACTCGATGTACTTGTTGTTACACGTTTTGTATTTCCTTGACTCTTATACGTTTTATAGGTTCACTTGACTGCGATGGGACTCTTAGAAATTCATGTATGTATTGTTCTTCATCTTCACTGCGGGTTGGAGGAAATGGTTTAAAAACTTGTTCGAAGTAATTAGCGAAAATTGTGACTTTCTCACTGTTGGTTCTAGCCCATTTACCATCTGGCGTTTTGATAGGCGGAATATAAGTTGTAGGCTGCTTAAGCCGCTTGGTTGCTTTCCACAGTGAATAGTTAGTAGTTTCTGTAGCTGTTAAATTACTTAAATAATTTTGCAGTGATTTCTCTTTTATGTCTTCCAGCATACATTTAAGTTCCCTACATGCACTGTTGAATTTTGTTTTTTCGCATGGGAGCCTGGTGTTTTGCCATGATCTTCTCAATTGTCTCTTTTCAGCAATTTTCTTCTTCAACTGTGGGGGGCATCTATTTACTCGGTTAAAGACACTTTTTGGAGGAGTGGCTTCTTCGTTGGCTTCTCTTATCACATTATTGAAGAGATTAACTTCTTGATTAAGGTCCTCTTCTGATTTGAGTGAGATGTGACAATTAAGTTTAGCATTTATTAAGTTTCGGAATAAACTCCAGTCTGTGTACTTGTTGGGTGCTGTAAAGAGGGGTACTTTATACATCATTTGGGTGATATATGTGACGATGACTGGTGAGTGGTCAGATGAGAGATCCAGGCTTGACTCAGCTTTGAGGTAATTAGAGGAAATTCATTTTACTACGCAAAAATCGATTAGATCAGGAGTTTTTGCCATATCCGTTGGCCAGTACGTCGGTTCACCACTTGAAAGGGTTGTAAAACCATGTGTTTTAACGCATTTATACAGTTCATTTCCCTTAGGATTTGTAAGTCTTGATCCCCATTCGGGGTGCTTTGCGTAAAAATCCCCTCCTGATATGAAACGTGGACCTAGTGTATTGTAATAAGAGTAGAACTGTTCAGACTTTATGTTGTGTTTCGGTGGACAGTAAACTGCGGAGATAGTTAAATGTCTGTTCAGCTCGCTTATTACAATGCTTGTTGCTTGCAGGAAGTCTTGGCGATATTCATTAATTTCATGGTGTTGTATAGAAGACTTAATGATGATAGCTGTTCCTCCATGCGCTTTATTGTCCGGATGTTTAGTGTCATATATGTGGCGTGAAACATAAAACTATCCCGGTTGATACCCTCAAGTGTGGGGTGACAATAATTCTATCCTTGTTGACGTAGCTATTTTGATCTTATTTCAATCCTTAAGTTGAGCCCCCAGTAACAATATAGTTTATTAAAATAAAGTTAACACATATCTTTTGAATAATAGTAGTTCATTTAATTATTCCACAAAGAAAAAAACAATTACATCACAATAAAGTTAATTAATCGAAAGAGAGTTCACAATAATCTTATCACTTGTTTATATACAATGTTTAGGTTTGAAGACCTTTCAATGATTGCATATTACAAAGTAACGCGTAGTATAAATAGTACAAAGTTTACATTCACAACGACTTACAATGATAAATACAACCTAGTAATTAACACTATACTTGTTTGCAAAAACTCTACTATTTATGCCTATAACAATAACAAATATTACACCTAGCAATACTGTTAAACTGATTTACAATTCATAATGATATTAACATCTTTAAAATAACATATTCCTGAATGTAATAATGACGCCATACAACTCTGTGTATATCCATGTATCAGCCATTTTCTATCACAATGCCGCGCCCAAAACATGTGCCGTGCATACGATAGCAAGCGAACGTGTCATGACCCGTTCCCTTAGACGTTCTCTGGACGCTGTCAGCGAACGGCTTAGAGGGGTCTACAAGTTGTTTTAAAACATTTACATTTAAATATATCTTAATTTAGCAAAGTTCCTAACCTATAAGACAGAGTTCTTTATAATTATTATTTCTTAAAAACTAATTATATCTAATCTTAAATCAAATCCCACATATATTCTATAGTTTGGAACCTTCATATAGCTTTTAGTGGTAAAGTGCGTTTCAGAAACTAGCAAAATGTCAATGTTTTGGTTTAGAAGAAAGGAATTTACTTCTTGGCTGTGTTTAACAAGACCATTGGCGTTCCAGAGTGCGATTCTTAGGGACGTGAAGAGATTCACAAACGTGAGACTAAGGTTGTGATGAGATTGAGCATTGTATTCATTTGTTCCACCAGACTTTTCATCATAACTTTTAGTTCGGCGATGTCATTTGACTGCACGTTCGATTCACTATGATTTTGTTGCACTTGTTCAGATTGGGTTTTCACTGTTTGGTTACTAACCACCTGTGCAAAGGAGGTACCTGACTGGACTTGGCGTGTTGGTAATGGAGCAACAGTTTCTGAGTATCTGGGTCTAAGTGGAGGAAATTTGCGCTCTACGATTTGCCTATAAACATCGCATCCTTTGTAGTTGGCTGTGTGGTTGTTATTGCAGAGAACACATTTAACTTTTTCGTTTACTTTGTTCTTCCAGTCACACTGGCTGGTATGGTGTTCGCCTGCGCATTTAACACATCTTGCGTTTCGGTAACAGTAGCTTTTGGTGTGACCATACCTTTGGCATTTTGTGCCTTGCGGTACCTCCCTTTTGAATTTTGGTGGTTCAATTTTAATTTTACTATTTAGTAGGAATTCCATGTCAAAGATGTCTTTGTTGTTAGGCTTTTGTTCTAATTCTGCAAAGAACAATGGTAAAGGAATTTTAGTGGTTCTTTGTTTGATGTTGCTTATTCGAATACAAGGTCATTCCCATAGTTTTCTAATTCCTTCTTTATGTTCGATTCATCCGTGGAGTGATGTAGGTGTCTTACCACCACTTTATAGCTTTTGTCTATATTTTGTTGGTATGTGTGGAACTCGGTGTTCCTATCCTTTAGGAGTGTCACTATTCTTTGGTATGTTTTAATATCCTGGAGCTGCAGCTTTACTTGCGATCCTCCGATCAACTTATATTAATAAGCGTTTTTGGCGTGCGTGTCTAGCAGGCTAGTGAGAGGTTTAATGTCGTTGACTCCATATATAAACAGTGGTGGTGGTTTGTGTTCTGCAACTTTAACTTCTTCTGATGCATTAGCATCAGAGAGTTCGTCGAACCTAATCGCTAATGTTAATATATGCTTCGCTGATGATAAATTAATTCTCGTCAAAGGGAATAGCAGGAAACAATTGGAAGAAAAAGCTGACCATATAATGCAGCAGATGAGTAACTGGATGGATACACACGAAATGAAGATATCTACGAACAAAACCAAACTAATGATGCTTAAAGGAAAATTTAAAAGAGCTCCGACAGTTAAATATAAAGCGAATACCATATCATGCACAAAATCTATTAGGTATTTGGGAATGATCCTAGATGAAAATCTAAATTTTGATGAACACGTTAAATATATCAGAGAAAAATTACGCAAATCCATGGGAAAACTAAACAGAGTAACAAGAAAGGATTGGGGATTGCGACCAAGGGTACTTAGAGTTCTTTATGAAGGAATGGTTGTACCAATCATAACATACGGTGCTGCTGCTTGGTTTTAGGAAGCAAATAAAACCATTATAAGGAGGCATTTAAATGCAGCCCAACGATTTGTATTATTAATGATCTCAAGATTCTGCAGAACAGTCTCTACAGATGCGCTACAAGTACTAACTGGTAGGTTGCCGATAGACTTGCAAGTAATTAAAACAGGAATAAACTATTATATCAGGAAAAACTTGCAAATATCATTCGACGGAATTACTATTGAAGCAATAGATGGGGATGAGGTAGACCATGAAAGAAAAATTGTAAAAGTTAAAAAAGGAGTGAATGAGAAACTGATGACTACATGGCAGAACAGATGGGATATAACGGAAAAAGGCAGAAGAACTTATCACCACATTAAGAATGTCAAGTTTGTAAAGCAAAATAAGTGGTTTCAACCTGGACTGTACTTATCCTTTTTTGGTAAGCGGCCATGGATCTATTAAAGCAAAGTTAGTCCAGCTTGGAGTTCAGAGTAATGATAGGTGCAGATGTGGTGAACGTGAAACACTGATGCATATATTAAAAGAATGCCCAGACTACTATGAAGCGAGAGTGAAATTTCAAGATAGAATAAAAGTCAGAGAAATTGGAAGTCTAGAGTATCTAGTAAATGAAGAGATTAGGTATCGATACTATAATGAGTATGCGAAGGAGATTTTTGAAGAAGTAAGAAGAAGAAGAGATGCAGAGACAATAATAGGAAGTGAAGGAGAGGAATTAGAGCAAGAGAATTGGGATAATTTCACGGTGGATGAGATTGAACAGTAAATTAGATAAAATGAGTTATAATAAGTTCCTTTGTACATATTTTATTTGTTCCTATTTAATTATATATTAATGTAATTGAAATGTAAAATTAAGGGGGATAGAATAAGTGGAAAAAGCAGCACATATGGGCGGAAGCCTAGGAAGTGCTATTAAATTAATAAATAAAAAAAATGGGCATGATGACATCTTCATGGTTGAACTTCCACTTTCGACATGTAACAGGTTGCCCGACACGGTTAGAGAAGTCTCCCACTCTTCTCTCCCCTATAAAACCTGTAGTAGAAGGTTGGCTCGTTACACCACGCCAGTACTCTTTGATATTAGAGAGCGAATGATTTATACAACCTTGACCATCCAACACTCTTTGCGCTGCCCTTTTCCTGTTCTTACACCCCAGTTTCTGCGTTATAGCAAACTACTTTCTCCTCGCGGCTTTCTTGCTAAGCTTACGGCGCGATTTATGTTGCTGTATAACATTTCGCGGTTCTGATCCAGATGTTGAAATGCTAAAGCATTCATTAAGCCACTGGTCAAGAACACCACTTACGTTGTGCCCTTCCAAGGCTTTGACACCCGCCTCCCGAAGGACTTGGATGAAAAAGCTTTCTCCAGGCACACAGAACTTAAGCGAAGAAAGACAAAATATAATAAGAGAAAATGCCCGATTGAGACAACGCGTGAGCACACGAAGATCATTGGCATCATACAATCGCTTGGCATTCCAATATAATCCCACTGCAAACTACAGTGATGATGAACATTTAGATATTGGACCAACGACGACTATATGCCGATATTGCAATGCGTTAAAGTTCAAAAGAGAAACGGCTGGATTGTGCTGCGCAAGTGGAAAAGTCAAACTGGATCCATTACTTACACCACCACAGCCACTGAAACCATTGTTCGATGGAAGTGATCCCGATTTCAGCCATTTTCTTCAACACATCCTTGAATACAATAACTGCGTTCGCATGACTTCCTTTGGAGCTAATATCATTCGAGAAGGCCTCATGCCGACTTGCAAGGTAAAAGATACAACACACATAACCAATCACTCACACCAACACAATGAATTGCAACACATAACAACTACATATACACCACACACTACACCATCACACGATCAGAAGTTACGTATTCTTCAACAAATGATTGTTTGCAATTACAGATACATGGACAAATATATCATTTGCATGGTTCAATGGTGCCAACACCAGATAAACCGCATCAATTTCTGCAAATATATTTCATTTCGTCGATGCTGGATCAGCTGAATGTGCAGTGCAATATACAGGGAACACAACAGTTAAAGAGACGAATTATTGAACAGTTGCAAGCATTTTTTCACGCTAATAATGCTGTGGTTAATATGTTCAAAACAGCATTGGAACAAATGCTATCGGATACGCACAAATTTGTCATAAGAGCGGATTGTACCCCAACAGGTGAACATGTGCGAAGATTCAATGCACCCACCGTTAATGATGTTGCTGCAATTATTGTTGGCGATCCAACTAAATCGCGAGACATTGTCGTTCAGCGAAGAAGCAATATCATGCATCGTGTAAACGAGACACATCGTTTGTACGATGCGTTACAATATCCAATCAATTATTGGCAAGGACAAGACGAAAACGACATCACGTTGAAGATGGTCGATCCAATTACAGGTACAATATTCACACACTAATTATTGCTATTATTGGTTTTCATTAACAATTCATTTAATTTTGCATTTTCAGGCGTATCAACGAATAAAAATCTAAGCGCAATGAATTACTATGCGTATCGTATGATGATTCGTACACATGAGGAGAATGTCATTCTGAAGTGCCGTCGGCTATTCCAGCAATTCGCTGTCGACATGTATGTCAAAATCGAGACCGAACGTTTAGCGTTCATCCGATTCAATCAGGCAAAGCTACGTTTCCGTTTGACTTCAAACGATTGCAATTTCCAGTTCGCCTTGCGTTCGCAATGACAACAAGTCGCAAGGCCAATCGCTTAGTGTTTGCGGGATAAATTTAGAAAAATATTGTTTTTCACATGGGCAGTTATACGTTGCGTGTTCACGAGTTGGGAAACCATCCGCTTTGTTTGTGTTAACGTCAGACCAAAAAACAAAAAATGTGGTTTAACAAAGAGCACTTCAGTGAAACGGATAATTTGCGGACACGTATAACGCTTCGATTCAGTATTTACTTTGGATTAACTTTCATTTACTTAGAGAAGTTCAACTAAATAACACTAATCGAAATGAATTCATTACTGTTGTGAAATGAAATAAAATTTTTCCTTTTCAAATATAAAACAAAAAAAAAAATTTTCTTCATCTTTTAATCACCAAACGAAATGTTACATAAAACGAAGCCATCTGATGGCGAAACGGAGTTCGCCGGGTTTGCTAGTACTCAATATTTTTTTATATGAACTAAAAAAAATTGAAGATAATTTCAAATAAGTTGTGTTAAAAAATTTTATCGTTAAATCATTAATAAAATTACGATAATTACGACTTCAAATTCTTTAAAAACGTGCCACTTTATTTGTGATTTTTAATTATGGCCGCTATCTCAACTACAGTTCTGTTGATTCGTTCGCAAAGAAGTATAAGTATTTGTCTTTTGATGCACAATGCCTACGTCGTTTAAAATATTTTCAAAAACATTACTACAGAACAGCGATTTGAATATTTTTATTTTCTTATTGTGTTGGCTTTCTACCAACGCCTTGATTTTTTTTTAAATACTGGACTTCTTGCTTTAACAAAATAACAAAAAACTATACGTGTTTAGTCATCAACAAGTACAAGAAAATTCCTTGATTCATCAATTGAGGTTATCTCCGTGGGTCCGTAAACATCAGCATGAATAATAGAAAATGGCTTGTTGCTTCTTGTTGCTGCATGGGTAACAAGTAAACGTGACTGCTTTCCTTCACTACATATTGTGTTGAAACTAGATATTAAACTTAGATCACTACGGACATCTATTAAATAGTTTGTATACCTGTTGCTTATGTCCTATTCTTATTGAACCTTTGTCTATCGACAATGACTTGGAAATTTGGTAGGAGTGTCTCAAATAATCGCTTGACCAACGTTTCCAGAAGCTCTGGATGCAGTTCTGTAGATTTAAGATTCGTTGCATTCGACTAAGGTTGTTTGGTGAATTTTCTTGAGGAGCGATGCTTGTCAGTGGACATCGAATGATCAGGTGATCAGGTGACCAGGCTTGATAGGAGCTGGGTCACTAAGATCATTGGAAGCATGATACAAAGGACGATAATTCAAAATTGCTTCAATTTGTGTTAATAAAGTATAAGTATCTTCAAATGTGAAATGATTGTTATGAATGACACTTGTTACTCTCTCATAGACTACACCCCAATTAGATAAATATGAAGAAATAAATTTCCACGAAATGGATAAGTCGGACGATACGTCCTGGATTGTTGTTGTATTACTATCGTCAGATAAAAATTTACCCACTGCTTAACAGGCACCAACAAAATTTGTTTCATTATCTGAATAGTGCAGCTATGAAGTACTGAACAGTTTGATTGAGTGCTACTATGAAGCACTAAATTGTAAGCTCAGTAACTAATTTTAAATGGATAGCTTTTGTTGCAAAGCAAATATACAAACGAATATAAGATTTTAAAAGTTTACCGCCTCTACCATATTTGTTTTTAACAATAATGGCATCAGCAAAGTCTACGCCGTTGTCTTTGAATGGAAAATAAAAAAAAACTCTTTGAAATGGAAGAGCACCTATTTTACCAACCAAACGATAAACGATGTTTTTAGCCAATGAAATGCCTTTAATGGGCGGATAATATTCGTCCTGCATGCTAAATAATAGCTTTTGTGGTTCTGGATGAAACAGTCTCAAATGTTATTTTTCCATTACTAGTTTGGTTAGTTTATGTTTGTTAGATAAAATAATAGGATGTCGTTTATGATTTTCAAAGTTTGAATATTTTAGTCTGCCACCTACTCTAATGAAGTCATTATCGTCGAGAAAATGATTTAGACAAAGCAGCGTGCTTTTATTCGATAAAGGTTTACTAGATTTCAAAGCATTTCATTCAGAGGCAAAACATTCTTCTTGAGCTACTTTTACAAGAAGTTGCATTGATTCTTGTACCTATGCAACTGTTAAAATGCCATATGCTTTATTTTGTTTATTTTTTTAATTGTGGATGAACCGTAAACAATTTGCTTTAACCCTATTAAGAGTTCTAAAATTTGAAAGTTTGTCAA
This sequence comes from Panorpa germanica, assembly GCA_963678705.1. NCBI lineage: Eukaryota > Metazoa > Arthropoda > Insecta > Mecoptera > Panorpidae > Panorpa > Panorpa germanica. Next base: position 2,325,656 of record OY783211.1, on the reverse strand, counting down.
ATATAGGATTTGACTCATGTATAGCTAAATTTGCTAAGATAGTTGATTTACTTTCTCATAAACATTTAACTGTACAGTTGCTTTGAGGCCATAAATGTTCTGGTCTTAATAACTAATCTGGACCTTACCACCAAAAGTTGTAATTGGTTAAGTTATTTGCGATAGTGCCTCGCGAAATCAAAGCAGCAGGATTTGATTCAGTACGTACATAACGTCAATGAGTGATGGAATTCATGTCAGTCTGTATTTCTGAGATATTCTGATGCTTTTAAGCCATAACAACTGCTTCTGACTATAGAACTACGCGGTTCACAGGGACACAGAGTATTTGTAACAGTTTTTAAATCATTCTAGATAGCAACAATGCTACACATAATTCTAGTATGGAATAATTTATTTCACCTTGTTTGAGGTTCTTCTCATAGAGCTCTGTTTATATTTCAGCGTCAGATTTTTTGTTACACACGTCAAAAATGATGAAACTGTGGCTTCTGTTTTTCAGGAGGGTGAAAGAAGAGGAACGAAAAAGAGCACTTTGAAGAGAAAAAGGCACAAGTGTGGAAGAGCAGCTAAGGAGCAGAGACAGAGACAGAGAGATACAGCAGCAGGAAAGATTTAAAAAAATTCATCATAGTAAATATAAATAAGATACAACAGGATTTGGGAGAGAGAGATACCGGAATACATACGAGTAAAGAAGACAAGGAACATAAGACGAATCGTAAGCCAAATTGAACAGCAGGAGATGCTGTAAAAATACAAAGGAAAGGATGTGCAAGGTATGTTAGAGAGAGATAAACATACTGTAGCACAGTAAGTTTGTGAGAAAAGAGTAAAAACTGAAAAGAATATTGTGCAGTCACTAAAGAGTGGCAGGTAAGGAAAGCGGTGGATAGTGGAGATAGAAGAATGTAGTATCTAATGGCAAAAACTTTACAATAAAATAATATAACATAGGTAATAATTTGGACAAACGACTTACTTGGAGAATACACATCGAGAAAAAACAGATGCAGTTAAAAAGTAAACTTAGGGGACATGTATTATTTTCTTAGCTGGAAGAAGTAGCTATACTTTTATAACAAACTACTTTTGGCACAACGGCATATGGCATAGAACTATGGGCTAGTGATTTCTGACATAAGAATCCTACAATTTTTTTAAAATAAACTACTCTATGTAAATAAAAGATCTTTGTATGTCTTACGTATTGGACGAATTTAAATTATTCAGCAAGAAATAGCCATAAAGATTACTAACTCATCCAAATCAGCTGTTCAAATCCACCACCACAAACCAATAGGATGGCTGAAACGCAAAAATCCAATAGACTTATCAACAACAGATTTGAAGTTATTTGCTTAGTTGCAAAATACTCGAATTAATATAATAGGTAAAGCTAAAGAGAAGCTCGTGCGATAATACAATTAAGTAATTACCAAGTACATACACATTATAGTGAGCATTTCAACACAATTCGAAAATCTTATATATATCATTGCTCTATTACATTTATTTGCACTATTTACAAAGACTTTTACAACTATGCTAACAACTAAGACTATTACAACTTATCTAGTAATTTATATATAAAAAGTTAAATATAATTGTTTAGTTCTAGTTCACTGACTAGTTCCAAAATTTTAAACATTACAAAAAAGAAAAAAACACTTACGCGGTTTGTAGTAGCAGAATCACAGGATCAAGTCTACCTGCTTCATCCTCTTCATTTGCTTACTTTGACTAGAAAGGATAAGGGCCTAACAGTCGTTTATGCATAATATAACGGATGGGATGTTTGCACCACCATAAAATTGGCTCCCGTTGCCATTTTCATGAACTGTTGTAGGTATCTTATATAGCTAATTATTTCTTCACTGACCTGGCAGTACAACGATACTAGGAAAATCTCTCCGAAGCCTCCGCATACCTTAACGCATATGCCGTCTGAATAACAGGGTTCGTTCACACGACTATGCATGCTTTAACTTTTTACCCATGCGAGCCCTGTGCTCTGTTGCTAATAACCGTTGTCCTCAATCCGAAACCATAGACTTTGTCATTCCCATTACTGTGTGGTTCTTGAATTAATGCGGCATCTATCTCATGGTCTTCCATATATATTTGTAGCATTGCTACCATTGATCTCGCCCCATTAATCTGCACAAGTTTTAATTTTTTTTTTGGTGTACTATCCATGGTAAGGGCCAGCCTTTGTCAAAGTCCTTACTCTTTTATACTCTGGGCAGATCCGGTCCAGCACAGAGTGGTTTGCTTCTAGCACCTTGTCTTTGTATTTTTGGCAAAACGCATTCCGGCTTTTATTTTTGCTGTTATTACGTGATGGCTTATGTACAGCATGTCCGTGGTGTGACATCTAGTTGCAGTGTGCCCGAACTCGTGGCATTTGAAGCAGCAGAATACTAGTCAGAAGTCCTGTCTTTGGATGTGACGACCAGTAGAGATATAGTATATTCACTTTCTTTGCCCTTTATTTCCGACAAGTACTTTTCTCGTTTCTGACGACACCTCATAGACTACGTTCCTATGAAGTTCGTCCCTATTTCTTTTAGAGAATTTTAGAACTACTTCTTTTTTGAATTTTCCCTCATTTATTGTTTCTTTGAGCTCGTGTAATATCTCCGCGTCAGATTTCCTGTTAAATACATCAAAAATAATAACCCTGATTTAGCCTCTCACAGGTCCGCGCAGTTTCTTTAAGGAATTTGCGTCCTTTTAAGAGTCTACATAGATTACTACTCCATTATCCCTCGTGCTTTTAATACTTTTGACAATACCGGTAAGTGCAGGCTGAGCCACCTCCATCATTTTCTTCTTTAACTCCTCGCTATTCTCTAAGCTGCATGTCTTAACTGGTCTTATTATAACTGCCTTGAGTCTATCTGCGCTTTTCTGTTGTGTAGTTATTGCGTATGTTAAAAGTGTAAGTGTGGGTGCCACTTTTTCAGTCCTCCGTTCTGCTGTTCCACCAACAGTGAAAGATAGTTCTCCATACTGTCGAGTCTTCTTTGACTTCTTTTACTTCTTCGTTCTCTTATTTTAGTTTAACATTTTCGGCTGCTGCAATATCAATATGGTCACTTAGAACCAAATATTATTTTAATATAGCTGCCTGGATGTTGCTTTTGATCTTTTCCATTTTTAGCAACGCTTCAAGCTCCTTGACATTGGTTAAGAACCGTAAAGCCCTGTAGGTAACAGAATTGTCTTCATTATTTTTGTCTTGAATCTCATTCTGCTTCCTTGTCGTTTTTCGCTTTATTTTCTTCCGCCTTATAAGAGCTCGGACGAACATAGCCGTCTTCACTCATTTTGCTTAATATCGTAAAGATGTCCTACATGACACACAACATTCTTGTTGTTTTAACTTTGTTAAGTATCAAATCCGAAATAACGAAAAAAAAAGAATAAAACAAAAATATAAAATAATAATTTAATTAAATTATTTTTTCATAAAGAAAAAATATATATTAAATAATAAAATTGTTTCAAATTCTTGAATAGAATTTTTTTCATTAATTAATAGTTCTCACAAACAGAATATTTGTTCATGTGTATACCTTGGCTATATTCAAATTATTTTACCCCTTTTTGTTTTATTCAAAAAATAGATTGTGGACTTTTATTTGTTGATGGTTTCATGTTTATTGTTATGTGTTTGTTTTAATTTTCGTACTTGTATTAATTAAGAATTGAATCTATTTTGTCTGGTTGTGGTGTCTGCTGCTCGTTGTTTGTTTTGTGTGTTTGGGTGTGAATGAAACAATTTTCGTACTTGTATTAAGTAAAGTATTTGTTTAGTGAAAACTAAAAAATCGCATCTTCATTGTTGAAATAACACAATTTTCGTATTTGGAATAAGTAAAGTTTTGATTTAGTGAAAACTAAAAAATCGCATATTCATTGTTGAAACAAAACAATTTTCGTACTTGTATTAAGTAAAGTATTGGTTTAGTGAAAACTAAAAAATCGAATCTTCATTGTTGAAATAACACAATTTTCGTATTTGGAATAAGTAATGTCTTGATTTAGTGAAAACTAAAAAATCGCATATTTATTGTTAAAGTAAAACAATTTTCGTATTTGTATTAAGTGAAGTCTTGGTTTGGTGAAAACTAAAAATTCTTACATTTATTATTGAATTAACAATCTTTCGTACTTTGTTATTGTGAACACGTAATTTTCCCTTATATGAAGTAATCCTTATTTTATTTCTTAAGTTATATAAATTGTATTTTTAGACTAGATCACATTATTCAAATTTAATATTATTATATTATTTATATATTAATTGTGTATGCCTTTCGGCTTTACAATCTACAGTATTATATTTCTAATACATTTCATTCCTATATACATTCCAAACTTAAAACTAAACTTAAAATAAACTTAAAATCTTCTCGACTTTTACTACTTCCAAAAGTGCTTTCTGCTTCTTCTTCTTTTGACCCTCTCTATTATTCTCCACCAGCTTATTACCACCAGTTTATTCTCCTGTTTTTCCTTTCCTTCTTACTATTTCCGCTATCCACCTCTTTCCTTCACTGCCTCCCTTTAATAGCTGGCCAATATTCCTTTCGCTTGCTACTTTTTCCTTACACTCAAACTTAATGTGCTCCAGTGTTTCGTCCTCCGCTCCACACATTCTACACTTTCTTTCCTCACTCTTTTCCCAGTATCTGTTTCCTTTTTCCTCATTTCCCAATCTAAACCTTGCTGTTCTTCTTATGTGTTTTATGTCTTTTTCTATAAGGTACTGAGGCACATTATTTTCCCATAACCTCTTATATCTTTTATTGTAGTTACTTTTTTCTATTTTTCCCATTCTCTCCTGCTGCTGTGTCTCCTTATCCCTTCTCCTTAGCTCCTCTGCCACACTTGCGCCACCTTCTCTTCTCCTCTCTGCCTCCTCGATCGCCATTCCATTCCTTTCAAAGTATTCTTTTCTCTTTTTTGGACCTCCTCCCCCCCATTCTTTATGTAATCCTCTCTTATTTTCTTTAAGATTTTGCTTTCCGTTCTGTTCAATTTCTCCTCGTATTTTACCGCTCTTTCCCCTGTTTTAATTCGTATCTTATCCCTCTTTAGCTCCTCCATCACCATGTATCCTGGCGTGCACCTGTCCAGCCCTAGTACCCATTTCATGTATCTCACCTGTATTCTTTCCAACTTTTCTTGTTCCTTCCACCCCCAAACCTCTGCTCCATACGACATCATACTGGCTATCAGTCTCTCATATATCCATATTCTCTTTTGTATGTCCCCCCCAAATACCTTTTCCCCTAGTCACCATACCCGTCGCATTGCTTGCTCTGCCTTCTTTGCCACCTCCCTTATATGCGCCTCTTCTCCATTATTCTTTTTAAAAGTGTAGCCCAGATATTTAAATTCTTCAACTTCCTCAATGTCCTCTGTCTTGTATTTCCACCTTTTATGTCTCCTTTTTCCACCCCCTTTTTTAAATACCATAATTTTTGTCTTTTCCACGTTTAACTCTAGTCCTTTTCTGTCTATATACCTCCCTAGCCGGTGTGCCATCTCCTGCAGCTCTCCTTCCCTTTTTGCCAACAGGACTATATCGTCAGCGTATGCTAAAGTCCATATCTTGTAGTGCCTTCCTATTAGCACCCCCCCATCTTGTCCTCTTTCCATTACCCCCTCCAAGTCTGCTGTATATATCGCAAATAAAATGGGGCTCAGAGGACAACCTTGCCTCAACCCCTTGTCTGTCCAGAATTCTTCTGATTCTTCACCCCCAACTCTTATTCTCATTCTTGTTTCTTCGTAAATTTCTTCAATACATTCCATTATGTCCTCATCTATTTTTTTCTTTCTCATGTACTTCCACAATTTCTGTCTGTCGACCATGTCAAACGCCGCTTTAAGGTCGATGAACATTGCGAAATAAGCGATTAATTTATGAGAAAAATGTTCAATATAAAAATATATTTAGATGTATGCACTTAAAAAGTATTTTAAAATACTTATGGTTAAGACATGGTTTAAAGAACAACTTATTAACAATTTACAAGAGCCATTCTTAATGATCATGGATAACGCAACATACATTCCAAATAATATTGTTATAAAAAAATATTGGAACTCCTACCTAATACAACATGGAAAAAAGGATTTGCTTATTTATCTTCAAAAAAATAATATCTCATCTACAATAGAAAGGCTAAAACTCGAACTTTTATTGCTAGAGAAAACCGTTTATCAAATGTATGTGGCAAGAATCGTTAAATAGTGTAAATGCGGCATATTAAAGAAATTGCATAAAGTGCACTGTGGAAAACAAGATGTTGCAATGGTGGGATATTATAAAAAAGCACGACCAGAGATATTTTTGTTGTACAAATAGAAGATCCTGACAATGATAGTGATATTAATTAAAAAGGACTTATTAATAATCGTTATTTAATAGCGTTCTAGAACTGACGACTTCTTAGACCGTTGGCAGTACTTATAGTGTCTTCACCTTACATTTTGTTATAACTCACATTCCATACGACCACAAACCAACAATGTCTCTTCAGTATCTTTGCTGACCATGCACTTTAGAGATAGTAAAATAGTATATAAATAATATGTTAATCTCAATCTAGTTAGTTCATGTATAATCTGCATCGCGCAGATAGTAATTGGCTCACCATTTGAGACTAGGCATAAGCTGTATCGCACTGTGATTATTAGCTCAAATAAATATTATTTAAGTAAAACTAAAATAAATTGCTTTTTTTATTAAAGTCTTAACTACTCAAACTTTAATTGGCGCAGTCGTACGGATATTAAAGGATTACAATCGCTGTAAATTTTTCCATTTTTATGGTTAACTTAAGATTTCGAAACCAACAAAAATAAAGTTAAAGAATAAAGTAAACTTAATAAATAGTGGAGTGAAATAGGAACAGAAGTTGAATTGCTCCGAGACTCATCAACCCACTAGCAGCAGCATATGGACATGAAGATCTCGCAAGGCATCGCGGTGATAATCGTAATGCGAGTACTCATTCATATTTCTTTCTATATTCACACTTCCCAAAAACAAAAATTATTGTTATTTTTACAATAATATTTCCTGTTTAAAAAGGAGTATAAATAGTTTATACAGGCCTAAAACCAGATATTAAATTTAAAAAGGAGTATAAATCGCTTATACAGGCCTACCAAATATTAAATATAATATTAAAATAAAATATAAATTACACAACGTAATACACAATAATTAAATAATAATTTTCTAAAAATGAATATAAATCGCTTATATAGGCCTAATGAAAATTAAAATAATAATAAAAATATTAAAAATAATATTAAAATAAAATATTAATTACATAACGTAATAAATACTATAATGTAATATAATAAAATACTTGCAAATTAACTAAATAATAATAATTTTTAAAAATAAAATGTTTACAAAATAACTTTTCTTAAATAAAAGTTACACTATAAATCGAAATGGAGACATTCCATATTTATCTAAATTATGTAAAGGAATATAATGGAAACAATTCGCTGACGAATTTTATAGAAGATTGCGAAGTGATCATAGATAATTTTGCCATATTCCCCGGTAAAAATGAAGATAAATAAGAAGCTATTATGAATAACGGTCTATTGCTCTCAGCCATAAAAAGCAAGATTATTGGAGACGCAGCAAGTTTAATAAAGAATAAACATATTAATACATGGGAAAAATTAAAAACTATTTTAAAAAATAGTTATACTAAAAACCGCAGCCATATCCCGCATATAACAACACTTAAACGAAAGCCTAATGAGAAAGTTATTACTTATTACTTTAGATGTTTAGAATCACTTAACAACTTTAATGTTTTGAAAACACTTCACAATAAAACATCTTTAAATATGAGATCACTAGCAAAACATCACGATTCCCTGATGGTGAGATATTTCATAGAGGAGCTAAACGATCCCCTTGGATGTAAATTAAGACGCCAAAATCCTAACACAATGGATGAGCTTCTAGAATTAATAATAGAAAATATGACGAACTACGAAATCGATACTAACGAGGAATATAACCACCCTCACCAACAATAACTAAAGAACACACAAGATTTTCAAACAGAGCCGTCAACACAAAAACCGTGTGAAACAATAATCGAACAAACCATTGAGAATAAAGAAATAGAAAACGTACGGACGGAACTACAAGAAGTAATCATAAACGATGAGAGTACAGAAATCAAAGTACAAAACCAAAATTCAGAAAAAAACGGGATACAGAAACAAATGAAAATAAAAACGATATTAAATTACAAAAAGAAATAACGAACAATGTGCCCACAAATATCAAAATACAAAGCCAGAATAATTCAGAAGAAATTCTGAATACAGATGAAAAGAAAAAAGAACTTGAAGAGTTTAACAAAACAGAAGTAAAGAAAAAGACAATTGTTGAAGTAAAAATGAAGCAAGGAAAAATAAGCGTCAAACAAAGCACAGAAGATCAGAACATGCAAGATTTCAAAGTAGAAAATCAGCAAAATATGAAACAAGAATCAGAGAATCAAAATACACAACATTTTGAAAAACCAAATCAACAAAATGTTAAGCAACAATCAAAAAATCCAAACTTTCTAGATTTTAAAGTAAAAAATCAACAAAAAATCAGACAAGTAGCAGAAAAGCAAACTATACAAGAACTTGAAATAGTGAAGCAACAAAACATCAACCAAGAAAAACCAGAAAAACAAAATATGCAATATTTTGAAGTAAAAAAGTAACAGAATATAAAGCAAGAAAAGGGAGGAAATAATAAAAATCAAAATTTTAAAATAGAAGAAAAAATTGAAAAAAGAAACAAAGCTAAGTGCATAACGGAGAAACAAGAAGATTCAGAAAACGAGGCAAACACTTTGTGGATAAATGATCACAGAAAAGAAATAATTCGTGGACAGAAGATTAGAAATTCAGCACAACTAAAGCTACTATATGGAACCAAACGAAAAAAAAATAATAACTGGATAGATGAATATATAACGAATATCATGACGAATAAAAATAATAAAACATATATTGACTTTACTTTAAAGAACTTCCTGATAAGATTAACTTCAAAAAGTCTTCAATACTTTCCGAAAAATTAATATTTCTACCCGAACCTTAACAATTCAAATACGCAACCGCAAGCAACCAAACCCACCTGACTATATAATATTTAACTCCGAAATTTAAAACTAAAAATAATAAAACCCTAAAACGGACAACCACCTTAATAAAGAAAATTGTATGAACTATTAAAAGAATTATACAGAAGAAACATTTGAAAAAATTACTACAAATATTACGAAAAACAATACATTTTGAAAACACAACAGACATAAAGAAAAAGAAAATGATGAAACGAATTGAGAATCAGAAACAACCACCTTAATGCAGAAAATCGCATAAACACTGGTTATCACCAGCTGTAAAACCCTATAAACATATAACAAACATAAAAACATACAAATTAAGCGAAATCAAGTAATAACTATTTCGATACTAACACCAACGCAGTTAAAATTATTAAAATTAATAAAAAGAGCAAATTATTTAAATTAAAATAAAGAAACACGACCTATTAACATCTACATTAACAAAACTACATTTAAAAATAAAATACATTAAACCCATTGTAATGATAACACATATTAAATGTACAATAATTTAAAAGATAAACACCATCGGCAAATATAAAAATGAGAATAAAATAAAAAACGATATAAGTATCAGACAACAAGAAACTCTAAATAAAGCTATATCTAAACAAATAAAATTAACGAACGATATACTCGATCAATTTAAATCGGCCCTACACACCATTGATTCTAATCAAGAAGAACTAGATAAACGTACCAAATTCCTAATGAATGATATCGATAAACTCCAACACCAAGTATTTAACATCTTTATAACAGAATCAATCGGACTTGTCAGTCAATCAATGCAATTGTGACCGAGCTGTATCCCACAGCTGTCACCACTTCTTATTATCGCGCTGTATGTCAGCAATTTGTTTGACATCAGCCTTGGCCTGGATGCGTGCTTTTTGACGTCGATTTTGTACCTAACTTTAGCTGTAAAACCTATATCAAAACATGCATCTATTTTCGAGCGTTTCTTTGAGCGTTCCTTGGGAATGTTTATCAAGTTTTTAATTAAGACAGATGATTAAAACTTTGATTCCTGTAAAACATAAAATTATGACATGCGTTATACGACGCTTCTCTGTTTTTCAGTACGTTGTTCGCGTGTTAGTTTGTGTACCTCTGCGTTCGTTCCGGGTTCTCTGCATTCGACCTTGAATTGTGTTAGGATTTGTAATCTTATTGTCAAAACATATGTTTGTTATGTGTCTGTCGTCCGGGGTTAGTATCGTTCGATGCTTTTCGGATAGCCTCGCGTTTTGCCCGAGCTATTTGTATTCCAAAATGGCTGCAACTGCTGGTTTTCGTGCGTATCGGCTATTGTACCTATGTGTGGTTTTGTTACTTTGAGTACCCTGTGGTTCTCAAGTATCAATGTCGTTTTATCTAGATTTCTACGTTTTGTTATATAGAATTTTGACTTAGCTTTTATCCTGTGAAGATCTCTGCTCAGGTTTCTGGGTAGTTCTGCGCTGGAATTTAGCTGGTCCTTATTCTCTGTAAAGGTGTAATTCGGGTAATTTGGAGTTTAAACACTTTGGTTTAAGGTTTACACTTGTTTTATTCACATTTAACTCGTTTTAAATGGGAAATTACAATGCTTTTCTCTTATAACTTAGACTTAAATTTATCTTTAAATTTAACTTAGAACTTGGTTACATGCAATGATTTTAAAACTTGATTTTAAAACGTTTGCACTGGCTTTAGACTTAAATTTCTCTTTAAATTTAACTTAGAACTTGACTTTAGACTTTTGACTTAAATTTCTCTTTAAATTTAACTTAGAACTTGATTTTAGACTTAGACGCGTACCGAAAATTAATTCTTTAAATTAATCTTGGACTCTGTAAATCTCTGTATAACTCACAGCTCGTGGACAAAGTCTATGTAACGAAACAGACTTTGACACGACCATGAGACCAATTAGCTCTCCTCTGAGGCTAAAATTAGACTGATTTTAATAATGTAATGATTAAAAGGAGGTAAAGAAAATCTCCCACTCTGCTTTAGTATTTTCAAATCGTGATCTCATTGATTCTTTGTTTGAAAACCACTGACATCAGCAATTTTACTTTGTATATGGAATCAAAAGTGCGTAGTACTTGTCTCTCTGTCTTTCGTTCTGAGTTTCAATAAGTCTATTTCCAATGCTTTGTTCTAAACGGAAGACAAACATTCTATTTCTTAAATCTATATTTGATTTTAGTTATATTTTTATTGCTTATTTTCTAATCGTGATTTTAAATCTATACTAGGCCCCACGTGTATTCTAAAACTAATCATGCATTCTCAAACTGTTAATTTAATCTTAATTTGCATATATGGATTTTATCAAAATTCATGTCTTTATTTTCTGACAATCTCTGGTTGTAACTTTGTTGCAAAGATTTATTAGTAGTGCATGCTCTTTAGTTTCTTAAAACTAAACATAGATTTTAAATTTGAATTCAGATACAGTTAAAACAATCATATATTTATAAACAGTAATTAAATTTTATTTATTTCATATATTTAATTTATCATAGCAACATTGTATATTAGAAAAAATGTATATATATTTGTTTGTCTTTCTTATAACTAACTTAGCCTAGATTTCATGTCGCCAGCTTACTCTAGCTCTAAAATTAATACATTGTACACTGTTAAAGAAAAATTGATGTAATTATTTAAAAAAATCGATTCTCATTTAGATTTCTACACTGTCAATACAATTTGAACTTTCGCTTTTGTTTTATGCGTAACCTGCGGTTACATCTACACTCTCCTCTTTTTGTTCAAACTCTCAGTTTTAACACATTTTTGGTACCTTGTTCTTTTCAGCCGCTGGTTCGCTGGAGTATCTTTTCTGTTGTTGTATTTTATTTTTCTTTCTGGTGATGTTTCTACTTTGAAATCGAATTGTAATTGATTTCTGTTTTCAATACGCGGTCCAGCTAGGGTAATGGTTAGTGTATAATCTTCGAGAGTGTTTACTTTGTTGTTCATGTTATACGCGTTGTTCAATTTTGCAAAGATGTTGAAACGGTCATAAGGCTCGTGTAAAGATTTGTTACAATGTATTCTTTTTTGGGTTATATTATGGGTAACTGTACTGTTGTCTAAAATTATTTATTACTTTTATGTACTTAAAATGCTGCGTTTATTATTTCTAATGTCTGGGGTCTAGTTTATTCTAATACACCAATATTTAAGGTCGAGGTTTGTTTACTTTACTGAACTATGATGTTATTTAATTTCAACGAACCTTTTTGTTGTCGATATAATTTCTAATTTTTATTTAATTTCAAAACTACTTTGTCTCAACGTTAAACATGGGTGTATCCCTATTTTAACATGCATTTAAAATTATTTCTTAAATCTAAACTACTTTATGTTCTTAAATCTAAAAAAAATGTGAAATGTCTTCTTTTTTTTCCATTCAACTTGTTGATGTTATAAAAGAGTCCTTTGATAGTTTTCACTGTTTCACTGCTTGTTTAAAAAAGGTTCTTATTTGTATTTGTATACTGATTCTGATTATATATAAAAAAAAAAAGTCCTTTGATTCACTGAATGTTATGTTGATATTGTCTTTTTTTTTCACTGTTTGAGAGTCTTTGAATTAAGTTGTTGTGACGAGTAATCGAAACACTTTTACTCGCGGTTTATGACGGTTGAATTTCATAAACCGTCATTTCTTCGGGCTCTTCGGGTTGTATTACGTCATCCGGGGGTTCTGGTTCTGGTAAAGGGTCTTCGTAATAGTACCACGGATTCAACAAAGGCTCCGCGTCTGCTTCGGGTTGATCGTCTTCTGGATGTTGTTCGTCCAGGGTGGCTTCGGTGGTATTTCTTCCGCTGGAGTAAAAACTGAATAATCCGGTATCAATGTCTCTAATTTTGACAAAGTCCGAGGTTCTAGAAGTTCTAGCCGTAGTTTGTTGAATGTATCTGTTAATTGTTCTGCTTTTGTTTTCCGTGTTGTCTCTGTAGGCCATTTGTGTCAAAGCGCGCTTCTGTGTCATCTGCCGCTCCTGCGCCTGGGTCGATGTCTACTCCAATAACACGGTCCGGTGGTTTTGGTGGTATTTCTTCTGCTTGTTAGGGGTCATATACGTCTAGATTTCCTATCTCTAGCTTTTGAGGTAGTTTTATATCTTTTTCTGAAATGTTGGAGATGCTAACAGTTAACTTGTAGTTCTCTACGGTGCTCTTTTAGCTATTAGTATGTCATCATAGGCGGTTTGTTTTGATGTAACAATACCCACGCCGTTTTTAGTTTGTTCTTGTGTGGCTTGTACTAATATTTAACTGCGTGCTGGTATAATCGCTGTATTCAGTAACGCAATTGTAGTACTGGGTTATTCTTTTATTTTAATGTCGTTTGGTTCGCGAACTCCTAGCTTGATTTTTAGTTCTTGCCATTTGTTCAGTAGTTCCGCGTTTTCTTGGTTTACTTTTTGTTTCGGGTTTTGATATTTTAACACCGGTTCTGGATTCTCATTTTCATTTTCATCAACAGGTAGACTAGGTACTTCTGCGCTCTGCGTAGGTGTTGTGGTTTCATTTACGCTGCTGTCATTGTCATTACCTGGATACGGGTCTACGAATTTTGCGAGTGTGTGGTCAAACAGTATGACAACCATAGGATGTTGATTAAACAGTACCAATAGCATATCTTGTATGTGCCACCAATCTGCACTCTCCATGTTCCCAGTAGATGTTGATATTGCCAGGTGTGTTTTACTTGTTTCTACCATGTTATATTTTAGTTTCTGTAATGCTGAGTATACTTGTTCGTAGTCAATGTTCTCGCCTGCTGTTCTTTTGCTGAATAGGTAGTACGTCGAGCTTCCTGTGTTTGTTTGTAGTGGAATGAATTGTCCTGGTACACATCTGTATGCTCTAGTCTTTTTCTGGAACTGCAGGTGAGACTGTAGGTCTTCCATTAGTTCTTCTAGGTGTATTAGGTCACTCGCTCCCCAATGTGCTACGTCACATATGGATGGAATGTTCTTGCTGTCTTCTAGTACTAAACATTTTGCATTTAGTCCGACAAAGTTCATTTTTTCCCACCTCAGGAAGTCCTGATAGGTTTCTTTCGGTTTCAGCGGCGGTTTCACGGTAGTCTGTTGTTTTACTGCGTTGGTCGACTGTTGTTCTTTTCCGTGTTTCGCGGTTGTAAAGCCTACTTGAGTCCTCGCCTCTCTGACTAAGGATCCTATTTTGTTTAAGATTTCGTCTGGTATGGTTTCCGGGATGGTATTTAGGGTGTGTATTAAGCCATTTTCTGCTTCTACGATGTTTCTTTCGAAATACATGCTTCTGGCTCCACAGTCTATTATGACGCCTATTTCTTTCAGTAAATCCATGCCTAGGATCCCGTCTTCGCTTATACCTGTAACAACTTCGAAGGTGTGACTGTACTCTCTACCGGCTATGTTGAAGTCTAGGTTTGTTTTTCCCCAGTGCGGTATTTTATTTGCTTGAGCATCTCTAATTACTAGGTTTGAAGTTCTTATCGCTTCAGGTGATAGTAGGTGTTTTGCAATTAGGCTGATACTCGCGCCCGTGTCCACTAGCATGTTGTACTTGTTCTCTGGGGTCGTAATTGTTAAAAACCAACGATTGTTTGTGCTGGTAAACTAGTTACAATGTGGTTCGTGGTTTGTTCCTTTGTTGTTCTTCGTGTAAGGTTGGGCTCGGAACTTGTAGACCAACCTACTGTTCGTTTAAATGCTCGTCGGTATCTTCTGCATTTGCTGTTGAAGTTGTGGGGTCGTATTGATCTCTTACAACTTCTGTGACGTTTCTGCGACCTCTTTGAGCTGCCTCTCGTACACCGGCGGTACCTGGGGTATTCTGATACTGGTTCGGACGCTGCGTCTGGCGCTGAGTTTGCTGGGATTGCATTTGTTGTTGTGGTCTTGCAAATCTAGCATCAGGTTTAGGACAGTTTGCACTGAAATGATCTATTTGTCCGCATGAAAAACAGCTGCTCCACTGGTTCCTGGTTTTCAATGCGAGTGTACCTCTTCTTGTTAGGTAGTACTTGCATGTCTATTTCGTGTGTCCTAGCTCCGTACAGGTGTAACATCTTTCTAGCGGCGGTGCGGAAGGGGGTAAGCTTGTACTTCCTTCTCTTCTCGGTGCTAGCGTCGTTTGCGGTGTTGGTTGTACATAGTAACGGTCTACGCGGGGTGTTGGGGTGTTCATCGATGCTCTTGGCTGCACGCTGTTGCTCGCTGCGGTGGCGGTGGTTCCTGCTAGTATATGTCTGGTTGGATTTATTCTTTTTTTCGCAGTTTCCACTATCATTGCACAATCTACGGCGCTGTTAAAGTCTGGACAATCTTGTACGTACACCATCTGTGCTATGTCCGGTCTTAATCCGTTTCTGAATCTCGACAGTAGCATCATCTGTAGGTATTGTGGCCTAGCTTCATCTACTATCTTGAGATTTTGCGCGTAGTGGTCTTTTAAGCGTGGACCTAGTGCTGCTAGTATGGTGCTGTATTCTAGGACACTTTCTCCTGGTTTTTGTGAGCAGTTGTCAAATTCTGCTTCTATTCGCTGGTGCTGGCTTCCTACTGTTAGAGAATAACGTTATATTATTCTTCTTTTCAGTATCTCGTAGTCATCTGTTTCGGTCAGGAGGTCATCCTGTTCTACGTTAGCTTCTGCTTCACCTGTCAGGTTCTGTCTGCACACGAAGGCTTTTATGCGGCTCTCCCAGCCGTACATGCTCGCTACAACTTCTAGTTGCTTTAGGAACTTCTTTGGGTTTGTTGTTCCGTTGTATTTCGGAATCAGGTGCATTCCTTCTAACAATCTTGGTACTGACATTGGCGTCGTCGTAGTTGTTGTTGGTCTTGTGCACTTCCCGTATTTTTGTTTTCTCCGTTTGGCATTTTGCTGGTTCGTTTTCCTGATTTTTCGTTGATTTATCCCACTTTTAGCTGTCACCAATTTATATTACCGCGCTGTGTGTCCACTATTTGTTTGACATCAGCCTTGGCCTGGATGCGTGCTTTTTGACGTCGATTTTGCACCTAACTTTAGCTGTAAAACCTATATCAAAACATGCATCTATTTTCGAACGTTTCTTTGAGCGTACCTTGGGAATGTTTATCAAATTTTTAATTAAGACATATTTAATAAAACTATGATTCCTGTAGAACATAAAATTATGACATGCGTTATACGACGGTTCTCTGTTTTTCAGTACGTTGTTCGCGTGTTAGTTTGTGTACCTCTGCGTTCGTTCCGGGTTCTCTGCATTCGACCTTGAATTGTGATAGTATTTGTAATCTTTTTGTCAAAACATATGTTTGTTATGTGTCTGTCGTCCGGGGGTAGTATCGTTCGATGCTTTTCGGATAGCCTCGCGTTTTGCCCGAGCTATTTGTATTCCAAAATGGCTGCAACTGCTGGTTTCCGTGCGTATCGGCTCTTGTACCTATGTGTGGTTTTGTTACTTTGAGTACCCTTTGAGTGGTTCTCAAGTATCAATGTCGTTCTATCTAGATTTCTACGTTTTTTTATATGGAATTTTGACTTAGCTTTTATCCTGTGAAGATCTCTGCTCAGGTTTCTGGGTAGTTCTGCGCTGGAATTAGGCTGGTCCTTATTCTCTGTAAAGGTGTAATTCGGGTAATTTGGAGTTTAAACACTTTGGTTTAAGGTTTACACTTGTATTATTCACATTTAACTCGTTTTAAATGGGAAATTACAATGCTTTTCTCTTATAACTTAGACTTAAATTTATCTTTAAATTTAACTTAGAACTTGGTTACATGCAATGATTTTAAAACTTGATTTTAAAACGTTTGCACTGGCTTTAGACTTAAATTTCTCTTTAAATTTAACTTAGAACTTGACTTTAGACTTTTGACTTAAATTTCTCTTTAAATTTAACTTAGAACTTGATTTTAGACTTAGACGCGTACCGAAAATTAATTCTTTAAATTAATCTTGGACTCTGTAAATCTCTGTATAACTCACAGCTCGTGGACAAAGTCTATGTAACGAAACAGACTTTGACACGACCATGAGACCAATTAGCTCTCCTCTGAGGCCAAAATTAGACTGATTTTAATAATGTTATGATTAAAAGGAGGTAAAGAAAATCTCCCACTCTGCTTTAGTATTTTCAAATCGTGATCTCATTGATTCTTTGTTTGAAAACCACTGACATCAGCAATTTTACTTTGTATATGGAATCAAAAGTGCGTAGTACTTGTCTCTCCGTCTTTCGTTCTGAGTTTCAATAAGTCTATTTCCAATGTTTACTTCTAAACGAAAGTTTTATTATTCTATTTCTTAAATCTATATTTGATTTTAGTTATATTTTTATTGCTTATTTTCTAATCGTGATTTTAAATCTATACTAGGCCCCACGTGTATTCTAAAACTAATCATGCATTCTCAAACTGTTAATTTAATCTTAATTTGCATATATGGATTTTATTAAAATTCATGTCTTTATTTTCTGGTTATTTTAATCTCTGGTTGTAACTTTGTTGCAAAGATTTATTAGTAGTGCATGCTCTTTAGTTTCTTAAAACTAAACATAGATTTTAAATTTGAATTCAGATACAGTTAAAACAATCATATATTTATAAACAGTAATTAAATTTTATTTATTTCATATAGTTAATTTATCATAGCAACATTGTATATTAGAAAAAATGTATATATATTTGTTTGTCTTTCTTATAACTAACTTAGCCTAGATTTCATGTCGCCAGCTTGCCTGTAACATAAACCAAAATAATACATTGTACACTGTTAAAGAAAAATTGATGTAATTATTTAAAAAAATTGATTCTCATTTAGATTTCTACACTGTCAATACAATTTAAACTTTCGCTTTTGTTTTATGAGCCTGTCTCAATGAGATAAACAAAGACATATACATGCATGTAATTCAGAAAATAATAATAGGAATGGTCACTAGCCTGATATTTTGATGAACCCCGCGACAGCTCTCAGTAGCAGCTTGTAGAACAGTGGAATCGCACGATCTCAATAATCTCGAACACATCTGACGCTTGGGATCAGCTTGTGGTCTCTGGTACAGGAATCGAACCAATTCGGGTAGAACCGTTGTAGGCTCAGGCTTGAAGGACCAAAATGGATGGATCCGATGTAGTATCCGGCTCAAAGGATCAAAATGGTTTGAACCGATGTAGTATCCGGCTCAAAGGATCAAAATGGTGTGTAGCTATATCTAGTCTGAATTGTAAGGTCAGACTCTTTGTGCTTAACATAGAGGTGCATATAGAGTTTTCTATATGCTTGGAGTTCTTCTAAAGAGGCTAGTAACTTTGCAAATGATAACACTTGTTGGTTTCGCTTAAAATACATTTATTAATAAACCAACTTCTTGATTTACACACCGCAGGGCTAAACATGAGCGTTAGCCTATATATGTCTTTCTCTAATGTGTTTTCTAATTTAAAATATTAAAATTGAGCTTATAATACATCATTCGTGTAATGATCACAAAAGAGCGTATATTCTAGTTGAAACACGAATTTTATATCAGCGTTTGTAGTTTCTAAATTAAATATAATATAATTGGATTTATATTATAAAGCACGTGTGTTTCCTAGGATGTACGAATTCTATCTGAATATTACATGCGTTTTTAGCTGAACCCTTGGAGTGGGGATAGCACAGTACAGACGTGTTCTGACTATTTATACTAATTTTATCATTATTTCTATTTTATTACTATTATAAAATATATTTTAATAAAATATCTAAATTAATAAAAATTATTTTAAAATTAAAATAAATTATAACATTTTTTAATTAATGGCTATTTCTAAGCCTATAAATTTTTAATTAAAATAATATTTATAGATTATATTTTAAAGCTTTTTCCTTAAAATATTAATAATATAAACTATTTATTTAAATAAATAAATAAATATTCTATTATATCTAAATTAAATTTCTTTCTTAAAAAACCAGATATATTTAAGAACAAATAACGTTTCATTTCAAATAATATATTTTTAATTACTATAAAACGTAAATTAAAATATATTATTAGATCTCTTAAAATCGGGAAATATAATTATATTTATATTTTAATTTATAAACCCTGAGACACAAGGTACAATATACAAAATTTACTTTTAAATTAATTTATTTTCAAATATTTCAATTTTCTTATACAATACTAATTAACTATCATTTAAATTATTTTTTTTATATCCAATACTAAAAAAAAATTTTTTTTAATTGATTTTATTAAATAAAAATTTTTGCCAAATAAAATTAATAATTTTTTATTATCAAATTAAACCGAATTGCACGATAACTTTTCAATGTAAATGAAATGCTTAACTAGTCAAGCTCTAATTTGTCTTTCTAGCAGCCCTTGGCGCCTTGTGCGGTCGTGACATTATTTGTATGTATTGGTATCTTATGACTAACAATATTCATGAAATCTTAAATATAACAATAACATTTATAATGTCAATACTTCATCTTAAAATCAACAATAGTGAATTAAGATTACACATTTAGAAACTATTTCGTTTCTAAACATTCATCTTCAGTAAACAATTCTTCAGTATGTATCCCCTTATATACATTATTTTCAAATCTGACAGCTCTCTGCATTTCTGTTTCATTTGTGGTAATGTCGTCCGGTACTAGGGTATTAAGCAAGTATTTCACTGATGTGCTCCAATCCCTTGTTTCCTCACCAACATTATCTAGAACCGTGTTGTAAAGCTCATCTGGTCTTATTTTGTCACATGTTAATTTATATATTAGGCCGTATAGGTTTTTGTTACCTACTTCTGTCACATACTTCTTCCAGGATAGATCTTTCTTTTTGGCTATAGCGTTCTTATATAGGGTTATTTTATCTTGCATGACCGATCTGTGGTAGTCCGTGTCATCACTTTCCCTGTTTGATCTTCTGCTACGTTGGAAATTTCTTCTTGCCTTTCTGACGTCTCTTTTCATGTCGTTGAGTTCACGGTCCACCCACCATGGTACTGGTTTCACTCTACGTGTACATTTGCACATAGATGCTACGCATACCCTTTGTAGAAACTCAGTTAGCGTCTTGGCTTGTTCCTCACAGAACTTTGTCTTAATATCTTCAAGATTACTAGAAGTGAATAGTTTCTCTATTTCTTCTTTAAATTTTCCTGCATTAAGGGTTCTAATATTGAATCTTGAATTATAGTAGGATACTCTTTTATGGTCTGCATTGGAATATTCCATTGTAATTGGTCTATGGTCACTAGTGATGCCGCATTCCCGAACCGTCCAATTTTTAATTCTCATTAAACATTGTGCGTTGGCAAGAGTTATATCTATGTTGGATTCACCGTTTGATGAGCTGTATGTTGAAAGCTGGTTTGTCATATTGACTACTTGGAGTCTGTGTTGGGCTAGCCACTTCTCTAATTCAGCACCTTTATCATCTAGCCTATCACTATGCCATAATTGAGATCTTGCAAATAGTTGATATATTCTGTAATTTCTTCGCTTGCTTGACGATATTGACAACGAGGAACAGCGTTCCAAAATGGCCGTACACTTTTATACATATTCCGTGTGATCCACATGGGGAGTTAACACGTAGCACACTAATATTTTTCTTTCTCACTGTTATGGCTGACATGATGATACAGCTTTCTTGATCTCTTGGCATGTTATGTATTGTGCGTGCTGTGACACCAAACCCACGCATCATTGCGCTTACGATATAAGGTTCTTGTATTAGCTCAATGTCATTTCATCCACATTAGGTAAGCTCTTCCTTGATGTCTGTCTATATTTATCAGCGCGTTCCTTACTTCTGTTCTAGTCTCAATTACTACATTTTTAACTGAAGATTCTTTTTTGGAGTTAGCAAATCTTATTGTTGTTTCTCTTATGTATTGTTCCTTATTTACTCCCCTATCTCTCAAGTTCCGTTCGGAAAGGTTCACCAGCAGTTCTTCATCCGTAGTCTCCTTACTGCCGTCATATATTAAGATCTTTGGTCCAATCACTCTTAGAGGTTTTGCAATCAATTTCTCATTATAAAGTTCCTTGCTATTTGTTAACAGCTCCGCATACGATGCTGATTCTACTTCAATAAGAATACCCTTTTCTCTTAATGGTTTTATTCTTCTAACTTTAAGGTTGGGTTATGTGGGTTTAACAGTCTTTATTACCTTTTCCATAATTTCTTCTGTACTTTCCAATACACAACCCTCCTCAGGACGAATAATTATCGCATTTTTGCTATTGCTACTATCTTTTGTTTTCTTTTCGCATGCTTTCTTTGCTGTTGTAATGTTGCTGCGTAATTTGGTTTTAGGGCTTGTTTTTCTGATTTATCTGCACTTATTTTTGTAATGGCCGCTGTTTTAGCCATTACCATCTTTTTCAGTTCTTCTAGTTCTTTCTTGACAGAGTTCTGCTCTATAACTTCTTTTAATAATATAACACTATCTGTAATGAGCGATTTCGTGATTGATGTAATATCTTTCACGCATTTCATTATTACACTTCGACTTGCATTTTTAATTTTCTCTGCCGTTATGATGTTACCTAATTCTTTAACCTTTTCTTCTAATTCTGCAGCAATTCCCTTATAAACTTGTATAAACTGTTATGTTCTTCTGTTACAATAGTCTCTTCTTCTTCTTTATCCGTCTCGTCGTTGGAGTTGTTACAATTATCTGCATGATCAGCTAATACTACATCGGACGTGGTATCACTTTCTGTCGACATATTTAATACTACTGGTTTTAGCTTCTCCGTTTTGTCAACCACAGGACTTCTTGTAACTATTTTCTTTATTTCCTTAACTTTTTCTTTGGGCTCAGCCAGCCTCTTACTAATTTTATCTTTACCAGTCATGTTATATTAATTATAACACAACCTCTATATTACAGGCTTCTATCAAGACCAATTTATTTTATAAACTACAACTTTTTGGTTAATACCAAAAGGCTGTAAACAGTAAACAATTATTTTCTTAGTAGCTACCTTCTGGAGCGTCAATATTTCTACATATATAATTAAGGTTATGTTTTAGACACAATTTGTGCAATCTTCGTCTTACAGTTATCGTAACCAACACTTTTTTATTATTAATTTACATGTACTTTTGTTCTTCACACTCTTCCGGTAAATAAAAGTTTAATTTTACACTTTAAGTGCTTTATGTCATTCAATAGCTGTTTAAATTTTGAAAACACTATTTTTAATAGAATTTAAGCACAAATTGGCATGAAAAATAAATATATATATACTAAATATTATGAATAATACTTTATTTTATTAATATTTCCTGCTATTTCACTTCAATATTTTCCAAACGTTTTTCACTATCAGTAATATCAATATCTAGCTGTCAAATTTACACAATTTTTTAGCAAATTTAGTTAATTTATAACAATTAATATATTATTCGATGTGGAATTTTATATTTTAATTTATTATAATTATTTTATATTTTTATTTTCAATTTAAACTATTTTTATGGGCATTTAAATGCGGAGCGATTTTACATACTCAGTAGATAGGGACATTTTTTTTCATTTGTCTTATATTTGACGGTACTACCCGAGCATTAGCTCATTATGTACCTCGCTTAATAATGGGTTGTATATTAGTACCAATCCGGAATAATTTTGTTTATTGTACCAAAATTGATACATCCATACTAAGATCTTAATATAGTGTGTTTAATAAGCTTGTGTCAGGCGGTTAGTAACATAACGTCCCTAACCACGGGAAGGTTGCCTGACTCTACTATCTAGCGAAAAATGTGTCTCAGTCGATAGTGACACTACTTGTTGCAATCATAGATTGCACCTTTCGTTCTGCTATCTTGTGACGTGTTGTCTCAGACAATAGTGACACTACTTGTTGCAATCAATGATTACAAATTTTCGTTCTGCTACCTCAACCATTTATAACAAATGTATGGTAAAAACTCGCAATTAAGCTATATAAAAACCATAAATAATCCTCTGGAGCTGCTTTAGCAGACAGAAGATTTTGTGCACGTGTCTTATAAACTAATGTGGCAAAGTCTTGGAAACAATCAAAGTTATAAATAATAAGTAAAAAGAACATTAACGACGGCATCTCTCGGATATTAAGCCTCTCACAGAGAGCACTCCTGGCCTCGGGTAGAATCTACAACGCCTCACTTGATGGATTATGATTTCGGGCTCACCGCAAAGACAGAGCTCATTGGACTAGATGCCCATTTTACTAAGTTTCGCGTTTATTGACCCGTGACCTGTCAACATAAAGGAAGCATAGAGACCCGGCCTAAACCATTTATGCTGCAGTGCAAACCTAACATCTTTGATAAACCAATACGTTGTTCTCCCCTTATTCGTTAATTCCCATCTTTCCTGCCAAAGCTTATCCATGTAATTATTTAATTCTTTGGCTTTAGTTTTGATATCGTCTTCAGACCTTTCTCCGATTGTCACATCAACTTTAAATTCACGAAAGTCGATCTCGCTGTTCTTGCGCAACTTGTACTTAAGCGCCGCATGAGTGATTTTTAGATCTAAAGGAATTCTCCCCGATATCACCTGCAGCGCCTCTGTAGATACAGTCCTACAACAACGCGTCATCGTCAATAGCATAGTTCTTTGCATAGAATTCAGTATTCTACTGGGCACCGCGAGGGTGGTTCTATGGTACCATGCCGAAGCACAGTACGTAACCATTGGCATAAATGCCCCCTCGTATAGTGTCGCCATTGTTGCCGAGTTTAGGCCATATTCCGTCCTCGTAACTCGCGCAAAGCGTGCTACAAGTTTGGTTATCCGCTCCCTTAAGGAACGAATATGAGGTAGAAACGTTAGTTGGCTATCCATTATTATTTCTAAGTAACGAATACTAGTTACCATGCTCAAATTATTACCATTGATTGTTATTGTTGGATTTCGATTAACACTTAGTTGACCCCTGAGCATCATCATCTTTGTCTTGCTTGAAGATATTGCCATTTTGTGTAGTTTCAAGAAACTACACATTTTATTTATAGCAGCCCGAGAACGGCTTTCTAGTTGTGCTCTTA
This sequence comes from Panorpa germanica, assembly GCA_963678705.1. Classification (NCBI taxonomy): domain Eukaryota; kingdom Metazoa; phylum Arthropoda; class Insecta; order Mecoptera; family Panorpidae; genus Panorpa; species Panorpa germanica. The sequence goes on along the minus strand of OY783211.1, from coordinate 2,301,422 downwards.
GCACCAATAAGGATCACCTTATCATCGGCAAAACATACATTTACACAACCTTCCGAGTGAGAAACACAGTCCTAGAGGTTTTTGCCAGCCTAATTCTTCGAAGGGCACTTGGCCACCAGACATTGTCAAAGGCACCCTGAATGTCTATAAAAATCCCAAGCACATATTTGTACCCAAAAGATCCGGCGACTTCCAGGACCTTATTAACCGCATCCTCTGTGGACCGACCCTTCTTGAATCCGAATTAATTTATCGCGCTGAGGCCTTGGCTCTCATAAGCTACTTTTATCTTGGAAATCAATAACCGCTCATAAACCTTTCCCATTACCGGAAGTAAGGTGATCGGTCTATAAAAAGAGATGAGATTCTTTTGTTTATTTTCACTTTTTAGGAACAGTCTCAACAGACCTCTCTCCCATTCTGTCGGAAAACACATTTCCTTAAGACAAGTGTTGTACATGCAAACTATGTACTCAGGTTTTAGCTGGAAAAACTTAGTGAAAATCTCTCCATCAATTAGATCATGCCCTGGTGCTTTGCCTGGCTTGATCTTAGATACCGCTTTTCCAACTTCTTCAACGGTAAAATCGCTTTCATTATCATGACCACAATAGTTTCGATTCTCATTACGGATTGCCTTGTGCTCTATACTTTCAGACGCTGTGTCATCAGCAGGCGCATTATGCTCCAAGATATAGTTCAAGGTGGCATCAAGACCTTACGGTCTCTTTTATGGCCCCCGGGGACCTTTAACGAATTAAAGATTTGCCCGCCTTGTACCTTGTTACGCGACAGTTTGTATATGAGACCCCATGGGTCGCTGTTTCCTACCAGTTGGACCAGTGCTTGCCATGAATCATTCTTCTTGGATGCAATTGCAAGCTTATATTCCCGATCAACATTCTGCATGGCCTCGCGTAGCGCAGCTACTTCACCCTCACTGATGTACAATCTTCTTCCCCTTTGGTAGTTCAACCTGGCTCTCCGTGACTGGCGTTTTAATACAGTCAACTCATCATTCCACCTAGGGATACTGCGAGATGACTTGACACGCTTCCTTATTGAGTAAGCATTGTCTTAGCTTAGTAGCGTAAGACAATGTCTTTCTCACTAAGAACATTCATCACCCTGGCTATGTACTCCAGATATGGGTCAATTTCATGACTTGGTTGGCAATATATGGAAACAACGTATATACATCTAAATTCACAACGGATCTGTACGCACACACCATGGGTCCAGCAAAGACTTTCCACCTTAAGTACTTCGTACGAGGTGTTAAATACAACTATTGCTGCCATGCTCGTTTCAATTGGAGATTTGGCGCCTTTAACCACTTTAGCTCCTAAACCAAATCCCATAACTCTATTGAGATAGGTATAAGGCTCTTAAAGCAAAGCAATATCAAGTCCCACCACCTCAGAGCGTTCTCTCAGTTGGCTCATGACTACACGGCTACGCTGACCGTTTAGCTGCACCATGTTGAGATCCCCCCATCAACTTCTTTTAGTCATAATTTATACGAGAGATAGCTATCTCTCGAGCTCTTATAACCTCAGGACAATTTGGGTCCGCAGTGGCCTGCTGATATGGTTTTTTGCGAACCCGGCAGGGTCCACAGCAACGGTTTTCCTTCCGTTTTAGACAATCCTTTTGGGAATGTCCAATTACCCCACAATGTTAACATGTCGGAGTATCATGCCTACAATGTTTTGCTACGTGCCCAAAGCCGCAGCATTTGAAGCACCGAGTGACTGTGGTATAATCTCTCACTGGGAGAGACCGCCAATGCAGAAACACTCTACCTTTCTGGAGTAGCAGTCGGCGGACTTATCCTGTGACCTCTAACACCAGATTAGCCGTGCTGGGGTTTCTTTTAGACTTATTGACGAGTCGAACTTTAGTGGTTCGCTCGTATTCCAGCCTATCGATCTCTCTATCCTTTATGTTGCTATTATAAATGTCCCGTATCAAATCATTAAATTCCTCTTTTTTCACAGGGTCCACGCCCAGAATTATGATCTTAGGTAGGATCGACTGCGGGGCCTTGTCATGAAGACCGAACTTAGGCAGCTGAGGACAGGCTTTCAAAAGATCACAATCTTTTTCGGTAGCCGTCTCTAACAGCAATCCGGAGTTACGGATCTTCCGCATAGACTTTACATTTATTTTTGATAGCTCAAGACGGACGTATCTAAGCAACTTTTGTCTAACATTTTCGCTAGTAGTAGTTGTACTACCAGTAGCGTGTTCGATAATCACAAAGTGACGTTTCCTCCTGGTCAAAGTTTCCGGTAATGCTACTTTCCCTGGTTTTACCACCCTGGGAGCTGTTGCTACCACTTGGGCGTATGTCTTGCCGGTACTAGGGCTCCCCTTGACTTCTAGCGATTGAGTTCGCCTCTTAAGGTCCGCTAGCTTCGCATTGATATTCTTAATGACATTGTCATAATTTCTTAAATGGGAGAACAACACGACCCTGTTCTCGGGGGAAATGTCTAGGGAACATATAAATTCTGCGAAGTTATAAGCAATCTCCTTAATCTTATCGTTTACTGAGACCTCGTGCAAGTTACTACTCTCCGCAGTCTACGTGCCAATCAGCGTTTCGATCATAGTAGCAATATGATCATCCTTCGCCTTATAATCTACTCCCTGCGTTGCACTTTTACTCATTGCAGACTTCTTCTTTTTAGAGGAAGTCTTGCTCTTAATAGAATCCTCGTGCGAGGATTTTGTCCTGTCCTCAAGAATCACTAGGCTCTCAATTCTTTGACTACTAACACTCTCCGCAGCTTTCACTACTCCAACGCCCGCAGAGTTATCTACCATAGCGACGGCAGGGTCACCCTTAACCACTATGTTTTCCCTCTTCGGAGCATTCGTGACTTTTCCCACTGGGTTTGGTGAACAAGCACCATTGCTTTTCCCACGCTTTTTCTCCACCAAATTCCATTCTTTTCCCATATTGGTACTAACAGGGGACCCTAGTTTTGAAATTGAGGTACTTGCTACGCAACCTGTAACCTTGGCCTGTGTCTTCTTTTTCGCCCTATTTTAGAAAAATCGCTTGAATCCCGGTTTTAAGGCTACTCATTCTTTTCGCAACTCCTGCTACCCCAATGCCCGCAGAGTTTTCTGCTTCAGTGATAGCAGGACTAATCCTACCCACTGCGCTTTCCTTCCTCGGAGCATTTGTCACTTTAATCACTGACACAGGTGTACAAGCACCATTACATTTCCCACCATCATTCTCCACCAAGATCCGTTCTTTTCCCATATTGGTACTAGCAGAGGATACTGGCTTTAAAATTGAGGTACTCGCTACGCAACTTGCAACCCTAACTTGTAATTTCTTTTTAGCAGCAGCCTATGCGATATCTTTACCCTATTTTTGGAAGACACTTGTCCTCCAGTTTTAAGGCTACTCATTCTCTCCGCATCTCCTTCTTCTCCAATGCCCGCAGAGTTATCTGCCCTAGTGTTTACAGGACTAGTCCTGCCCACTGCGCTTTCCCTCCTCGGAGCATTCTTTCCTTTGCTCACTGGTTTCAACCCACAAGCACGATTGCATTTCCCACCATCTTTCTCCACCAAGATCCGCTCTATTCCCATATAGGCACTAGTTGGGTATACTGGCTTTGAAACTAGGTGGTTGAGTGAGTTTGGACCTATGGAGATCTATATAAGCACGCGGTTGGCTTATCTGCGATCTGTTAGCGGTATCCAAATCTCGGATTGCTCGATTGCATTCAACTCCTTTGATAGCGTAGATTGCGCCAAAACTTCTCGACGGACCTTTTTGTTATTAATTACTTAATAACAATTTTTTATTTTACTTTAAGTCAAAAAGCAGCGAAACACTAGTATTTTACAGAAAACATTTATTATACAAATACACTTGACGAATTACAATAATTGAAACTTAAATGAATCTATATATGTATCGATGTTACTGTGATGTAATTCACTATTAAAATCTTTATAATATTAATTTTATTATAATCTGTTTTAATATTAATTATATTTAAATTATTTTAGATATGTTGACTGTTGAACGTTAGAGTTAATAATTTAAAGATGTTTACTGTTCTAGATGCTAGTTAATAATATTTAAGGAAGTTTAGTGATGTTTACTGTACGAAGTTTGTGTTAATAATAAATATTTTAATAATGATGGAACAGCACAGTGATACAAAAGGCGTTTGCCAAGCCAGCTGTGGCCTTGGAACGGGCTTGTATACTCGAATACAATGCCAGAGCATCAACGACAATGACTTTGTTAGTTGATTCAATAACAAAGCAAAAGATAAAATATTTGATTAAACAATAGAATTATTACAGAACTTAAGAACTAAAATATACAAAATTAGATTCTAAATAAAATACATTAATGAATGCGAAATATCTATATAAAAACATAGGTTGTGCATGCATTCGTTAACATACTCCCGCGCGTTGAAAATTGGAAGAGTCATCTTGGTTTTCAACTGATGTTCTGTAAGTAGCGGAACGAGATATTGCACTAGACGCTTTGTTTCTCCCTTAGCTGTCTTGATAGTGGCTGCTCGAGTCGTTAAATCATCCCTAACACTTAATTTCACTACCCTACCCAACATCCATTGCGGTGGAGGAAGATTTGGCTCTTTGATAAAGACAAAAGCTCCTTGTTGCGGTAACACCCTTTGACGTTTTCCATTTCACTAGCTGATTGCAGTGTCCTAGGTAGTCGCTTGACCATTGTTTCCAAAAACTTTGAATACAGTCTTGAAATTGTGAGAAGCGCTGCATTCGGCTTAATTTGATTGGAGCGTCCTCTGCAGGAGCGATGCTAGTGATTTGCCGTCCTATTAAGAGGTGTCCAGGTGTGATGGGAATAAGGTCATTAGGATCATTGGAAGCGGGATAAAAAGGGTGGAAATTGAGTATTGCCTCAATTTGAGTTTGCAGTGTATAAGTGTCTTTGAAATTGAGATGATTATTTAGTTTCGTTAGTTTGGCAAGTGGATAAAAATGTGAAATACTGTATTTAAAACAGTCAGGTTCAGAGTGCCATTTAACGATTAAATTTTCGAAATATTCTATACCTCCTGGGTCGATATAGAAGAGTTTGTCAGTTATAATATTGCGGTTGATAGGTTTAAAATAAATACAAGCACCATATGCATTTTCTAACGCGTCACAAAAACCATGAATTTCAATTGTTTTGAAATTCTTGATCAGTGATTTTCGTGGTATTGATGCGTTGTTTAAGCTCGGTAATTGCTATATTAAAAGAGTCCATGTTTTTACTAAATATTCTGGAATTTCATCATCCCGGTGTAGATTAGTTAGCCATAATTGTTGTGTTATTAGCTTAAACGGTATGACGCAGGGTGATAATAATCCAAGCGGATCAAGATTTTGGCAATGAATGATAGAACATTTCTATTGGGTAATTTTACAGGTGGATCAAAATGGGCGATATTGTATTTGAAACAGTATGTTTTTGAGCACCATTTGACAACTAAAATTTTGAAATGCTCTAAGTCTGCGTGATCTATATAAAAATGTTGGTCTTGAGTAGTGTTGTCTAAATCGAATAAAATAATAGGATCGTTTGACATCCATTTTCGTAAGTAAAATCCTGCACTGCTTAATGTTTCTATGTTTTTAGTACAGCGTAGCTTAAATTCTGATAGATCATTTGATCCAGTCAGAAACTTATCAACATAGAAATCATCAAGGTTGATGTTTGTGGCATATAGATGTGATTTTAAAAATGATAATTTAGACCTTGTATGTAAGTTAATTAACCATAATTGTTGTATCATTAATTTACATGGTATGGCACAAGGCAATAGTAATGCGAGTGGATCAAAGGTTCTAGTGATTAATGATAAAACATTTGTTTTGGTTAATTTCATAAGTAATTGAATTGAATTATGCAATTCCGTGACCATAAAGATACCGTTTGTCTTGTTTGCTTTGGTTTTAAAATTGTGTATAGAACGAGAACAATACGCGGTGACGCTATTGATCGTTTTAAAGTTTGAAAATTTGTTAAATATAGAAATTGACTTGGCTATGGAGTGATTTGACAATATGATTGATTCATGTTGTCTGCTAGTAACACGCTTTCTTTGTGGTAAAAGAGAGGGTTTAGTAATTGCTGTCTTGAAAACTCCTATACCGTGATGCGGTAAAAAATATGCAGATTCAGATGAATTCTGAATAGGGTTAATAGTCATATGACCTAATCGTATATATTCATGAGTGAATGCAGAATACATAGATTTATGTTGTTTATTTTTGTCATATTTTCTTTCCAATGAAAGAAATCGCTTTGTAGCTGCGGTTTTGGAATCTCCTAAGGCTGATGCGGGCAATTTTAATGGTAATGTAACTGCGAATCTACCATCTGAATCGCGAGTAGTAGTTTTGCTGTAATGATCATGGCATGCTTGTTCTTCTAAAGTTAAAGTGCTACATTCCTTAACAGACTCGCTTTCACAAAACTTGGGAATTTGAGTTTGTTCTTTTATAATTAAAGTGCTACATTCCTTAACAGACTCGCTTTCACAAAACTTGGGAATTTGAGTTTGCAAGGATGTGTGATAATGATGCGCATGATTGTTGTTAGTAACAGATTTGTATTTAGTTACTATCCAACCCAGTGAAGTGTTTTGCAAATGCAATCGATCATTGCATAGTGTTGATTTGCCGACGCGTAATAGTTTCCAAAAAATATCAGCTCCTAACAATAAATCCACAGATTGTGGTTTGTTAAAACTAGGATCTGCTAGTTTTATGCTATACGGTATTGATAGATTGACAATATCCAATGTGATGTGTGGAATTTTGTCGGTTATTGTGTCTGTAAGCAGACAATTTACAAAAGTTTTGTAATTGTTGTTTGATGAATGCAAAGTGATTTTTGCTTGATTATGAGTTTTAGTTTCCGAATTACCAATTCCGGTAACTACATCCGAATTCGTAGTATGAATGTTTAATTTTTGTAATAAACTCTTGGTAATGAAGCTTGTTTGACTACCGTTATCCAGAAGTGCGCGAGCGACAATTATTTTACCGTTCTTGTCAGGAATGTTCACCAAAGCGGTTGATAACATAACTTGACTTTTTTGGTCGACGTGCGCTGTGAGTGTGCTAGAAGTGGTAGCTTTAGGAATTGAAGTGCTTGATGCTTCAATTGATTTAGACGCTGAGATAATTTTATTGATTTTGGCGCCTATTTTAACGTATTGCATAACAAAATCAGTATTTTATTCATCAATGCGGTCTATTTCAGCTTGATCCTTAGTTTGTTCATGCATTTGTTCATGAACTTTATTAATCGAAGCCATTAGTGGTTCCCATTGTTTATGAAGAAATTTTATGTCTTCCACTTTGTAAGTGGATGGATCTGTTATATCAACATTTTCAATGGCTTTACCGCAATGTTTTAATGATGATTTAATACGACGTATTTTTGTATTTAAGATTTTTAAAGACATTGTGAATGGACCTTTAAAATCTCTATTGATATTTTAAATATAATATTTAAAACTGATTGAAAAAATATATTATTGTTGATGCAAATAATATAAGTGGTAATCTATTACGTACAATACGTAAAGATTTCTGTGCAAAATACACAGATGGTAATTTCGGTTTGAAAAATGAATTCAAACGCTTTAGTAGGAATAATAATATTCGCTATACTTATGGAATCTAATATTCGCAACCAATGCAATTAATGTGTGTGTTTGCTCTCGTGGTCATAGTCCAGGAAAGGAACGTTAGATGACCCGATTGAGAGGCTAGAAAGTGTTCAAAAAACACTTATACGAGCGCTATAGTATTGTCATTGCTAGTAGAGCGGTGATGACTTAACTAATGCGCAAGGATTTATTAACTACAAAACAGAAAACTGAATAACGTTGAATGATTGATTGAAAATTATAATACAACAATGATACGAACTTATGATGGAAGTGAATCATTGATGTCCAAACACCTTGGTATAATGAAATAACGATTGAAACAGTAGTATATGTAAAAATTTGTAAATATAAGATGTAAATGCAAAAACCCAAAATAGAGGTAATAAATGGGGATAGGATGGGAATTATATAAATGTTTTAGGATTACCTTGACACCAATGTCGTGTTGTAGCTCTCGTTTCAAGACTGAATCCAAATGCTGCTGCGATTGACTCGTGTGTGCTGTTGTAGTGAGATTGTGAGTGTAAGTGAGATTTTTCTTGATTGTTCACCTTGCTTGATGAATCCTACGATGAGAATCCTTTTCAAAGATGATCAATGTGGGAATCCTTTTCAAAGCTGATCAATGTGGTATGAATTTTCTTTGAAGATGCTCAATTGCTGGATCCGTTGATGAGAATCTTGCTTGAAGATGATCAAATGGATGTGAATCTTCTTTGAAGGATCAAAATACTGAATATCCGTTCTTCAAGATGATTAATTTTTGTGAATCCGCTCTTGAAGATGGTTTAATGGTGTAAATCCGGCTCGAAGCTGACCAACTGGTTGAGTGAGTTTGGACCTATGGAGATCTATATAAGCACGCGGTTGGCTTATCTGCGATCTGTTAGCGGTATCCAAATCTCGGATTGCTCGATTGCATCCAACTCCTTTGATAGCGTAGATTGCGCCAAAACTTCTCGAAGGACCCTTTTGTTATTAATTACTTAATAACAATTTTTTATTTTACTTTAAGTCAAAAAGCAGCGAAACACTAGTATTTTACAGAAAACATTTATTATACAAATACACTTGACGAATTACAATAATTGAAACTTAAATGAATCTATATATGTATTGATGTTACTGTGATGTAATTCACTATTAAAATCTTTATAATATTAATTTTATTATAATCTGTTTTAATATTAATTATATATAAATTATTTTAGATATGTTGACTGTTGAACGTTAGAGTTAATAATTTAAAGATGTTTACTGTTCTAGATGCTAGTTAATAATATTTAAGGAAGTTAAGTGATGTTTACTGTACGAAGTTTGTGTTAATAATAAATATTTTAATAATGATGGAACAGCACAGTGATACAAAAGGCGTTTGCCAAGCCAGCTGGTGGCCTTGGAACGGGCTTGTATACTCGAATACAATGCCAGAGCATCAACGACAATGACTTTGTTAGTTGATTCAATAACAAAGCAAAAGATAAAATATTTGATTAAACAATAGAATTATTACAGAACTTAAGAACAAAAATATACAAAATTAGATTCTAAATAAAAAACATTAATGAATGCGAAATATTTATATAAAAATATAGGTTGTGCATGCATTCGTTAACACTAGGTACTCACTACGCAACTTGTAGTGGCCTTAGCCTGTGATTTCTTTTTAGCAGTGGCCTCGTGCGATATTTTCACCGTATTATTGAAAGACACTTGTCCCCCAGTTTTAGGGCTACTTATTCTCTCCGCAGCTCCAGCTTCTCCAATGCCCGCAGAGTTATCTGCCCCAGTGTTAGCAGGACTGATCCTACCCACTGCGATTTCCCTCCTCGGAGCATCACTAATTGCCGCTGGCTTCTTATTAGAGACCTTTGGCGATTTCGCCTTAACCGCAGGCTTTGGTGTACAAGCACTATTGCCTTTCCCACTCTTCTTCTCCACCGAAACCTCCTTCGTTCCTATGATGGTACTAGTAGGTGTTCCCGATTTCGAGTCCGAGGTACTTGCTACATAACTTGCAGTAGCCTGCAGTCGTTTACCTCTCAACGATCGATTGCTTGTCTCAAGAGGCTTACTCACCTTGTCATCGACCACACAAAGTTTATTTTTGACTTGGTATACAAAATCACTTGCCTTCATGTTTGGCATGTCAGAAAGGCTCTTACTCCGCCTAGCTAAGGTTAGCGCCCTCTTGGACCTTCTTAGTACTGTTATTGTTACACCCTCAGTACCGAAGGATGCCGCTGACTGCTTAAGAGGAACAGCAGTTTCCGCGTTCGACCCTGTGTTTAACGTCTCTCGCGACGTTCCCGAATTAACCGCATCAGGAGACGGTCTAATATGCAATCCCAAACTAGAGTGTTTATCCTGAGAAATAAAGGTCTGCCCCCGCAGAGATCGGTTACGCCTGCGACCCGTGAAGGCCAACCCAGGAAGTGCGGCAGATATCCCTTTGCTCAGATTTCGCAGACATCGTTTGCCCCCGACGTCATTTTTACCACGAAATACAATCTGATTCACCTTACTAAGGGTGACTAATATCCCAGCATTTGGGGTTTATTTGGAAGCTTTTAGGGCTTATCATACCTTCGATAACCAAAACCCAGATTTGGCAGCCGTGCTCCAAGGTACACAACCTCTTTCAGATATCTCTAATAAAGCACGCCCAACCTTATCGCACAAAGATTCGGCACTCGTTTCTTACGGAGATTTCATACTTCATAGAAGTACTTCCTCAACGCCTCAGCCGAACCAAGAACCCGTGTCCCAGGGTATGTTTTCCACTACCAGGAACGGACCGCTCTGCGTGACGTTGGACAAATAAATTTGTCTAGCTAAGTATAATACGAACCTTTCGTCCACACCCCTTTCAGATATATCTAATAGAACACGCCAACCAGGTCTCACAAAGATTTGGCTTCCGCAAGTTAGTTAGCATCTCATTTTGCTTAGACTTTCCCTAGCCCCATTTGGTAATCCTCAGACACATTCCTTGGATAACTAAGCGACTATAACAGCCGGCTCCACGCGTAGGCCGAGACGCAACCTTCCGCACCAGAGACTTACCACAGGTATATTTAACCCTATGTATATAAGGTCCACGTGAGAACCACGAGAAAGAGTTTATTCCCTTTCAGGCGCGCTACCCGACACACCGGAAAAAGGCCACCGGCCAGTAAATAGGGACAGTGAGAATCTTCTTATTCCATTCACGCGCGTCACTGTTTAGATGGCGAGGCATTTGGCCTCGTCATGGTTTAGCAACGTCCCCAGCCGGTCAGTGGGTCAGCCCGAAACTTAAGCATCAAGGTCGTATTTGTTCGTATAAATTTAAGGTCGTATTTGTAAAATATTGTTTGGAATGGAAATCAAATAAGAAAAAAAAGAGCAATGTAATGAGACGCTTGATTTTACAAGCTGCAAAGTTAGAGTGCATATAAAGTATACTCCAAGTAAAAGTTCTATTTTATAGAATAAGTATTTATTACACTTTATTTAGAATTATTTAAGATAAACACGATATGACATACTTATTATTAGATAATGTTTTATTAATATTGCTGTGCAGTTATAAAAATAGATGAGATGTTAGGATTACTCAAATCAAAAACTTAGGAAACACGCGTAAAAATTAAGAATTAATAAAATGTTGAGATAGGGTACACCTGTGGAATGTCGATGAATCGTAATTACTTTAGCATTAATAATAGTAATCAAATATAAGCTAAAAATTTCGCTCGTTGACATCTGATCAAACCATATATCATGCAAAAAGGGCACTTCCGACACGAAGCACAAAAGCAATATTAAAATAGGTGGATAGCTTACTTTGATACTTGTGGAATCTTGAAGACAAACATAATGCTGAAAATGATGCTGAATAGCGCAGTTATGTGCAGGTGATTACTAGATTCTTAAATTCAGCGACGTCGATTGAGATATAATTTTGTTCGATGAAATAAAACGGCGATGTATTCGGATGACTTGTAGAAATAATATGTTGAATTGGATTCACTTGTTCTGCGAAGATAATTTCTTGAAAAATGGTGATGGTTTTAGAAACACTTTTTTTTAAATCCGGACTCGAAGCTGACCAAAAATGTTACAAAATCCGTCTTCAAGCAAACAAAAATAGTACCAATCGGCTCTAAGCCACCAAAATGTTGCAATCCGATTACGTAGAACTAGAAATTGTGTAAATGGCTGATTTTACATTAATTTTAGTATATAGATTGATTTGTAGTGGATTTTAATTGTAGAAGAGGTACATTTTGTAGTTTTATATAAAATTCGTTTATTGACTTCTATAAACTTCACTTCACAGATACAAATAAAAATATTTTAATTAATCGAAGAACAAATAGGTGTATATTATAACTGGATAATTGATTAGGTTATAATTACTGAATATTAATTTTATTAGGTTTTATTTATTATTTTTATTATATATTTTTTTATTATAATTATTATTTATTATTTATTAGGTTAGAGTCTTAGAGAATTCTGTCGAATTGTATCAACAAATGCTTAGAAGAAAACAAAAGAGAGAGAGAAATAAATATGTACAAGAAAGAAATAAATGAAATTAGTTACAACAGACATCTAGCATGAAATAGATTAATTAAATAGTAAATACAACTGCTATTTACATAGAATTAATAATATAACTAAATAACATAATATGAATTTAAAAAAATATAAAAATAATATGTCTTATTATAGAATAAGATATATTGGTTAACTTTAACCAGCTCCTTAGAAAATATCTAACATTCTAAGTACAACACTAATATTTAATTCATAATTTACAATCTGTCCCGAAAAACATTCATCAAATTTTGTTGACACTTAAAAAATGACATGAGAGCTTGCCATCCCCCGATGACGTACTATTTGACTTAACCTTTTATATTAATACGAGTTTTATGTTATTGATAAGTTAATCGAACTTTTGCGTACCTAGATCTTAATATATAATTACCTCGACATGGAATTAACCGCTTTTGGCGACCCCTCTTGGAATATTATATCTTGTATTTTCTGTTTTATTTTATTGGTTGCATATGTTTTGTGAAAATAAAAAAAAAAATTTTTGTCTTAAATTATGACAAAAGAAAACAAAACAAAATAAAATAAATTATATTATTATGCGAGAATTATATGAGCAAAAACCAGACGACGAGCAAATTATAGACATAGGGGCAGTTATATCAGTTATCAATGCTAAAATTTTATGAAAATTAGAAATTGAAAAATTGAAAAAGGGGGTGGGGTGTCAAGAAAATTAGAGGGTCCGGTAGAGAAACTTTGGAAATAACAAAAAAAAATTGGATTACTTAATAATAAAATATGTTATTACAAAAAAAAAAAAATTAAAAATTTAATTAAAATTTTATTTGAGTTGGCACAGGGGCGGTTTTTGCCGAGGGTAAAAATAAAAAATATGAAATACCGACACAAAATTTATAATATTTATATTTGATATTGTTTTAAAACAAATTAACAAATTTTATACACTTTAATATTTTCTAATTCATTCACATAAAACAACAATAGTTAGTTAGTTAGTTAGTTAGTTAGTTAGTTACTTACTTACCTGTAAATAATGTCACCTAATATACAACGCGTTCTTAAACATATATTATTTCTTTTTCTTTTTCTTGATTGTTGAATTTTAAATAGCTAGTTCACTTTTAGAATATTTTCTGTTTCAGATAAAACTCTTCAGTACATAGATATAGAAGAGAAAGTCGAAGCTTGGAACACCATTTCCCTGCCAAAAATACCAGAGATCCAAAACAAACACCTAAACATCTCTATCGTGACCAACCTAAAACACCGGGAGCTAGGCAACGTAGACAAGCTACAGACCACCCTAGCCCTACTACCTGAAGATTTCGATGACAGAAGAATCTCAGACCATGTTCACATAATTAATTATACATTATTACCTATATTATTCATAATAATTACTATTGTAGTATATAAGTTAACCAAATATATTAGAAAAATAAAAATAATAAAAAATGAAAATTCACAAGAAATAAATAGCAAAAATATTGAAGAGTTACAAAAACCTTTTGCTACATTGGAAGCATAAGATTTTATCTTAGAGGGGAGGTGTTATAACTCACATTCCATACGACCACAAACCACCAATGTCTCTTCAGTATCTTTGCTGACCATGCACTTTAGAGATAATAAAATAGTATATAAATAATATTGTTTGCGAATTTCTTTAACTTTAAGGTGTAAATATTAAATGATGACCAACTGCCACCTAGTTGTCTAACTTAAGGAACTAAGTCCGTAGTTATAGACGTTACCAAGCAAACATAATGCATTGCGTAATATCTGTAGTGGACAACGGTACTTTTTGTCTACTGACACGTAAGAGATCCCTTGCATCATCGCCGACATTTAAACCACCCTTACATTTTCGACCGTCAACGTAACAGGTTGCTCTCTTAATTTTAAGAGTCTAAATTAGCAACATATATATACATTGTTATTTTGTACACGTGCTTTTCTGCTTTATTTCAAATAAATTCATTTAATTATTAAATAGTGTGTTTCTCTGTAAAATCTTAATAAAAATACAGTCCACTACTAAATGTAAATTATCAACATCAGATTTACATAAACACTTGGTTTTTTCGTGTATTGATCGACAAAAAACAATCAAGACAACGCTTAACATTGTGATTTTGAGTTACATCGAGAATCACGACATTTTGCGCCAACATTTTGGTCCAATCGACCCAGATATTTCAACACGGAGTGCTGAAACCACGCGGGAAGAAAGATTTTACATACGAGGCCAAACACACAGAAGCAAGCGGCGTCCACTACCAGAGGAGGTCGCCATTTTGAGATAAGTCCACATTCTTTTAATTATTTCATATCATTTAAATATCCTATGTTTTAATTGATTCTGTTTGATATTCGTAATATATACAGTAATTAGATTATAAGAATAAAGTAATTTATGTTCCAAGCAACGTTCAGAAAATTTACATGTGCAAAACGCGTTTCGAAACACGTGTTCAACAATTATAACGGCAAAGTAATACGGCATCACTACCTCTTGTTATAAAATATTTTAAGTAAACGGATCTTACGAAGCTACATAGAGCCCTAGATTGTTTATTGTTAAGGTATTTTATAGCATTTCAGAAAATCAAGTTTAGTTCAGTTACTTTCATTAAGCTAAAGAAATTAGAATGGATAATTCACAGCAATTATTAGAACAAAAATTGATGGTAAGATCAGTAGAGTCATTTTTAAGGTATTTAAGTAAATTAGATGAAGACAATATATCAGAAAACAATTTCTTTAAAATTCAAACGAAATTAGAAAGATTACCTACAGTAACTGATTTCAAAATGAATTTATTGAGTATTGCAGATGTAACTGATTTAGATATTTGGGATGATTTTGAAGAAAAATCGTCGAATGCTGTTTTTTTTTTTTTTTATTGATATTCATTTATTTCTTAATATTACAACTACAAAACAAGGATCTTAGTAAAACATTTTATAGTAGGAGTATTCTACAGTGAGGACAATATATATTTCTCCAAAAATATTTTTTTCATGAAATTTAATATTTTGTTTTATTTGTTTACCTGTTTTTCTAATTGTTTTAATCTTTTAAAATCTAATTAATTTTTTAAATTCATATGTTATATTTGATGTAGTAAACATTTTATGTCTTTCTGACATTAAAAAGGATTCAAATTTGTCTTCCCCGTGAAGTGCTTCATATATGGCTGCAGCTGTCAGCCATATTTTAGCAAAGTGCACGGGGTCACATTTGCTTGTCGGTACCATTTCAAGGATATTTATAGCGGTGGTGATACTCCTCGGTAGTTGTAATTTCAGGCGCAAATTATTAAGTGTCTTTTCCCAAATTAATCTTGACTTCACACACGAATAAATACGATGGTCGAGCGTATCCACATTTGAGCATTTCTCACATAAGTTATTATCCGCTATATTATGTCTTGATCTTTTATCTCCTGTGGCATAAACTTCGTTGGTGAAGCGATATAAACAAGATCTCCATTTAGAATTCAAAAATTTATGATGTATATTTTTCCATATTTGAGAGTGTTTTCTAGCAGGATATTTTTCAACAATATAAGAGCTTATTTGCAAAGCTGATAGTTCATCTTTGTAAATAGCAGATGATTTCTTAATAAAGTTATCATCTGTCCTGTCATTTAAGTTAATTCCTTGTATAGTATTTCTTAATTCCTTTGAAATTTTGAAGTCGTTCATATGATTTATGAGGTTCAAAACAAATTGCTGTTCAATTTTGTTAAATCGCCCTGAAATGCTTTTTAATAGATTTTTCTTCAATAATGCTTTAGCTTTTAATTTAGTAGAAATCAAGCCTAAGCCTCCGTCATCTTTTGGTAAGTATAGTTGGTCCCTCTTAACTCTATAGATGTGTCCATACCATAAAAATTTACCAATGTGGACTTCCAATTGTTGACTAAATTTAAGTGGCATTGGGAGAATTTGACTTAAATACCACACTTTTGCTAAAATAAAGGTGAGAAATTAGAATGGATAATTCACAGCAATTATTAGAACAAAAATTGATGGTAAGATCAGTAGAGTCATTTTTAAGGTATTTAAGTAAATTAGATGAAGACAATATATCAGAAAACAATTTCTTTAAAATTCAAACGAAATTAGAAAGATTACCTACAGTAACTGATTTCAAAATGAATTTATTGAGTATTGCAGATGTAACTGATTTAGATATTTGGGATGATTTTGAAGAAAAATCGTCGAATGCTGTTAGCATGGCAAAACGATTCTTAGCAAAAAATTACTCTTCAAGTCTCAACGATCTAGATCAGTTATCTAATAAATCGGGAAATTCTTCTTTTGTTAATAATTTTCATTTACCAAAATTGAAATTACCAACATTTAATGGTGATATATCTGAATGGCCGCGATTCAGAGATCTATATATCTCAATGATACACAAAAATGACTCCATTGATAATATCCACAAATTCTACTATTTAAAATCATCATTAACGTCTATGGCACTACATGTCATAGACTCTATTGTAATAACTGCAGATAGTTATTTAGAAGCGTGGGAACTAGTTTTTAAACATTTTGAGAATAAACGAAGAGCAACAAACCATCACATTAAGACTTTAGTTAATCTATCAGCTGTGCCCGGTAATTCAGCAGTAAGGCTTAGGGCCCTGGTAGATAACATGAAAAGCCACATGTGTTCTGTCCACATTAGGCGAACCTGTGGATAGATCGAATGTGTTATTTGTTTATCTTATGACACAAAAACTAGATAGTGATCTGCGTGATGATTGGGATAAAGAATGCTTTGGGTCAGATAACATTCCAACAACGGAGCAATTTTTAAATTTTATAACACAAAGGGCTGAACTATTAGAACTAAACAATTCTCGAACTAATTCACGTTCGACAATACGTCACAAAGAGTCACGTTCATTCTCGGCTATAGAGACGCCATCATGTGATTTTTGTCAGAATACCAACCATAAACCGTTTCAGTGTAGTGTTTATTTGAATATGACTATTGATAAACGTTGGGCTGAAATTAAACAAAAGAAATTATGTCATAATTGTTTGTCATCATCTCACTGGATAAAGGAATGCAAAAAGGGAACTTGTAAAATGTGTCATAAAAAACATCATACTACTTTGCACCCAAGTGCTAATATTTCTGCAGAGCAGGTAGCAACAGAACCGGTTGTCGCTCTTTCAAATAACGGTAGATCATTCAACGCCATGTTATCTACCGCATTAGTTAACGTGTCTGATTTGCATGGCAACCAACATACTGCTCGGGCTTTATTGGATTCGGGAAGTCAGTAGCAATTTTATAACTGCTAGGTTTTTTAAGAAATTGGGATTAAGGGCAAGCACGGTCCATTATTCAATTAAAGGAAAGGGGCGACCGCTGTACACGACGCTGTTAATCTTAAACTAAAATCAAAAATTTCAAGGTTCAATTCGAACATAAATTGTTTAGTTATTCCATCAATAACCGAGCCGTTGCCGAACGCTTTTATTGATGCGAACAATTTAAATATTCCTAATAATTTACAGTTAGCTGATCCCACATTCAATATTCCAAATGACATTGACATACTGCTCGGTGCAGAATTATTTTGGACAATACTAGGAACCCGTAAAATCAGGTTAGGAAACAGCAATCTTGCATTGCATCAGCCACAGCTTGGATAGATTGTAATAGGGCATTGTGTATCAAATATGGAACGTAACACAACTTATTTACATACATCAACACGGTTGCTTCAAAGTCAACTTCAGACATTTTGGGAAATAGAAGAATCACCATTAGTTAGGGCACTATCATTAGAAGAAGAAGCTTGCGAGAAGCACTTCCTGCAACATGTTAGTCAAGACAACACAGGTAGATTTACAGTTAGAATTCCGCTGAAGGAGTCCCCAGATCGGCTGGGCGACTCAAAGGCTTACGCGTTGAAACGATTATATGCACTTGAGAAACGATTAGCAAAAAATTCAAGTCTAATGCAACAATACACTGAGTTTATGAGCAACTATGAACGTCTAGGACATATGTCTAGAGTTCATTCAGATGACAATAATACGAACAGCTATTATTTACCACATCATGGTGTGCTCAAACTTTCGAGTACGACAGCAAAATTGAGAGTAGTGTTTACGGCTCTATGGCAACGACGTCTGGAGTCTCTCTCAATAATATTCAATCTGTAGGGCCCACGATACAATCAAGTCTTCTGTCAATCTTACTTAGGTTCAGGACTCATAGATATGTGGCTACATCGGACATCGCAATGATGTATAGACAGGTGCTGGTCGAGCCAGCACAACGAAATTTACAAAGGATAATTTGGAGACCGTCTCCAGACGTACCAATACAATCATATACATTGAACACTGTAACTTATGGAACTACATCAGCGCCGTATTTAGCTATTAGAACTTTATGCCATATAGCGCATCAAAACAAAACCGAGTTTCCGATTGCATCAGAAACTATATTGAAAGATTTTTATGTTGATGATCTGCTCACTGGAGCATCATCAGTAGATTCGTTTATTGAACTATGTAAGTACATTGACTTGATTTTATCCAAGGGTTGTTTTAAATTAAGAAAATGGGTGTCTAATCATCCTGACTTCCTAGCTAAAACATGTTTAGAATCACCAAATACCGACAGCGCGGTTCATTTGGTTTCCGAACAAAGTAAAACCTTAGGGATACAATGGTTGCCTAATACTGATTCATTAAAACACAATGTCCCACCATTAGAACACGTAAATAAAGTTACAAAAAGAATTTCACTGTCGTACATAGCTCAAATCTTCGATCCACTAGGTTTGCTAGGTCCAGAAGTCATTCTTGCAAAAATTTAATTGCAAAAACTATGGCAATTACAAATAGATTGGGACACACAAGTTCCCGATGAAATTAAGAAATATTGGTTCGATTTTAGTAATCAAATACAAGATTTAAAAGAATTTACCGTTCCAAGACATGTACTATGCATAGATCCCACATCTATAGAACTACATTGTTTCTGCGATGCTTCATTACAAGCATACGGAGCATGTGTTTATATCAAAAGTATTAACGCGAATGGTGACGCCAAGGTTAAACTGTTATGTGCGAAATCTAGAGTAGCACCCTTAAAGGCACTTACAGTTCCACGACTTGAACTATGTGGGGCTAGTATTTTGACAGACCTAATGAAACAGGTTAAAGCAACACCAATGCAGATTGTTGGTCCCACATATCAACGAATCAAAACCCAGCTGATCTTATATCCCGCGGTGTAGATGCTAGTGAATTGAGAAATGCTTCTTTATGGTGGAACGGTCCAGGTTGGTTGCACTTAACACCGACACACTGGCCAATCCCAAACGACTTGGAAATATTAGATTTACCTGAAGTCAAACCGCTAGTAATTATCAATGCACATAGTAAAACGGTACATGACATATTTACCAGATATTCAAATCTAAACAGGCTCGTTCGAATCGCAGCCTATTGTTCACGTTTTATAAATAATGCTCGCGCACTGCGAGGCAACAGAAGCACAGGTGTTTTAACTTCTGTTGAATTAGATACAGCTACTAACAAATTGATTCGGATAGCACAGGAACAAGAATTTTGTAAAGAACTAACATTATTGCACAAGGGACAATCCGTCAGTAACAGTAGTAATCTGCGTTCATTACAACCCTTTGTTGATACACTTGGTTCAATTCGAGTGGGCGGAAGACTTAAACAATCAGACATTGCATATGATTTCAAACACCCGATTCTTTTACCCAAGGCACACGCGATCACAAAATTGATTATGAAAGCAAAGCATTTAGAATGTTTGCACCCAGGTCCGCAGGGACTATTATATTCTATTAGAGAAAAATACTGGCCTATCTCAGGGCGCACACTTGCTAAGCAAGTCACCAAAGAATGCATAATTTGTATGAAACACAAACCCGCTTCTTATTATGCACCATTAGGTGACTTACCAGTTGAACGCATAACAGACGTTTACCCGTTTAGCACAACAGGTATTGATTATGCAGGTCCAGTAATGATCAAAAATAGATATGGTAGGAATTCTAAATTATTAAAGTCATACATAGCGTTATTTGTTTGTCTTACTACTAAAGCTGTACATCTTGAATTGGTAACAGATCTTACTACGCAAGCATTTCTGTTAGCATTTCAACGATTTATCGCACGTAGAGGTACGCCCGCACAAGTATTTTCTGACAATGGAACAAATTTTGTAGGCGCTAGAAATTATCTGAGAGACCTAGGTCAACTATTATCAGATACGTCATTCCAACATACTGAATGTACTACTGTAGAATCTCGCGGAATTTCTTGGAAATTTATACCTCCACGATCACCACATCATGGGGGTCTGTGGGAAGCTGCAGTAAAATCCGTCAAACATCACCTTCGACGTGTGATGCACAACTCGAATTTAACTTTTGAGGACTTATATACTGTATTAACTCAAATAGAATCAATTATAAATTCAAGACCTCTCACTGCCCTTTCTACTAATCCTAATGACCTATATCCTCTCTGTCCTGGTCATTTTCTCATTGGTCGACCTCCAGTCTCCACCCTGGGAACTGCCGAGGACACACCAGTTTAAACAAGATTAACTGCCTTCAATATTATCCAACAGATGAGGACGACATTTTGTAAACGCTGGCACAAGGAATATCTGAACACACTCCAACAGCGTACCAAATGGCAGCACGGACAACCACGAGTTCCACAGCTTGGTGATTTGGTAGTTTTAAAAGATGAAAACGCCCCCACGCACAAATGGACCATAGGCAGAGTTCTAGAATTGCACCCTGGAAAGGATGAAATCGTACGAGTCGTCTCTATCAAGACTCCAGGAGGAACCCACCAAAAAGCTATTTAAAAAATCTGCCACCTACAATCCCCAGATCTCTAATAATTCGCATCTTAAATAATATGAAACCTAATTAATGTAATTAATAGGAACCGTTTCATAGCGGCCAGGATGTTTGCGAATTTCTTTAATTTTAAGGTTTAAATATTAAATGATGACCAACTGCCACCTAGTTGTCTAACTTAAGGAACTAAGTCCGAAGTTATAGACGTTACCAAGCAAACATAATGCATTGCGTAATATCTGTAGTGGACAACGGTACTTTTTGTCTACTGACACGTAAGAGATCCCTTGCATCATCGCCGACATTTAAACCACCCTTACATTTTCGACCGTAAACGTAGCAGGTTGCTCTCTTAATTTTAAGAGTCTAAATTATCAACATATATACATTGTTATTTTGTACACGTGCTTTTCTGCTTTATTTCAAATAAATTCATTTAATTATTAAATAGTGTGTTTCTCTGTGAAATCTTAATAAAAATACAGTCCACTACTAAATAAAAATTATCAACATCAGATTTACATAAACACTTGGTTTTTTCGTGTATTAATCGACAAGAAACAATCAAGACAACGCTTAACATTGTGATTTTGAGTTACATCGAGAATCACGACATTTTGCGCCAACAAATATGTTAATCTTAATCTAATAAGTTCATGTATAATCTGCATCTCGCAGATAGTAATTGGCTCACCACGTTTTGAGAGTAGGCATAAGCTGCATCGCGCAGTGATTATTAGCTCAAATAAATATTATTAAGTAAAACTAAAATAAATTGTTTTTTTTATTAAAGTCTAAACTACTCAAACTTTAATTCGCTGCTTCACCTAGCCAAGCCACCGAGTCAATTCCCCATCAGCTTGTTATCGCTGACACCGACGCTACCCCGCAAACACTAAGATGTCATTCCACAAGACCAGTCCCGAAACTGGAGACGTTTCGTTGCCAAATTAAATCGTAACGTTAACAAACGTATTAAAGAAATATTGTGAAACAACAATAGATGACGCAGCTGTGACGCGTATGCAATAGCTACGTCATAGATTTATTATTGTATTAATTAATTGTCTTCAGTTGCACATGTATTTCAGTTCGCCTTTTTCATTTTAACTTTTAATATAACGAATAGAAAAAGTTATAACCACAGGTATTACTGAACTAAAATTAATGATAAAAAGCATTGTAGATTAGATGAACACAATGCTCAACGGAGAGAACCAAAATACCTGTTTTAGTTGACTTTTGCGTAATTAAGGGAGACTCAACTAATTACCTAAAGGCTGAATCAAGTTTAGACATCTTATCCGATCAGTCACTAGTCATAGTCACATACTCCACCCAAGTGATGAAACAAGAAACACTATTCACAATAGCCAATCAGCCTGGAAATTAATAAATTATAAGTTAAACTGTAATTTAAGAGGAGTTAAGGTTTTTTATTTATATAAGTTTATTCTGTGAAAATTTGAAATCGATTGGAGAAAAACTGTCGGGGATATACAGTTTTAGGTATTCACCTCTGTGATCTGGTTTCGTCATTCTTTAAAACTTTTAAACGCGTTTTTCTTACACTTAGCTTTATCACATTCGGTGTCCTCTCTAGCTCAAAATCACCTGCGCCGATCCTTTTGCACATTCTTTACATAAATGCCGAGGTAACGCTATTTTTTTTTTATGAAAAATCGGTATTTTGACTTCTAAAATTGAAAAATTAGTAATAAAAAAAAACTCTACACGGTTACCTGCAGAAACTTATCAATGAATGAAATCATTTTGGTTTTTTAATATAAAATAATCCAGTCACGTGTTATGAGTGAGACCGCAATAAAACTTTTCTTTGTTGTCAATTTATTTTCAATATATACTGTTTACAGCGAGCTTACATACTAAAGTTCGACGTTGTAACTTTATTCTAACATTGCCTCCTCGAAATTTACGCTGCTACTGAAGGTAAACATTGGATTTCAAATTATTAGCAAATATGCACAAGACACACTCGAAATTTCAGCTTTATGTCTTTTCCATTTCGTGCCGTCAAAAGAAAAGGCAATTCTATTTAAATTATCTGCCCCTAAATCAATTAACGGATCAAAAGTAATACATTATTGTGTCAGGTATTAGGTGTGGCCTAAAAAAACTTACAGAATATACTGCATTACTAACATATAAAATCCATTCTAATAAGCATTTCAATAAAATATGACAATATTGGAAATTGAGAACATGTACAAGTAGTATCGGGAACGATGTTTCAACTATCGATGCATCCAGAATCCAGTTTCAAGAAAAATAATTAATAACCAAACTACAATTACTAATAAAACGATCTATCATCAATCAAAACAAACTATCATCAATAAAAAATATTATATCAATGCAGCGATCGGTGAGTATGTATGGAATTAGAGTAAGATGCTCTAAGCAAAAACTCGTAGTATTACAAAAAATCAAGGAGACTATTATAAAAAAAATAATTATACCATAAATAGGATTTCATGGGGTATTATCCAGTCAATAAAATACACCTAGGGTGCAGGATTCTCGTATAATATGTCGAATGTTTATAAGAAAATAAATTTTCGTGGTGTCGTCACCGGTTTCAATATAGTTATCGTTCACAAAAGGTTATTTTGGATTCATGTCATGATTAGAATATTATCAGCAGGTCAAGCAATCCGCTTTACAAAACAGAAATAATACGACCCCCATACTGGTAGGCCCTGTGCCCCACGTTAGATATTCCTTTTTTTACAAGCTAAGTTAACACATAAACTGTCGTACCGATGACAAATAAAAATCAAAATGGAAGTCAATATAATTTCACTAGATTTACAAATACAATCGAATCAATTACTATTATAACTATCACGAGTATTACACAAACCTCTAAAACTATCGCTCGAAACTTATAACCCATTACCCAATTAAATTCCAATTTAAATATTTAAATTGATCTTAAGTAACCGCAAGATCAAAACTAAACGAAACGTCTTCATCTTTACAAGTCTCCAACGACCGACCGCCATTGCACACCGTCCCTTCTGAAACTGTTCAATAACAGCACTCGTGTCTTGCCCGAGAGCTTTGTTGTCATAATCACAGACACCCGATACAGTGATGCACTAGTAAAAATAATCACTGCACCATAGACAACTGTCACAATAAATATGGCGCTAATTTGAATCGGTAAACAAATTCAACGTCACACTACTAGTAGTGTTACAAAGCGGGTTCTGGCTTAAATTTGAAGTTGAGTTGGAAATTATTGGGTGGGGATGCATATAGGTCACGATATGAAGAAGGGGCGTGGCTAGACTATGTGGGACGTAATAGTGGGGTAAGGAGTGAGGGATAAGTAGATAAGCTGTGTTGTGATTGGTTTTGAAGATGATGACGTCATTACAGCATTTATCTGTAGGTATACTCCCTACAATACCCTAGGATATGAGTGAGAAAGCAGTAATGGCAAAGAGTGAGATAGCGATATTAATTATTATGTGTGTGTTGGTATTGGCGTAATTATTGCATTCTTCATCAATTTCCGGAAACCAATCGTTTATGTTCGTGTCCTGAGATATGTGTGAGAAAGCAGTATTGTGAAAGAGTGAAATAGCGATATTATACATTATACCATGTGACGTCATAATAAAATAAGATTTTGGTTTTACATGTACCAATAACGTCATAGGTATCGATATATTTAATAATATACAATTAGCTTAGCAAAAATTATTCTTACAGTGTAACATTTATGTTTCTTACAATGTAATAGATAGAGGGCAGCGACCTTATACTGAACTTATAATTTCCCATGCATTAAGAGTTTATTAAACTATATTTTTATATGCAATAAGTTCTTCCTGATAAAACACATGTTCTTCACATATAGGTTATTTGCAAGCAGTAATATGAAAGGTGTGAGAACTTTGAATATAAATTATTCTTATGCAATTTTTTACTTTTATTTTAAAACAAGCACATTCCTTGTTTATCTTATATGCATTCGTAAGACCACGAATTCACCAGAAAAAAACAATATTTTCCAAACGTTGCATTCCTGATGAAACACATGTTCTTCACATATAGGTTATTTGCAAGCAGAACTGTGTGAGAACTTTGGATGTATTTCTTATTATTAGTTGTAATTAGAGTGATAGTGAAGTTATTGAAATATTAGATGATGAAATTGTAAAAGTATAATCGTAAGACCACGAATTCACCAGAAAAAAAACAATATTTTCCAAACGTTGACAAATAAGTTCTTCCTGATAAAACACATGTTCTTCACATATAGGTTATTTGCAAGCAGAACTGTGTGAGAACTTTGGATGTATTTCTTATTATTAGTTGTAATTAGAGTGATAGTGAAGTTATTGAAATATTAGATGATGAAATTGTAAAAGTATAATCGTAAGACCACGAATTCACCAGAAAAAAAACAATATTTTCCAAACGTTGACAAATAAGTTCTTCCTGATAAAACACATGTTCTTCACATATAGGTTATTTGCAAGCAGAACTGTGTGAGAACTTTGAATATAAATTATTCTTATGCAATTTTTTGTTATGCATTTGAAGTATACATTTCAGTTTGTGTATTAAAGTGTCTTGCAAAGTCTTGTTCTGAGTTAGTTAATGAATAAATTATTGAATAAAAAAATTTATCAATAATTTCAGTTTGGAAGTGGATAATTATGTGGTAAGTAAATTTTGTATAAGATTTTGTATGTTTACAATAAATTTAATAGTAATAGTAGTTTTCAAATATTTACAGGTGTCTATAGCAGTTTTAACCTAATCTTGAGTTTTTACCGTTTGAACCCTTTTAGACTTTCATACTTATGAGCAAACAGTTAGGTAAGTTCATTTTTAATACTTTTTAGATAATTTTAATTTAGTTATAATAATAACAGTTTTAAATGTCAACAGAATATTGCTGTGCATATCTGTATTCCGATGATACATTGGATTATACGTGTCCAAGCATAGTTCATCCTGGAGTACAAGTAAGTTCTACTTCTTTTGCTTTAGTATTTCAAATCCTTATTTATTTACATAATATTTATTTATAGTTATGCAATCTTCATATGAAAGAGCGTGCGATTGATTGTAACAACTACCACCTTATAAGGAAATTTTATGAATTTGAAAAATTAGGTTATAAAATAAGTGAGGTAGCAAAATTAGAATTAAAATTAAGGAAAGAATTTGAATTTGAATATAATATAAAACCAGATTTGAGACATGACAATTTTAAAAATATTCTAAGAGCATTAAGAACGGGCTATTTTGATGATTTATATAACGCATATATATATATATATATCAAAAAATACGTTTATTTGATTTTGGTAATAAAGTTATAAATTTTAATTTAGTTAAATATTTATATATGCTACATCAGTTTAATGAAATTTCTTATTCCAAATTAGAGAAATTAAATGCAATTGAAAAGTATCAGTTACATATAGAACTGGAACCTGATAAATTTGATTATTTTGAAAGTGAAAAAAAACAAAATTATTCTAAATCATTATCTTCATTAGAAGAAGAAGAAAAAGAAATTTTATATTTGGATACCTTTAGGTTTGATTTCTAATGTTAAAGGATACTCAAAGTATAAATTATAAAAATCACAATATTAATTTTTATGAGTGTTTTATTAAAAATAATATAAATAACCATATTGATTTAAATAATAATTTTAGCCATATATCATCAAAAATAAACGTGGAACTGTTGGAACAAGAAATAAAAATTTTGTGCATAGACTTTTTTAAAATTAAATTATACAATAACGCTCAAGAATATATATAACTTATCAAAAAATGGAATCGATTTTTGATTTGGAAGATTTATTATTTGTAGAAAATATTCATATTGATGATAGCGAGCTATTAAATTTAGATATTGACCCTTCGCTTTTTGATGAAGATTTTTCATTACCTGAATTATTTAATTCAGATATTGAGATACAGAATATGTCTGAAATTACAACTTCTTTAAACAATGAGGAGGATTTTAATACAAATTTGACTCCTTCTAAATTGACTGCAGTTCCATTTTTATTTAATGAAGCACCTATATTATTAAAAAAAGATATGTATTTAATCAAAATAGGTTTAAATTGTATTAATCAGTTTGAACCAGAAATTTACATATATAATAAATATAATTTCGGACTAAAGTTAAATTTATGTGATTATTTTGAGCTTATAGAGCATATTAAGCAATTGATTAATATGTTTAATGGTCAATTGGTAATACCATCGAATATATTAATAAGAACAAACTATAAAATAAATATATTTAATCCAAATAGTATTGCAATTATTTCAAATTGTAAAACTCAAATATCAGTATTTTTAAATATTTTTGATTTAATACATTTCTTATCCTTAAATGATTATATTAATGCTATTGGTAAACATTTTTCTGAAATGCAAATTGATTTGTTTAATACATATAATATATTTTTAAATAGTATTGTAATGTATTTAAAAAATAAAAATATTGGTGTTTCGAAAGAGATTTTGACTCAATTTTTATTTTACGAATGTGAAGAGTTAAATTCTAATGATATATTATTAAAAATGATAATAATTTCAAACATGTCGTATATATTAGAAGAAATATCAAAACTATTGTAATTACTTAATTTATAATATATATATATAAATTTAAAATGTATATAATTCTTTTATTTTTTTATTAGGGTATAACTACATCCATTAGAATCATAATATAACATATAATTACAATCATAACAGTTTCTTATTTGACATGGAGGACCATCTCTTTGTATGTTTCCTTTGTTTTAATGTTTGTAACATAATCGACGTCCTTGTATATTTTGATTTTCTTTTAAATACATTGGAAGCCGGTTCCAGTTTTGTAGATATCGGTAGAGAACATTATATAATGCAAAAAAACTCTGTAGGTAAATAATGTAATTCTTCATCACACGTATAAATTAGATCCAGTGCATTATGTTTATGCCCCAGGGTTATCTTGGGATTCTATGTTAAAAATAACAAAAATTAAACTTGAATTGTTTACTGATATAAATATGTGGCTATTTATAGAGAAGGGTATCAAAGGTGGTATAAGTCAATGCTCAAACAGATATGCAGAGGCCAATAACAAATACATGAATGAAAAGTATAAACCTGAATTACCTTCTAAATATCTAATGTATTTGGATGTTAATAACTTATACGGTCATGCAATGTCTCAATTCCTACCATATGGAAATTTTAAATGGTTAACCAACCAAGAAATATTGGAAATAAGTAATACTATATGCAATTTGTCAGAAACTAGCAATACTGGTTACATTTTAGAAGTAGATTTAACTTATCATCAAAGTTTACATAATCTCCATAAAGATTTACCGCTTTGTCCTGAGCATTGTATTCCACCGGGAAGTAAACATAAAAAACTTTTAACTACTTTATATGATAAGGAGAAATATATCACGGTATGAAGAAGGGGGCGTGGCTAGACAATGTTGGGGGTAATAGTGGGGTAATATGAAATACAAGTGATTATAAAGAAAACAATCAATATAATATTCCCCGTGTAAATAAAAAGGTATTGGGTTTAATGAAGGATGAAAATAACGGTAAAATTATGACTCACTTTATAGGACTAAGATCGAAAATGTATACAATAAAAGTTAATAATAATGATATTATAAAAAATAAAAGGAATAAAGACAAGTGTAGTAAAAAACCATATTTCTTTTGAAGATTATGAAAATTGTTTAAGAACTTTAAATGAAAAAAAACTGTACTCAAAGAGGAATAGTTTCAAAATTGCATAATGTGTACTCTATTAAACAAACAAAAATTGCTTTAAGTCCTTTTGATGATAAACGGTGTATTATAAAAAATAGTACCGATACTTTGCCTTGGGGTTTTGATAGTTTTAGTGAGAGCGATTTATTGTTATAAGTATATTTTTAATGTAAAAATAAATACATATTTATAATAACCAATAGTTTTATTTATTTAAAATGTTATACAATATTTTTAGCATCTATCCAACTGTTATGAGATTTATCTAAACCTAACCACTTTACAAAAACTCTTTTTCCTTTTTTCTGTAAAACTTTCTCAACTAGATATATATCTGGATATTTTGTTTTTTGTATTTCTTGTTCGTAAAACGCGCCTGCAATTGATTGGCCAAGAGAATCATTAAGTAAATATGTGACTGGATTAGTTAGTTGTACTTTTGATATAGTAAATATTTCGGTACCCCAGTTAGGAGTATACCCTTTTGCAAATAATGATTTGGTTTTGCTTAAACGAACATAATCTCCAACTTTATATCGACTTAAACCGACCCTTTTTATTCTATTGTATACATTTCCTAATAATTTTTTTCCATTTTTTATTGATACTTGAGATGGCTTCATATTAATTGTTGAATGATGAGAATTATTATATTTCTTAACAAGTGCATCAATGTTATTAATCCAATTATAGTTGCCTTTTATACTAAAATCTTTCCACATGGCATTTTTTAGAGTTCTATTAAATCTTTCAACAATCGATGCTTTCATATTACTAAATGTACTATAATGGTTTATATCATACGAATCTATAACTTTTTTAAATTCAGTGTTATAAAATTCCTTTCCGTTATCTGTTTGTAAGTTTTTCGGAACCTTATTCTTATTTTTTAATAAAATATTTTCAAATGCAACAGTAACGTCTTTTGCAGATTTTGATTTTACTGGAACTGCCCATGCATATTTAGAAAATATATCAATTACTGTGAGTAAATACTTGTAACCTTTGTTTTCTTTTGCATACGGAATCATTTCTACTAAATCAGCTTGCCAAGAATCATTTAGACCTT
Organism: Panorpa germanica; assembly: GCA_963678705.1. NCBI lineage: Eukaryota > Metazoa > Arthropoda > Insecta > Mecoptera > Panorpidae > Panorpa > Panorpa germanica. The sequence continues at coordinate 2,271,380 of OY783211.1, read as the reverse complement.
TTATGATTACATGTCTACGCTTATAGTTTTTAAGTGCAGGTTTATGTAACTCATTAATTATATTTTGGTTGATATAAAGATTTTGAATAAATGTATATATTTTTAAATCGCAACCCATTTTTCCACAGTTTTTCCACAGTTTGAAGGTCCACAAATAATGCATCTTATGTCATTTGGTAATAGTGATCCATGTTTTGAATTATTAGTGTAATTATTACTTTGATTATCAATATTTTTTACAGAAAGAGTTTCTTTTTGCTTTATAAACTTCATTGTTTAACCAGGCATGTGTTATAAAGTAATAAAATACGTTTTAAATATTTAATCTTTATATATGAAAATATTATATGTGAACGTAATTTGAACGTAAACTCAACGTAATGGGAACGTAATTTGAACGTAAATTAAACGTAATTTGAACGTAATGGGAACGTAATCAATGTAATTTGAAAGTAATCAATGTAATTTGAACGTAAATTCAACGTAATGGGAACGTAATTAATGTAATTTGAACATAATTTGAACGTAATCAATGTTTATTAAGATAATAAATGCATGTTATTATGAAGATGGTTACCTCAACACTGATTATTATTGTAAAGATTACTTGGTTATATCTAAAAACATATCAAATCCTTTTCTGTATCGCTCGTTATTTAAGTCACTATTTTTATCTATTACCATAAAGGAATATTTATTTGAATCCCAACATAAATTACAAACTTGTTTAAACTCTAGAAAACTTGGAAAATCAAAGTTAACATGATCATCATATATATGCTTTAAATTTAAGTCATCTTGCTTGAATAATATAACCAAGTATAACGCAAGAACCAACAATGGAACTTAGTCAGTTAGATGATGAGGTTTTTGAAACAAATGAACCCTTAGAATATAGTAGAGTACAAGATCCAAACTTATTTAAGACATCTATAAAACTGTCTGAAGTTGAAGAAAATCTTAAAAAACAAGTTGATAAATACGCCTTTCAATATTTAATTGATTTTAATAGACGAGAAGGTGATCCAAGTATATTTGATCATACATTTGGTATAAATTTAGAAGATGGTAATTTAATATTAGGAAAAACACTGGTTAAGTTTGATAAAGAGGGTATTATAATAGGAAATAAAAAATATAAGTCATTCCCCGGATTATATGAATTGCTTTTTAAAATAGATCCAAGAGCAAATATTTATAGGGAGGAAGATTTAGAGGATTATAAAACAATTATTTTAACTGAATCTTCCTCCCTATAAATATTTGCTCTTGGATCTATTTTAAAAAGCAATTTATCAAAAGGCGTATTTATCAACTTGTTTTTTAAGATTTTCTTCAACTTCAGACAGTTTTATAGATGTCTTAAATAAGTTTGGATCTTGTACTCTACTATATTCTAAGGGTTCATTTGTTTCAAAAACCTCATCATCTAACTGACTAAGTTCCATTGTTGGTTCTTGCGTTATACTTGGTTATATTATTCAAGCAAGATGACTTAAATTTAAAGCATATATATGATGATCATGTTAACTTTGATTTTCCAAGTTTTCTAGAGTTTAAACAAGTTTGTAATTTATGTTGGGATTCAAATAAATATTCCTTTATGGTAATAGATAAAAATAGTGACTTAAATAACGAGCGATACAGAAAAGGATTTGATATGTTTTTAGATATAACCAAGTAATCTTTACAATAATAATCAGTGTTGAGGTAACCATCTTCATAATAACATGCATTTATTATCTTAATAAACATTGATTACGTTCAAATTATGTTCAAATTACATTAATTACGTTCCCATTACGTTGAATTTACGTTCAAATTACATTGATTACTTTCAAATTACATTGATTACGTTCCCATTACGTTCAAATTACGTTTAATTTACGTTCAAATTACGTTCCCATTACGTTGAGTTTACGTTCAAATTACGTTCCCATATAATATTTTCATATATAAAGATTAAATATTTAAAACGTATTTTATTACTTTATAACACATGCCTGGTTAAACAATGAAGTTTATAAAGCAAAAAGAAACTCTTTCTGTAAAAAATATTGATAATCAAAGTAATAATTACACTAATAATTCAAAACATGGATCACTATTACCAAATGACATTAGATGCATTATTTGTGGACCTTCAAACTGTGGAAAAACTAATGTTATGTTTAATCTAATTGAACATCCAAATGGGTTGCGATTTAAAAATATATACATTTATTCAAAATCTTTATATCAACCAAAATATAATTAATGAGTTACATAAACCTGCACTTAAAAACTATAAGCGTAGACATGTAATCATAAAAGGTCTAAATGATTCTTGGCAAGCTGATTTAGTAGAAATGATTCCGTATGCAAAAGAAAACAAAGGTTACAAGTATTTACTCACAGTAATTGATATATTTTCTAAATATGCATGGGCAGTTCCAGTAAAATCAAAATCTGCAAAAGACGTTACTGTTGCATTTGAAAATATTTTATTAAAAAATAAGAATAAGGTTCCGAAAAACTTACAAACAGATAACGGAAAGGAATTTTATAACACTGAATTTAAAAAAGTTATAGATTCGTATGATATAAACCATTATAGTACATTTAGTAATATGAAAGCATCGATTGTTGAAAGATTTAATAGAACTCTAAAAAATGCCATGTGGAAAGATTTTAGTATAAAAGGCAACTATAATTGGATTAATAACATTGATGCACTTGTTAAGAAATATAATAATTCTCATCATTCAACAATTAATATGAAGCCATCTCAAGTATCAATAAAAATTGAAAAAAAATTATTAGGAAATGTATACAATAGAATAAAAAGGGTCGGTTTAAGTCGATATAAAGTTGGAGATTATGTTCGTTTAAGCAAAACCAAATCATTATTTGCAAAAGGGTATACTCCTAACTGGGGTACCGAAATATTTACTATATCAAAAGTACAACTAACTAATCCAGTCACATATTTACTTAATGATTCTCTTGGCCAATCAATTGCAGGCGCGTTTTACGAACAAGAAATACAAAAAACAAAATATCCAGATATATATCTAGTTGAGAAAGTTTTACAGAAAAAAGGAAAAAGAGTTTTTGTAAAGTGGTTAGGTTTAGATAAATCTCATAACAGTTGGATAGATGCTAAAAATATTGTATAACATTTTAAATAAATAAAACTATTGGTTATTATAAATATGTATTTATTTTTACATTAAAAATATACTTATAACAATAAATCGCTCTCACTAAAACTATCAAAACCCCAAGGCAAAGTATCGGTACTATTTTTTATAATACACCGTTTATCATCAAAAGGACTTAAAGCAATTTTTGTTTGTTTAATAGAGTACACATTATGCAATTTTGAAACTATTCCTCTTTGAGTACAGTTTTTTTTCATTTAAAGTTCTTAAACAATTTTCATAATTTTCAAAAGAAATATGGTTTTTTACTACACTTGTCTTTATTCCTTTTATTTTTTATAATATCATTATTATTAACTTTTATTGTATACATTTTCGATCTTAGTCCTATAAAGTGAGTCATAATTTTACCGTTATTTTCATCCTTCATTAAACCCAATACCTTTTTATTTACACGGGGAATATTATATTGATTGTTTTCTTTATAATCACTTGTATTTCATATTACCCCACTATTACCCCCAACATTGTCTAGCCACGCCCCCTTCTTCATACCGTGATATATTTCTCCTTATCATATAAAGTAGTTAAAAGTTTTTTATGTTTACTTCCCGGTGGAATACAATGCTCAGGACAAAGCGGTAAATCTTTATGGAGATTATGTAAACTTTGATGATAAGTTAAATCTACTTCTAAAATGTAACCAGTATTGCTAGTTTCTGACAAATTGCATATAGTATTACTTATTTCCAATATTTCTTGGTTGGTTAACCATTTAAAATTTCCATATGGTAGGAATTGAGACATTGCATGACCGTATAAGTTATTAACATCCAAATACATTAGATATTTAGAAGGTAATTCAGGTTTATACTTTTCATTCATGTATTTGTTATTGGCCTCTGCATATCTGTTTGAGCATTGACTTATACCACCTCTGATACCCTTCTCTATAAATAGCCACATATTTATATCAGTAAACAATTCAAGTTTAATTTTTGTTATTTTTAACATAGAATCCCAAGATAACCCTGGGGCATAAACATAATGCACTGGATCTAATTTATATGTGTGATGAAGAATTACATTATTTACCTACAGAGTTTTTTTGCATTATATAATGTTCTCTACCGATATTGAACAAAACTGGAACCGGCTTTCAATGTATTTAAAAGAAAATCAAAATATACAAGGACGTTGATTATGTTACAAACATTATAACAAAGGAAACATACAAAGAGATGGTCCTCCATGTCAAATAAGAAACTGTTATGATTGTAATTATATGTTATATTATGATTCTAATGGATGTAGTTATACCCTTATAAATAAATAAAAGAATTATATACATTTTAAATTTATATATATATATTATAAATTAAGTAATTACAATAGTTTTGATATTTCTTCTAATATATACGACATGTTTGAAATTATTATCATTTTTAATAATATATCATTAGAATTTAACTCTTCACATTCGTAAAATAAAACTTGAGTCAAAATCTCTTTCGAAACACCAATATTTTTATTTTTTAAATACATTACAATACTATTTAAAAATATATTATATGTATTAAACAAATCAATTTGCATTTCAGAAAAATGTTTACCAATAGCATTAATATAATCATTTAAGGATAAGAAATGTATTAAATCAAAAATATTTAAAAATACTGATATTTGAGTTTTACAATTTGAAATAATTGCAATACTATTTGGATTAAATATATTTATTTTATAGTTTGTTCCTATTAATATATTCGATGGTATTACCAATTGACCATTAAACATATTAATCAATTGCTTAATATGCTCTATAAGCTCAAAATAATCACATAAATTTAACTTTAGTCCGAAATTATATTTATTATATATGTAAATTTCTGGTTCAAACTGATTAATACAATTTAAACCTATTTTGATTAAATACATATCTTTTTTTAATAATATAGGTGCTTCATTAAATAAAAATGGAACTGCAGTCAATTTAGAAGGAGTCAAATTTGTATTAAAATCCTCCTCATTGTTTAAAGAAGTTGTAATTTCAGACATATTCTGTATCTCAATATCTGAATTAAATAATTCAGGTAATGAAAAATCTTCATCAAAAAGCGAAGGGTCAATATCTAAATTTAATAGCTCGCTATCATCAATATGAATATTTTCTACAAATAATAAATCTTCCAAATCAAAAATCGATTCCATTTTTTGATAAGTTATATATATTCTTGAGCGTTATTGTATAATTTAATTTTAAAAAAGTCTATGCACAAAATTTTTATTTCTTGTTCCAACAGTTCCAAGTTTATTTTTGATGATATATGGCTAAAATTATTATTTAAATCAATATGGTTATTTATATTATTTTTAATAAAACACTCATAAAAATTAATATTGTGATTTTTATAATTTATACTTTGAGTATCCTTTAACATTAGAAATCAAACCTAAAGGTATCCAAATATAAAATTTCTTTTTCTTCTTCTTCTAATGAAGATAATGATTTAGAATAATTTTGTTTTTTTTCACTTTCAAAATAATCAAATTTATCAGGTTCCAGTTCTATATGTAACTGATACTTTTCAATTGCATTTAATTTCTCTAATTTGGAATAAGAAATTTCATTAAACTGATGTAGCATATATAAATATTTAACTAAATTAAAATTTATAACTTTATTACCAAAATCAAATAAACGTATTTTTTGATATATATATATATGCGTTATATAAATCATCAAAATAGCCCGTTCTTAATGCTCTTAGAATATTTTTAAAATTGTCATGTCTCAAATCTGGTTTTATATTATATTTAAATTTAAATTCTTTCCTTAATTTTAATTCTAATTTTGCTACCTCACTTATTTTATAACCTAATTTTTCAAATTCATAAAATTTCCTTATAAGGTGGTAGTTGTTACAATCAATCGCACGCTCTTTCATATGAAGATTGCATAACTATAAATAAATATTATGTAAATAAATAAGGATTTGAAATACTAAAGCAAAAGAAGTAGAACTTACTTGTACTCCAGGATGAACTATGTTTGGACACGTATAATCCAATGTATCATCGGAATACAGATATGCACAGCAATATTCTGTTGACATTTAAAACTGTTATTATTATAACTAAATTAAAATTATCTAAAAAGTATTAAAAATTAACTTACCTAACTGTTTGCTCATAAGTATGAAAGTCTAAAAGGGTTCAAACGGTAAAAACTCAAGATTAGGTTGAAACTGCTATAGACACCTGTAAATATTTGAAAACTACTATTACTATTAAATTTATTGTAAACATACAAAATCTTATACAAAATTTACATACCACATAATTATCCACTTCCAAACTGAAATTATTGATAAATTTTTTTATTCAATAATTTATTCATTAACTAACTCAGAACAAGACTTTGCAAGACACTTTAATACACAAACTGAAATGTATACTTCAAATGCATAACAAAAAATTGCATAAGAATAATTTATATTCAAAGTTCTCACACAGTTCTGCTTGCAAATAACCTATATGTGAAGAACATGTGTTTTATCAGGAAGAACTTATTTGTCAACGTTTGGAAAATATTGTTTTTTTTCTGGTGAATTCGTGGTCTTACGATTATACTTTTACAATTTCATCATCTAATATTTCAATAACTTCACTATCACTCTAATTACAACTAATAATAAGAAATACATCCAAAGTTCTCACACAGTTCTGCTTGCAAATAACCTATATGTGAAGAACATGTGTTTCATCAGGAATGCAACGTTTGGAAAATATTGTTTTTTTCTGGTGAATTCGTGGTCTTACGAATGCATATAAGATAAACAAGGAATGTGCTTGTTTTAAAATAAAAGTAAAAAATTGCATAAGAATAATTTATATTCAAAGTTCTCACACCTTTCATATTACTGCTTGCAAATAACCTATATGTGAAGAACATGTGTTTTATCAGGAAGAACTTATTGCATATAAAAATATAGTTTAATAAACTCTTAATGCATGGGAAATTATAAGTTCAGTATAAGGTCGCTGCCCTCTATCTATTACATTGTAAGAAACATAAATGTTACACTGTAAGAATAATTTTTGCTAAGCTAATTGTATATTATTAAATATATCGATACCTATGACGTTATTGGTACATGTAAAACCAAAATCTTATTTTATTATGACGTCACATGGTATAATGTATAATATCGCTATTTCACTCTTTCACAATACTGCTTTCTCACACATATCTCAGGACACGAACATAAACGATTGGTTTCCGGAAATTGATGAAGAATGCAATAATTACGCCAATACCAACACACACATAATAATTAATATCGCTATCTCACTCTTTGCCATTACTGCTTTCTCACTCATATCCTAGGGTATTGTAGGGAGTATACCTACAGATAAATGCTGTAATGACGTCATCATCTTCAAAACCAATCACAACACAGCTTATCTACTTATCCCTCACTCCTTACCCCACTATTACGTCCCACATAGTCTAGCCACGCCCCTTCTTCATATCGTGACCTATATGCATCCCCACCCAATAATTTCCAACTCAACTTCAAATTTAAGCCAGAACCCGCTTTGTAACACTACTACTACTAATAATCGTTATAATTAATATTGCGTAAATTTAAAAACTATGATCTTACACTTGAACTCTTCAGAATGGACTTACGTTGAGTCTAAAACATTTATAATATATCAGTTGATAAGGTCACATATTGCATTATATACCGTTACTGTGTACTTGCTATTAGCTGTTATGCTGCATATTTCTTATTATACAAGATATATTAGAGCTGCAAACACCATGAATAATCGAAAACGCGGATGTGGTCACCTCATAGGGATGGCAAATCATCGAATGTGTCATTACATAAAGACTTGCACATTTGACGGTATTTCCTTCCATACCTTCTTCCACACTACTATTTGCCTACCTCTAACATAGCTGTTAAACATGCGAACTTTAAAAGAGATGTTAAATTTAATGTAACAGCGCTAGCAGCTGTTGCGGTAACACATAAAGGTTTCAAATAATGACGTAATATACAACACGGACTATAACTCAACGTCCATATATTTATGTTTCCTATTCGGGTATTATTCCAATGGGCTTGTGAACCATGTCTTAATTCTATAAAATTGTGCAGTACATTGATAGTTTTCTATCAGAACCTCAAATGTCCAATTATGTTTTAATAACTCGCTATATTTTAGGAGATAATAACAATTCAAATAGTCATTTTTTTTCTTTCAACACATCACAACTTCAATAAAAGTCAAGTGGTAAAACGAAATCAAACTTAGGAAATTAGTTCACAACACAATTCCTAGTTTTTAAAAATACTGCATTTCTTTTATATCTTCTGAATGGGCCTGTAAACCATGTTCTACTATTTATAAAACTGTGCAATATATTGATAAAGTTAGTTATCAGGACCTAAAATGTCCAATTATTTTTTATTAACACAATATATTTTAGCAAATATTAACAATTAAAATAATAACTTTCACACTTAAATTATTAAAGTGATCCAACTTTATAGAACAATCTCTTTTATATATCAGAGCGTTACATGGATAACATACTTAATTTAGAACTCATCCATATCAAAAATAACTGACCTTACCCCTTAATAGTGGGACCTGTTCTGTAATAAATATAGCCAACCTCTGTAGTGCTAAAACTACAATTCGAATATTTAATTGCTATATCTTCCTCAACATTTAGATATTTAATAAAACACAATTAATAATATACATTTATTAACATCAATTTCAAACAGCAATTATAAAATCGACCACTAAAAAATGAGGACATATACCTATTCTTTAGCGCAATGTTGCCGATCTGCTTTTTTGTGTCTCGCAACACTGTACAAAACCACCTTTGTTTTTACGGCTGTCATTTGCCATAAAATTTGCCATGGCATGTATTGTATAGCTAAACTCAGATTCAACACTTTGTTTTTGTCAAATTCTTGCATAATTTTTTACAATGTTTCCATTGAGTTGTGTTTCTTGATAAAATAATTTATTATTTTCGTTTTTTACGAATTGGTTTTTATTTACTATCTGAATAGCTTATAAATGTAAAATATTTATATAATCTGTCAGAGATATTGTGACTTATTAACTAATTTACTAATCTGTAATCGTTTATTATAGCTACTATAACATTAATTCAACCGAAGACAGAAACATTATATATAGGAACAATATTCCTATTTAGGCGCACAAGTTAATAGAGTAGAAATAGTTTTTATGTTATATTAGCATTTTTCTTTAACATTTCTACTACAGTATTTAGTTAACATTTCTACTACAGTATTCAGTTAACATTTCTACTACAGTATTTAGTTAACATTTCTACTCTATCTAACGTAAACGGTTTTATGAAGTGTCGCGCTTCCCACTTCCTTCATTTCTCTATACAAGATATAATATTCCAATAGGGGTCGCCAAAAGCGGTTAATTCCATGTCAAAGTAATTATATATCAAGATCTAAGTACGTCTCACGCAAAGAACGAAATTGAAGTCATCAGCAAGAAATATCTCCGAAGTTTTCGAAATCATCCAAATGAATCAGCTGTGCAAATCTACCACCACAAACCAATAAGACGGGTGAAACGCAAAAGTATGATTAACTTATCAACAACATAAAACTCGTATTAATATAAAAGGTTAAGTCAAAGAGTACGTCATCGGGGGATGGCAAGCTCTCATGTCATTTTTTAAGTGTCAACAAAATTTGATGAATGTTTTTCGGGACAGATTGTAAATTATGAATTAAATTAAAAAATTAAAAAAATTAAAAAATCAGAATGTTAGTGTTGTACTTAGAATGTTAGATATTTTCTAAGGAGCTGGTTAAAGTTAACCAATATATCTTATTCTATAATAAGACATATTATTTTTATATTTTTTTAAATTCATATTATGTAATTTAGTTATATTATTAATTCTATGTAAATAGCAGTTGTATTTACTATTTAATTAATCTATTTCATGCTAGATGTCTGTTGTAACTAATTTCATTTATTTCTTTCTTGTACATATTTATTTCTCTCCCTCTTTTGTTTTCTTCTAAGCATTAGTTGATACAATTCGACAGAATTCTCTAAGACTCTAACCTAATAAATAATAAATAATAATTATAATAAAAAAATATATAATAAAAATAATAAATAAAACCTAATAAAATTAATATTCAGTAATTATAACCTAATCAATTATCCAGTTATAATATACACCTATTTGTTCTTCGATTAATTAAAATATTTTTATTTGTATCTGTGAAGTGAAGTTTATAGAAGTCAATAAACGAGTTTTATATAAAACTACAAAATGTACCTCTTCTAAAATTAAAATCCACTACAAATCAATCTATATACTAAAATTAATGTACAATCAGCCATTTACACAATTTCTAGTTCTACGTAATCGGATTGCAACATTTTGGTGGCTTAGAGCCGATTGGTACTATTTTTGTTTGCTTGAAGACGGATTTTGTTACATTTTTGGTCAGCTTCGAGTCCGGATTTTAAAAAAAGTGTTTCTAAAACCATCACCATTTTTCAAGAAATTATCTTCGCAGAACAAGTGAATCCAATTCAACATATTATTTCTACAAGTCATCCGAATACATCGCCGTTTTATTTCATCGAACAAAATTTTATCTCAATCGACGTCGCTGAATTCAAGAATCTAGTAATCACCTGCACATTACTGCGCTATTCAGCATCATTTTCAGCATTATGTTTGTCTTCAAGATTCCACAAGTATCAAAGTAAGCTATCCACCTATTTTAATATTGCTTTTGTGCTTCGTGTCGGAAGTGCCCTTTTGCATGATATATGGTTTGATCAGATGTCAACGAGCGAAATTTTTAGCTTATATTGGAATACTATTATTAATGCTAAAATAATTACGATTCATCGACATTCCACAGGTGTACCCTATATCAACATTTTATTAATTCTTAATTTTTACGCATGTTTCATAAGTTTTTGATTTGAGTAATCCTAACATCTCATCTATTTTTATAACTGCACAGCAACATTAATAAAACATTATCTAATAATAAGTATGTCATATCGTGTTTATCTTAAATAATTCCAAATAAAGTGTAATAAATACTTATTCTATAAAATAGAACTTTTACTTGGAGTATACTTCATATGCATACTTTGCATCTTGTAAAATCAAGCGTCTCACTACATTGCTTTTCTTTTCTTATTTGATTTACATTCCAAACAATAGTTTACAAATACGACCTTGAATTTATACGATCAAATACGACCTTGATGCTTAAGTTTCGGGCTGATCCACTGATCGGCTGGGGACGTTGCTAAACCATGACGAGGCCAAATGCCTCGCCATCTAAACAGTGATGCGCGTAAATGGAATAACGAGATTCCCACTGTCCCTATCTACTGATCTAGTGTGCTATGGTATACATGATAGTAATGTAAAATATCGCTCCGTATATAATTAACTTTTGATTTACTGAAGTTAATAAAAAAAACAATTTAATTAACTTTAAACAATTATTTTATTGATATATTTATTACAAGACCTTCTGGCAATTCAGAGGTTGGAGTAAGACTGGTGGTCCGAGATTACATGGTTACTTATATTGTTACCACGCGTGCCAGCTCTAAAGGCCACCCAACATATCCCCTTATCTAATCTAAACATCCTGGGATAGAATTACAATTAAGTTAGTATATAAGTAACCATGTAATCTCGGACCACCAGTCTTACTCCAACCTCTGAATTGCCAGAAGGTCTTGTAATAAATATATTAATAAAATAATTGTTTAAAGTTAATTAAATTGTTTTTTTTTATTAACTTCAGTAAATCAAAAGTTAATTGGCGCAGTCGGTAGGATATTAAGAAATTACAAATCGCTGTAAATTTTTCCATTTTAATGGATTAACTTAATAATTCGAAAACCTACACAATAATAAAGTTAAACTTAATAAATAGTTAAAGTGAAAATAAATAAATAAGTGAGTGAGTGAAATAATAAAAAAGGAACACGGGAGCACAAGACATACAACTAGACGACCTGGAACCATCATGCTTCTAGAACTGGCTGTAATGATCTCAATGATCACCACTATCACGACTACTACTACTAACGAATGCAAACTCCACAAAATCACAGACAATCCAGGACTCTACCCCATACAAAGAGGTACAGCCCAAAACATCAGAGAACACTGGACAATAATTAAGAAAATTGATATGGAACCGTTAATAAAATATCATCAAAACGCTCATAACCTTAAGATATCAATGCAAGAACAGATAAAATATATAGAAAAACATTTACATGGCCATTCTACCGATATCCTAGATATCCTAGACTCGGAAATAAACAAGAAAATTCGACAAATATTACCTACAAGACGAAATAAACGAAGTATCGACGCTATAGGTACTTTTTGGAAATACATAGGAGGAAATTTAGACCAAGAAGACGGGAAAAGAATAAACCTCGCACTCCAGACCTTAGAAGGAAACCAGCTACAAATAAAGAAAACTATTAATAAACAAATAAAATTAGCCAACACCATAACAGACGAGTTTAAACAAGCGCTAGAAACTCTCAACAAAAATCAAGAAAAATCAAACGAACGGATTAACAACTGCAATCAACCAAGCACAAGCAGTAAACATGAGACACATACTCATCACGGAATCAATCGGACTCATCGCCCAGTCCATGCAATTACTAATGCATCTACTAGAAAGAATTGAAAAAGATATTACCTTCGCTAGACTTAGAACAATTAGCGTATCCATCCTAGAACCCGGACACCTACTAGGAGAACTTAAAGAAATAGAGAATTACCTCAATTCGACTGAACACATTAAACTACCCTTCAAAATAACGCTAAAAAACGTTCATACTTATGAAGAAATCAGTCAAGTGACAGCATATACACAACATGTGACTATTGTATTTGTAATAAAAATACCCCTTACCAACCCTAAAATATTCACATATTACGAAAACTATCCATTACCAATACCATACTATAATCAATTCCAAATATTAATTCCTAAATCCAAATACCTACTTGTTAATGACTACTCACATATTGAATCAAATTCACCATGCACTAAAATAAATAATAATCAATATTTATGCGAACTCAGAGAAACAATGAATACAGAACACACCTGCGAGACAGAACTCCTGAGAGGACAACCCCCAACACAATGTCAACCCTTGACAATAGAACTAAAAGGACTGAAAATTCAGAACATCGACCCTAACACCTGGATCATCATTTCAAATGAAAAAATTAACAGCACTCTACAATGCGAAGACACAAAGATGATGAACCTACAAGGAACCTATATATTAAACCTTGCAGATCAATGTAAACTTTATGTTTCAGGTAGAATAATTCAACATATTAAGATTAAAGAAACTGTGGAAACCTGGAATCTGATGCCTTTACCTAGTGTACCCGAAATACAAAACAAACCCATCGACGCATCATTTACCATGGAACACTTAGATCTACACAACATCGAGAAACTACAACATACTCTAGCTCTACTACCAAGAGATCTCAAGATTAATGAACTACCCCATAATATACATATTATACACCCTATAATAACCCCATTTTTTATGACTATAATAATAACCATAATTATATACATAACATATAGATATTGTAAGAAAAATAAAAATAAAGAAATCAATATAATTGAACCATTAGACACAGAGAATCATACACCTTTTGCTACTTTTACAGCATAAAGTTGTATCTTCGGTGGGAGATGTTACCACGCGTGCCAGCTCTAAAGGCCACCCAACATATCCCCTTATCTAATCTAAACATCCTGGGATAGAATTACAATTAAGTTAGTATATAAGTAACCATGTAATCTCGGACCACCAGTCTTACTCCAACCTCTGAATTGCCAGAAGGTCTTGTAATAAATATATTAATAAAATAATTGTTTAAAGTTAATTAAATTGTTTTTTTTTATTAACTTCAGTAAATCAAAAGTTAATTATATACTAACTTAATCGTAATTCTATCCCAGGATGTTTAGATTAGATAAGGGATATGTATGGGTGGCCTTTAGAGCTGGCACGCGTGGTAACAATATAAATGCTAATTAAATAGTTAAAAGTGTAGTTAAAAATATAAATTAATTATAATTAATTAAAGCAATTAATTACGCGTCGTTTGATATATAATTTATCATAAATAAATTTAAAAATTTAATTAAAATTAAATATAATAGTGAAAAGTGACAGCTAGATATTGTATGAAAATAAATTGCCATAAAATTGTGAAAATTGTAAATAAAAATATAAAATAATTTAAATAAATTAAATTATATAATTTAAACTCAAATAAAATATTAAGTGCTAAAAATTAATCAAAATTTCCATAAAAATTGTGAGGAATCTGACAGTTGTGAAAATATTTGGAGGGACTGCAGTCAGAATTAACAGAAAAGTCATAAAACCTAAAAAGGAAGTACTATTGATAATATTATAAATCATATTAATCATTGCTACATCTGATGCTTATTTTATGTCAAATAATAAGTGAATTAAAATAACTGATATATAAATTGAACGACATAAAGGACTTAAAGTCAAAAATTATAAAATTTTAATCCGGAAGAGTGTTGAGAACACTAATACTAATAAATAGAAATATAAAAAGTGTCTTTTTTTAATAATCATAAAAGGAAGGCCGCCCAAATAGTGACAAAAACAACATATACAATACATTTTGTATGACATAAGGGACAATAATTTAAAAATTGTAAAATAATAAAACGGAAGATTGTTAATACTAACATTAACCATAAATTAAAATTAAAAAAGTGCTGTTTTTAATTAATTGGAAGAGGAAGACCTCAATAATTTGTACTAATTAATAACAATTCTGGTAGTAACCAAAGGGTTGTGTAATAAAATAGAGATTTATAATATAATAGTTAACTAGTTAACTATTATTACGAAGATGACCGGCAAGGAAAAAACCGTTAAGAGGCTAGCCGCGCCAAAAGAACGAGACAAAGAAACTAAGAAAGTTCTAAAGGAAGTCACCAAAAGTCCAGTGATTGAAAAAATTAAAAAGAATACCCAAGATGATGATGCTACGTCAGATATTGTTTTATCAGAACGTCTTGAAAATAGTATTAATTCCAATGAAGATAATGTCCAGGATAAAAAAGAGGATGAGGATATAATTGTATCTGAAGATAATAATGGCATTCAAGTTTATAAAGGAATTGCTGCGGATATAGAAGAAAAATTAAAAGAACTGGAAACTATTATAACAGCAGAGAAGATTAAAAATGCAAGCCGTAGTGTAATTATGAAATGCGTGAAGGGGATAACCACGATTGCAAACTCTTTAATAACTGATAGTGCAATATTATTAAAAGAGGTGGTGGAGAAAAACAATGTTAAAAAAGAACTTGAAGACCTTAAGAAAATGGTTATAGCAAATACAGCGGCCATCAATAAAATTAGTGTTAACAAACAAGAAATACAAGCACAAAAGCCCAGTTATGCAGCCACACTGAAAAAAGCCTGTGATAAGAAAATAAATGATGGCAATAATTGTGGAAACACAATAATTATCCGCCCAGACGAAGGATGTGATCTTACAAATACAGAACAAATTATGGAAAAGGTTAAGAAGACTGTTAGACCATCATTACCAAATTTAAAAGTAAGAAGAATAAAGCGGTTAAGGAAAAATGGAATACTTATTGAGGTAGAATGATCAACAGATGCTGATCTACTAAAAAACAGTACTGAACTCCAGAATGTTAAATTAAGTGCAAAGCCACCAAGAGTCATTGGATCAAAAATTTTAATATATGATGTCGACAAAGAAACAACTGATGAAGAACTACTTCTAGATCTTTATGAACGAAACTTAAAGGATAAGGGCATAGATGCAGAACAGTTTACCAGGGAAACAAGAATAAGATTTGCAAACTCAAAAAGAGAATCCGCAGTTAAAAATGTAATCATAGAGACAAGTGTAGAAATAAGAAATAAGCTAATCAATATTGATAGACATCAAGGAAGAATATACCTTATGTGGAGTTGTCATAAAGTAGTAGACTTTTGGCAAGTTTTAAGATGTTTTAAATGTTTAGGGTTCGGACATGGAAGCGCAACATGCAATTATAATAAAGACTTATGCAAGCATTGTGCCAATGTAGGACATAGAGTTGAAGCATGCCCTAACCTAAAACAGCCACCAGTTTGTGCTAATTGTAAGGCAAAGAATATACAATCAAACCATTCAGTGCTACACCGGAGCTGCCCTGAACATCTAAGAGCGCTCTCACTGCTAGTACAAAGAACGGATTATGCATAAAAACGCCAAGAATACAAGACTAAAGATCCTACAAATAAACGCAGCCAGATCCATGAGTGTCATACAACAAATACGAAATTACATGGATGAAGAAAACATTGATATCAGTTTAATTCAAGAACCATACACAGTTAATGGAATGATGCGTAGACTTGGTGTTACAACCCGCATAATACACAATAAGACAAAAGACCAAGGCAGTAGCATTATCATGTCAGCCATAGTAATAAGAAATAAAAATATCAGTGTACTACGTATTAACTCACTTTGTGGATCGCATGGAGTATGTATTAAGGTATATGGTCACTTTGGTACATTGTTTCTTGTATCCTTATATTGTCAGGCAAGTGAAGGTATCACAGAATACATAAAATACCTGGACAAAGTATTAGCATTAGTTGAGAACAACAATGTCATAATTGGGATGGATGCGAATGCAAAATCCCAATTATGGCATAGTGATAGGTTGGACGAAAAAGGCTCCGAACTGGAAGAATGGCTAACACAACACAGACTTCAAGTAGTTAACATAGCAAACCAACTCTCAACTTTTAGCTCTCCAAATGGCGAATCAAACATAGACTTAACACTCGCAAACTTTCAATGTCTAAATAAAATCAAAAACTGGACGGCTAGAGAATGTGGCATCACAAGTGATCATAGGCCAATCACTATGGAATACACAAATGTAGATAATGAAAGACCATCATATGACAATAAAAGATATAACATCAAAACCATTAACATACCAAAATTTGAGGAAAAAATAGCGTATCTGTTCACCTCAAGTAATTTGGTAGAATTTAAAACAAAATCTAGTGACGAACAGGCAAAAACCCTGACCGAGTTCATACAATTATCATGCCAAACATCAATGCGTAAATGCACAAAGAGAGCAAAACCGGTACCCTGGTGGGATCGCGAACTGAACATAATTAAAAGAGATGTCAGAAAAGCCCGGAGAAACTTCCAACGTAGTAGAAGACTTAATATGGAAAATGATGTGATAGACTACTACAGATCAATTATGAAAGACAGAGTAACCCTGTACAAGAACACCATAAGTACAAAGAAAGACCTATCTTGGAAGAAATATGTGGCAGAAATAGGCAACAAGTATCCATATATATATAGGTGAGCCATAGTATATAAGGGCATAAAATCCGAGGAATCATTTACTGAAGAAGAGATAGGTGAGGTAATATGTGGTCTAAAACCCAATAAAGCTCCTGGATATGACTTAATAATGAACGAGATTATACAGAACTTATGGTTCCTGAATAAAGAATATATTGTTGAGTTATTCAATAAATGCCTGAAAGAAAGAAAATTTCCAAAAATATGGAAACTAGGAAATATAAAATTACTGGTAAAAAGCCCAGACAAACCAGCAAATGAGGTTAAAAGTTATAGACCTATAACACTACTCCCATGTCTAGGCAAAGTAATGGAAAGACTAATATTAAATAGAATAAAAAGAAACATCTCGGAAAATGGATTACAACATAAGTATCAATATGGATTTACTCAGACACGCAGAACAGAGGATGCGATAAGATTAGTACTAGACTCGGCTAATGACACTACGCAAAAATACATGTGTGGCGTTTTCATAGATGTAGCTGGAGCCTTTGACAATGTATGGTGGCCAAATGTGTTAAAAGGTTGTAGAAAAGCCAAGGTATCAGATGAAATATATGGAACAATAAATGATTATTTCAATGACAGAACAATACAAGTGGAGACAGAGTTCAATAGAGTAACAAAAGTCGTAACAAAAGGCTGCCCACAAGGATCAGTACTGGGACCACAATTTTGGAAGCTTGTGATTGAGGAGTGCCTCAACCTAACAGTGGAAGGTACTAAAATTGTTGCGTTCGCTGACGATATTGTGGTAATGGTAGATGGAAACAACAGGATACAACTGGAATCAAGAGCCAAGGATGTTCTAGAAATAATGAACGAGTGGATGTGCCAAAATAAGCTACAGATTTCCATAAGCAAAACATCAGCTATGATGCTCAAAGGAAAGTTCAGCTCCACAAGACATCCAAGCCTTAAGATTGGGAGTAATAATATTCAATGGGTAGAACATGTTAGGTATCTAGGAGTAATACTGAACCGGTGCCAGAATTTTACACAACATGTTAGGCATATAAGAGAAAAAGTAACAAAATTTGCATCCGCACTAAGTCGCCACACTAGAGCAAAATGGGGACTATCCAAGGAGATAGTAAGTACCCTTTACGAAGGTGTCATACTGCCGATATCCTGTTATGGATCAGCAGTATGGTACAATAAAATCGGAGTTAGGCAGAAAAGGGAACTTGAGTCACTACAAAGGTTATTATTACTACAAATGACAACAGCCTGCAGAACCGTGTCAACAGAAGCTCTTCAAGTAATAACCGGTAAACTACATTTAAATCTAGAAGCGGTAAGAAGAGGTCTTTCATTCTACATAAGAAAGAATTTACCTGCGGAACACGAGCACTTCAAAATGAACGCATCAATCAAAAAGGGCGAAGATCTGGAACATCACAAAAAAGCAGAGAAAAGACGTGTTAAAGAAGCATTACACATAGCCTGGCAAACTAAGTGGGACACAAGTGTAAAAGGAAGAGACTTATACAAATTTATAAGCAATGTAAAATTTGTACAACAAAGAAAGTGGCTAAAACCTGGGATGTATCCAACATTTTGGCTAACAGGGCATGGATCAATCAACGCTAAATTATACACCTTGGGTTAAGAAGATTTAGGTAATAAATGCCTCATATGTGGAGGAACAGAATTGGAGACAGTTGACCATATGATAGAAAAATGTATAATCTATAGCGACATACGCACATTATTTAAAATAAGTACCAACATCATAGACATTAGTCAAAGATATCAGATGATTTCCTCACAGGACAATTACAACAAGTTTGCAAAATTTGCCGAAGAGGCATTTATAAGGCGAAAAGAACTGATGGCACGGCTAGAAACAAATCGTCTGGAAGCGATAAGCAGGAGGGACCCTCAACAAAGTGATGACAATAATGATATATTATGATCCATCTACATCAATCTTATACCAATATAATGACATTCATGAAACTCAACGCACTCATAAGTCATCCCATCAATTTATAAATCCCATATCATCACATTATATCATACAAACCCTCCACCGTTCGGGAGTATTCATTATTAAAATCGCGATGTCCCCTCAGGACCGTTATATCGGATGCTCATGATAGGTGAGCTACGTGATAGGTTCTAGGAACCTGTGCAGATGGCGTCCACGTCGCCCCCGCTGTCCACAGTTATAACAACTGGCTAACGATCTGCATTTCCATGGCATACCTATGTGCTGGAAGTCACCACAACTTAGTTCCGATAGGATGTGAAAATAAGTTGGTTTTTCCTCCTCAAGTATCTTGGCAGTGGTGTCACAAAATCTACTCCTTATTTTTCCTCTAATTCTATCCTTTTTTTTCCTTCTTTCTTTTCCAACTCCCACTACTGCATGTATGTTCATCTGGTAATGCAATAGGAGTGGGTTTTATCTATTGTTGTTGTTGTCCCTATCTACTGGCCGGTGGCCTTTTTCCCGTGTGTCGGGTAGCGCGCCTGGAAGAGAATAAACTCTTTCTCGTGGTTCTCACGTGGACCTAATATACATAGGGTTAAATTACCTATGGTGCGGAAGGTCTCATCTCGGCCTACGCGTGGAGCCGGCTGTTACAGTCCCAACTTAGTTATCCAAAGAATGTGTCTGAGGATTACCGAAAGGGGCTAGGGAAAGACTAAGCAAAATGAGATGCTAACTTGCGGAAGCCAAATCTTTGTGCGACCTGGTTGGCGTGTTTTACTAGAGATATCTGAAATAAGTGTGAATGAAAGGTTCGTATTATACTTGGTTGGATAAATTCATTTGTTCACACCGAGCGGTACGTTCCCGGTAATGCAAAACACCCTGGGTCACGGTTTCCTGGTTCGGATGAGGCGGTGATGAAGTACTTCTATGAAGTATGAAATCCTCGTAAGAAATACAATACGGTCTCGGAGAAGGAATTCGGTGTAGAGATTTTGTCCCACCCAGCACTGGAAAAGTACGTTTAAGTTACGGAATAAGTACAGAAACTGTTATTCACTGTTCTAATATACGTGGCTTTGTTAACTATTCAAACAGAACCTGTATTGAAACGAATGAAACAAATCTTTTTGTGAAAAGGTTGGGCGTGCTTTACCAGAGATATCTGAAAGAGGTTGGTACCTTGATGCACGGCTGCCAAATCCGGGTTTTGGTAATGGCATGGCAAGCCCAAAAAGCTTTCAAATAAACCCAAATGCTGAGATATTAGTCACCCGGAGTAAGGTGAATCAGATTGTATCTCGTGGTGAAAATGACATCGGGGGCAAACGATGTCTGTGAAATCTGAGCAAAGGGATATCAGCCGCACTCCCTGGGTTGGCCTTCACGGGTCGCAAGCTTACCTCCGTAACCGATCTCTGCGGGGGCGGACCGTTAGTTCTCAGGATAACAAATCTAGTATGGGGGAACATATTAGACCTACTCCCGATGCGGTTAATTCGGTGACGTCGCCTGAGACGCAAAACACAGGATCGAACGCGGAAACTGCTGTTCCGACAAAGCAGTCAGCAGCATCCTCCAGCACTGAGGGTGTAAAAATAACAGTGCTAAGAAGGTCCAAGAGGGCGCTAACCATGGCTAGACATAGTAAGAGCCTTTCTGACATGCCAAGCATGAAGGAGAGTGATTTTTCCCGTCAAGTCAAAATTAAACTTTGTGCGATCGATGACAAGGTGAGCAAGCTTCTTGGAACAAGTAATCGATCACTGAGAGATAAAGGACCGCAGGCTACTGCAAGTTATGTAGCAAGTACCTCGGATCTGAAATCAGGGCCATCGACAAGTACCATTATGGGAACGAAGGTGGTCTTGGTAGAGGAAAAGAGTGGGAAAGGCAATGGTGCTTGCACACCAAAGCCTGCGGTTAAGACGAGATCGCCAAAGGCCTCTACTAAGAAGCCAGTGGCAATTAGTGATGTTCCGAGGAGGGAAAGCACGGTGGGTAGGATTAATCCTGCCAACACTGGGGCAGACAACTCTGCGGGCATTGAAGAGGCAGGAGCTGCGCAGAGAATTAGTAGCCCTAAAAACGAAGGACAAAAGTCCTCCAACATTAGGGCGAAAATATCGCACGAGGCTTCTGCAAGCAAAAAATCACGGGCTAAGGCCACTACAAGTTGCGTAGTGAGTACCTCAGTTACAAAATCGACTTGAACTAGTACCTTCATGGGAAAAGAGCAGATGTCGGTGAAAACAGATGGTGGGAATAGCAATGGTGCTTGTGGGCCTAAACCAGTGAACAAAGGAAAGAATGTTTCGAGGAGGGAAAGCGCAGTGGGCAGGACTAGTCTTGTTAACACTGGGGCAGATAACTCTGCGGGCATTGAAGAATTTTCACCATAAAAATTTGTCCCAATAGTTGAGATAGCAGAACGAAAAATTGCAATCATCGATTGCAATAAGTAGTGTCACTATCAATGAAACTATTAAGCTGGAATAGCAGAACGAAAGTTTACAACTAGTTGTAACAAGTAGTGTCACTATTGCCAGCCAATGTGTCCAATAAGCAGAGCGAAAGTTTACAATCTATGATTGTAATAAGTAGCGTCACTTATGTTAACATCAGTCAAATAGCAGAGCGAAAGTTCACAATCAATGATTGTGACAAGTAGCGTCACTATTGTCTAAGACAACATGTCACTTGGTAGCAGAACTAAAGGTGCAATCTGTGATTGCATAAGTAGTGTCACTGCCAAACGAGACACATTTGGCAAGATATTAGAGTCAGGCAACCTTCCCGTGGTTAGGGGCGTAGTTACCAAGCGCCTGACACAAGCTTACTAAACACATCATACTGAGACCCAAGTATGGAGGTATCAATTTGGTACAATATACAGAATTGTTCGGATTGGTACAAAAATACAACCCATTAGTAAGAGAGGTACATTATGAGCTAGCGCTCGGGTAGTACCATCAAATATAAGACAAATGAAAAAAAAAAATGTCCCTATCTACTAACTGATCTAGTGTGCTATGGTATACATGTGTTGTGAGTAAGATTCGAGGGCGGATGTTACACCTGACATCAATGTAGTAAAAAGAGGTCAGATTGTCGTTCTAGAAGGAGATTACTCAGCTTGCTAATACATCACGCAGTGTTGCTAGTTACTGGAAGTAGATTCTTCAGTTTGACGATCATCCACCTTCTTGAATTACTCACGTTGATAATCGAATAACTTTCTTAAGATGATTAATAGGATTCTTGTTAAGACGGTGTATTGTTGCAATTAGAGAATACTTGAGCGGTCTAAAGTAACCTCGTTGCAACATACGACGGTTGAACAATTAGTATCTTTTAAATACTATTAATACAAACACTTTTATTAAAATATATCATTTATTCGTTGTAATATTATATCTGCGTACTTAATTACAATAGTATTTTATTGGATTAATAAAGATGCCAGATATAAAACAAAATGTAATTCTAGTGTTATAATTTGATTATTAGTTAAAATGTGCTCACTATTGAATACTTAGATGTTACAATTGGAGTAATTGCACGAACGAAGTTACAAATCGTAAACACTTGGTTGAGACTCAGGAGAAGACTGGCTTTCTGACTAGCGTGCAGATTAATTTATAATGATTTATTTCACATCACAATGTGCCAATACTGAGTTACCAGCATTAAAACAATATAAAATCTCCACAGACCAGAGTCAATGTTTACAAGCGCTAAATACAAATAATTATTTATTACAATATTAATACTAAAATTAAAGATAACATAATATAATTCTTATAAAATAAATAACATTTATATTAAAAATAGGAAGGATAAGTACGACTTATGCGTACTTACAACACATGATAGTAATATCAAATATCGCTACGTATATAAATGCTAATAAAATAGTGAAAAGTGTAATTAAAAATATAAATTAATTATAATAAATTAAAGCATAAAATTACGCGTCGATCGATATAATATTTGTCATAAATAAATCAAAAATTTAATAAAATTTAATATAATAGTGAAAAAGTGACAGATAGATATTGTATGAAAATAAATTGCCCGTTAAATTGTGAAAAGTGGAAATAAAAATATAGAATAATTTTAATAAATTAAATTATATCATTTTAATTCAAATAAAATATTAACTGTTAAAAATTAATCAAAATTTCTTAAAATTGTGAGAAATCTGACAGCTGTGAAAATATTTGGAAAGACTGCAGTGAAATTAACAAAAAAATTACAAAGCATAAAAAGCAAGTACTATTGGGCGCGTTCTGGACACTCAACAGTTGTACAACAGTTGAGTAAACCAGGGACAACTTATCATAAAGCGCTAAGTGAGCGGTAAATTAAGATCCAGAACGCACTAATATAGCATGTTTGAGTTTGAAAAATATCGAAACTGTCAAAACAAAATTATCATAATTAATATTATCTTATTATATTAATATTAATATATTATAATTTTCATAATAAAAATGGATACGAATGATATGGATATCGTGTTAAGTGTAGCGTTAGACAGTGGCTTCGATATAAGTGTACTTAGAGGAATAGTAGAAAATACATGCCTAAATATTTAGGTGAGGAAGGTATTGAAGAAAATGCAAAAACGGAAAACTTTTTCGAGAAAACAATACCAAGATTTACAAACGATGTGTTTATTGAACATTTTCGAATGTCTCGAGAAAGTTTTGAAGTAAGTACAAAAAAAAACAAATATATTTCAAGTAAAACACATTTGCTAGTGGTATTATAAACATAACCATAACCATAAATTTTAGATATTAACCAATATAATTGGAAATACCATAATTGATAACAAACCTTATGAGGAAGTACCTTTGCCCAAGAAGATATTATTTTCAGTATGGGTGCTTGCAAAACAAGAAAGTTTCTTATCTACAGGAGACAGATTTGGATTTTCCAAAAGCACTGGGCATGGGCTTTTTGCATATACTATTAAAATACTCTCAAATCTCATGCCACAATTCATTAAATGGCCTGAATATAAAAATTATGAAACCATTTCTAAAGTATGTATAAATATGTCATACTTTGTTAGAAACACATAAATATGTTCCTCAACTTATCGTAAAATATTTTAACAGATTTTTCAAACAAAATCTTATGGGTTTCCTGGCGTAGTAGGAGCCATCGATGGGTGCCATATTCCCTGCAAGCAACCAATTGGTAACCCTACAGATTTTTATAATAGAAAAGGGTTTCATTCCATCATCCTTCAAGGTAATGATTATAACTAATTAATTAACACAGTATACAGAGTTATCAGTTTATAACAATACTATTTTAAATATTTTTAATACAACACTAAGTTATCAAACTAAACAATTAATTACTCTAATTTACACAGTTAAGACATCAACTAACTCAAACTCTTTCACAATATATGAGAAATATTAACATTAAAATGTTTTCAGGAATATGTGACCATAGAATGAAATTTACTGATGTATTTATTGGTATGCCTGGACGGATGCATGACGTTTCGTTTTCCGGAAAAGCCCAATATTCAACCACCTTGACATGTTATTGCCACAAAGTTATCATATTATAGGTGATACAGCGTATCCACTGATGCAACAAGTTCTTACGCCTTTTAGAGATAATGGACATTTGAGCAGAAAACAAGGTGTATTCAATAAAAAACTGAGCTGCATAAGATCTACAATTGAGAGGGCTTTTGGACAACTGAAAGGAAAATTTAGGAGACTAAAATATCTTGACATTTCGAATTTTAATTTGGGTCAAGAGATGATTTCTGCTGCATGCATGCTACATAATTTCATTATTGAGCATAATGAAACTAGTAGTGAAGAAGTAATAGACGAAATTGAAAATATGGATGTACCAGATCACAATGAAAGCAATGTGGACGATAGAAATAATGAGGCTATTAGAAAAAGAAATAATATTAGTGATATGTTATAAATAGCTCTATATTACTTTTACGTGTATAAAGACATAAAGTCAAAAATTGTAAAATCTTAAACCGGAAGAGTGTAGAGAATACAAATACCTGTACGAAATAAAACCATGCGAGTATTTGTAGATTGAATAATTATTCAATTGTTTAATGATAAAATAATTTTACACTTTTTAATATAAATTTAACCACAAATTCTTGTAATATAAAATGGTTGCGAAACATGCTACGACAGTGCAAAAGCCAAAACACGAGTGACTCGAATGCCATACGGCTGTAGCGTGCACAGCAGTCGTCGTTGTGTTGCCCAACACGTCGCTGTGTTGCCCTGAGTAAGATTTCTACCAGAGACAACAATACAATATTAAACTAGAATGTCAACAGAGACACATTTTATGTTCTGTGCTAATTTTGTACTGAACATAAATTACCAGCCAGCAGAACGTAGCTGATCCCACAACCAACTTAAAATATATATAAAAATACATTAATACATAGAGCTACATAAATTTACAAACTTCTTAAATCTATGATAGTCTACATAATTGTATGAGAATAATATAAAATAAAACAAAATAACAATTATTCTAAAGATAACAGAAAACGTAATTAACATTTTAGCATACATTATCAATTGCATAATGTACACAACAATCAATTCAGTGGTAATCTACACAATTTTGTGATGGGTCTGTTGTAGATCTTATCACCAATTTTTATTTCCGCCACTCTCACCTTTCCATCTTTACCAAAAAAGACCTTTGTGATTCTGGCCATTGGCCAATTTAATGGGGGTGAGTTTAGATTCTTTACAATAACTAAATCACCTTCTTTCAGGTTCTCATTAGCATATTTCCACTTGGGACGGCTCTGAAGCTGTGTGAGATAATCCTTAGACCAAGCTTGCCAAAAGTCTTGTTTTAGTTTTTTAACAATATTCCAAAACTTAAGACGATTGACTGGTACCTCTGTTAAATTAACTTCAGGGTATTCAATCAGAGCAGTGCCAATTAGAAAATGTGCTGGAGTCAAATACTTATATTCATTTGGGCTTAGTGGAAGCAGTGGTCTTGAGTTTAGCACACCTTCAATCTGTATGACAACTGAATTTAATTCTTCATAAGTTAAGGCCAAATTACCAACTACTCTCTTAAGGTGGTGCTTCGCACTTTTGACCCCTGCTTCCCATATACCACCAAATTCAGGAGCATAACTGGGTATAAACATAAATTTTATATATAGATTATTACAAAAACTTATAACATTATTTCTATGAGACTTATTAGTCTGTAAATTATACAACTCTTTTAATTCATTAGCAGCACCCTTGAATGTTTTAGCATTGTCACAATAAATTTTAGTAGGCATGCCTCGTCTAGAAATAAAACGATTGAGACATGCCAAGAATGTTTCAGTTCTTAAATCAGAAACCACTTCCATGTGTATGGCCTTTGTAGAAAAGCAAACAAACAATGAAATGTAACCTTTTGTAATCAATGGTTTACGTATGCGAGCTATCTTTATGTTAAAAGGTCCACAAAAATCTACACCTACATGCTGAAATGGTCTTGTAGCTGTAACTCTGTCAGCTGGCAAAGAACCCATCAATTGTTTAGCAGATTCAGCCTTCAATCGTGAACATATAACACATTTGTATAGTACCTTTTTGACCTCCCGTATGCCATTGATAATCCAGAACTTTTGAGACAAGGAGCTGAGTACTAATCTAGCACCAGCATGGAGCAAACGTAAGTGCTCATTTTTGATTATGATAGAAGTGATATTGTTGTCCTTTGGCAGTATGACTGGGTGCATTTTATCTTTTGCAATGCCTGCATTTTGCAATCTGCCACCAACACGAATTAAACCAGTGCTGTCTATGAAAGGGTGGAGATTACCTATACCGGTCTTGATAATGATACCACCTAAGAGACATTTTATTTCTTTAAAAAATATTTGCCTTTGAACTGAGCGAATGATAATTAATAAAGAATTATGAAGTTCTTGTGGAGATAAATGTCCACAAATATTATTTTTAGAAATAGTAAGATAAGAACAAATTGAACTGTGTACTGCCTTTTTACAATTATTAAAGAATCTATACACATAAGCTAATACACGCTGTAGCTTATTGATATTGGAGAATTTTTTAAACAAGTCTAGCATTAACGGTGCTTGTTCGACTTCAATGTTACAAACATTACAGTTTTTATCTTCATCGTCTGATAGAAGTACTGTATTTAAATCAAAATAATGATCATGTTTAAAATGAGAATTGGATAGATACTGGGGACCGTTCCACCAAAGATTTTGATTTTTTAAGTGTTGTGGTTCTATACCACGAGAAATTATATCAGCTGGGTTATCAGCTGATTTTACATAGTACCAAGAGAATTTATCTGTGAGCTCTGTTATTTTCTTTACTCTGTTATTAACATAGATATTGGTTTTTAATTTGTCCGCTTGAATCCAAGCAAGGACTATTTTGGAATCACAATAAAAGAAAACTCTATGTTCCAATCTAGTTTTGAGTAAATTACTAACTCTAACCGCAAGTTGTGCCAACAAAACTGCACTATTTAGCTCTAGTTGGGGTATTGTAAGTACCTTACCTAGTGGAGCCACACGAGACTTGGCACAAATTAATTTTGTTTTTACGTTGCCTTCTGCTGTAACGGTTCTTAAATATAGGCAGCACCCGTACGCCTTCATAGATGCGTCTGCATAGCCTATTAATTCTGCAGTGACAAAATTTTCCTCCTTTATAAGTCGATCTATTGAAATGCTGTCTGCTATCTTTAGACCATTAAGGAACTTTTCCCACATCTGTAATTGTTTGTCAGGCAGCGGTGCGTCCCAATCTATTTTCAAAAACCAAAGCTCTTGCATGATTAACTTGGCAACTACAATTATAGGGCCAATCAATCCTAACGGGTCAAATAAAGTCCCAATAAAACTAAGTACTTTTCTTTTAGTATTCAAATTGTTACTATTCGTGTTAGGACATTTAAAAGTAAATGTATCCAAAATAACATTGTATTTTAGACCTAATGTTTTAATAATGGCTGATTTATTTAAATCCAATTCATTGATATATTTTTTATCACTAGAGATGTCGTCGAGCACTGGGGGATGATTGGAAGACCATTTGTGTAATTTAAAATTACCTAATTGTAACAAACCAATTAATTGAGACTTTAATTCAGATAACTCTTCCACGTCATCGCACCCAACTATGACATCATCAACATACGTATTATGGCACATTGCTCTCGCTGCGAGAGGATATTTATGTTTGTAGCGATGGGCAAGTTCTATGAGACATCGTGTGGCCAAAAAGGTAGAAGATTTGAGTCCATATGTTACAGTTTTTAATTGCAAACAACTGATGGGCTTACCTGGATCATCTCTCCATAAGATATTTTGTAAGACATTGTAAGTGTCATTTGTGAGAATACAGCGGAACATTTTTTCTATGTCACAGACAATTGTGTACACATAAGTTCTAAACAGTAGGAGAATATCGAAGAGCTCGCCTTGAACCACAGGACCATTCAGCATAACATCGTTGAGAGAAATCTTATTTTTAGAACGCATGCTTCCATCAAAGACCACACGCAATTTAGTAGTTTTGCTATCATCATTTGTAACTGCATGATGTGCTAAAAAATAATTAGGAGTATTATAAACATCATAAGAATTTATGTCTATTTCCCTGGCATGTCCCATCTCTATATACTGATCAATGAATTTTTTATACACCTTCAATAGTGAAGGATTTCGTTTAAATCTGTTTTCTAACACACAGAATCTTTGCAGGGCGACTGAGAAAGAATCCCCCAATTCCAGTTCATTTACTGGGCTGACTAATGGCAAATCTACAGTAAAAGTATTATTTTCAAGTAGTACTGAATTTTTAAAAATATGTTCAGCCTTTAAATATTCCTCAGTAAACTTGTCTGTCTTTTCTGGGACTTTCTCAGTCATCCAAAATTGCCCCATAACATTCTCAAGGGTTGTATGGTCAGAAATGGCAAAATTAGATACTATAATATTACTTGAATAATTATTTTGATTTTGAAACATTTTTGGCTCATTAATAACATTATAATTAAATTGATTATGCAGTTTACCTGCAACTACATATCCAAATGTAGTGTTCTGTAAAACTGAGCCATTATTTAATTTAATACAGCCACCTAATAGAATGGCAAAATATACATCCGCACCCAATAGCAATGATATTTTCGAGGGTACATTATACTGCTCATCAGCTAGCTTAATATTTTTGGGAAAAATAACTTTGGATGTGTCAATAAAAATTTGAGGCAAATGCGTAGTGATAGATTCAACTACATGACAATTCACTTTGTGATTAATATTTCTGTTGTAATTAGACTGTATGTTTATAATTGCTGAGTGATATAATTTTGTGGCTTTATTGCCTATGCCAATAATTTTACTAGGATGAGTGTTTGTGCGTAAACGCAATTCTTTTAAGAGTTCAGCAGTCACTAAAGATGCTTGACTACCGCTATCAAGCAATGCACGAACTAGAAACTCGCGACCAAAATTGTCAATAATTTTTACCTTCATAGTAGGCAGCAATATGGTACCCCCCACGCTATCATTGCTACAGCACATTACAACTGGAGATTCAGTTGTCTTGCCAGCCAGCGAACCAGCGTCTGTTTTATCACATAACAATTTGCTATGCATGCCTTTACATTTATGACATTTATAATTATTCTCAAGGGAGCACCTGCCACTATGGGCTTTTAAACATAGCGAACATAATTTATGTTCTTGAACAAATGAATTACGCGACTCTAAAGGAGCCATTTTAAATTTTGGACATCTAAAAATGGGATGGTCCATATTACAATATCTACATGCTAAATTGTAGCGAGTAGTGACATTGGAAACTCTCGAGTACGAATACTCTTTATAATTTTTGTCATTTGACATACTTTTATATGGTGAGCTATCCTCAAGTGCAATCGCACGTTTTTCTAAAAATGATATAAATTCTGCCATAGTAGGCAGCTTGTCTACATTTCTTTCCATATGGAAATTGCGACTAGTTAATAAATCTAGCTTTCTACATAATATTGAGATTAGAATCATATCCCATTTGTCTACAGGCTCATCAAGATTTTTTAAAGCTTGTAATTGCTGTTTAACTTGACATAAAAAAACCCTTATAGCCATTGCAGTACCCTTCTGCATGTTTGGAATATCAAGTAATATATTTATATGATTAGTAATTAATCGCGCCTTATTTTCATACCGCGCTAACAATAAATCAAGAGCCTCTTTATATGAGCTGTTCACAAGCGGCAAATTTATAATTATTGAGAGAGCCTCGTCAAGGAGATACTTTCTTAAATAAAAAAGTCTCTGTACATCGGACAGTGATGCATTATTGTGAACAACTGCTTGGAAGAGCTCATAAAAGGGCCTAAACCTGGTTATATCCTTGCCATCGAAGGTTGGAATTTCCACCGCTGGAAGCTTGGATGCCACTAAGCTAGGACAAGTAGGCCTATTAACTTCTTTCAACTTGGTGATGCTGGCATTTAACTTAGCTAAAATATTAAAGTATTTTTCTTCTACATCCTCGATGTCTTCATCATCCTGTTCATCAATTTCTAAAATACTGGATTGCGTGAGCTCGTACGTTTGATAGGTAGCCATCAACTTTTCTTTCTTCGCCTCCAGCAGCTCTACCGTACCGGATTCGAGGGCCCTTGCGTCGCTGACATAATTGTCCATTCTTGAAATCGAACCTTTTGCAGTCGTCCGCGCCGTTTTAAGCCTCTTCAACCCCTCCATCTTGCTTAGATGATAAACTCGTACTCGTATGTTAGATGAAACGTGGATGAGAAAACTAATCCAGCTTAATCCAGGAATTTAGCAATTTTTTAATAAATCGGTACTTGTAGATAATGATAATAGAATTGTACCTTGATGAGTAAAAAAGTATTTTACTCTCTTCTAGGTTCCTTGCACCCCTTTCCGTATAATAAATTTCTTGAACAATTTTTCTTGAAATGTGAACATGTAGTATCCAAAATATATGTGAATCCGCTTAAATCAAGCGTTACATTACCCAATCGATGTCAATTGATGACTTGCCAGGCCGCCATAGGGTAAATGTAAAGAAATAGCTTGCACATGTGCCGATTACTACACAGATGTAACCTCAAAACACCACGAATTCACACGCGGTTAATAATGGTTTGTAAGACCAAATTTGTTTTAATTCTCGAAGCAGCTTCGCATTTACGAATTAAAACCTTCTTGAAATGTAATTGTAAAATCCAAATCCTCCGTGAATCCGCCAAAATAGAGCGTCCCAATTACCCATTCAATGGCAATCACCAAGGGGCAAATGTAAAAAAAAACGCCAAAAACTCAATGAAAAACACACGCGGTTAATAAACTCGAAGGATCGGCTTTGTAAGGCATCGAAGGACCAGCTTCGCATGTACGAAATAAAACCATGCGAGTATTTGTAGATTGAATAATTATTCAATTGTTTAATGATAAAATAATTTTACACTTTTTAATATAAATTTAACCACAAATTCTTGTAATATAAAATGGTTGCGAAACATGCTACGACAGTGCAAAAGCCAAAACACGAGTGACTCGAATGCCATACGGCTGTAGCGTGCACAGCAGTCGTCGTTGTGTTGCCCAACACGTCGCTGTGTTGCCCTGAGTAAGATTTCTACCAGAGACAACAATACAATATTAAACTAGAATGTCAACAGAGACACATTTTATGTTCTGTGCTAATTTTGTACTGAACAATACCCATAAATAGAAAGTAAAAAAGTGTCGTTTTCAATAACAGTAAGAAGAAAACCGCTCAATTAGTGACTAAAATAACCTAACTAACGTATTTTGTATGACATAAAGGATATCAAGTTAAAATATTGTTAAACATATACCTGAAGATTGTGAATACTAACATTAAGTACAAATAAACATCAAAAAAGTGTCGATTTTATTAATTGAAAGAGGAAGACCCAAATAATTAGTACTAAATAATAACATTAAGTGTATATTATACTATTGACGCCATTAAGACTAAGCTACTAAGGAGTAATTGTTTATTTTACAGCCTTTTGGTAGTAACCAAAGGGTTGTGGAATAAAATAAAATAAATCCAAAGGTTGGGATAGAAGTTTATAATATAATATTAATATTATTATTACAACAATGACCGGCAAGGAAAAAGCCATTAAAAGGCTAGCCGAGCCCAAAGAAAGAGATAAAGAAACAAAAAAAATACCAAAAGAAGTCACCAAAAGTCCTGTGGTTGAGAAATTTAAAAAGAATAAACAAGATAGTGATACTACGTTTGATATAGTATTATCGGAACGACTCGAAAATAGCGTTAATTCTAACGAAGATATAGTTCAAGAAGAAAAAGAAGATGAAGACATTATTGTATCTGAAGAAAACAATAGCATGCAAGTTTATAAGGGAATTGCTGCAGAAATAGAAGAAAAATTAAAAGAACTAGAAACTATCATGACAGCAGAAAAAACAAAAACGCAAGCCGCAGTGTAATTATGAAATGTGTGAAGGGAATAACCACGATCACTAACTCGTTGATATCTGATAGTGCCATATTATTAAAAGAGGTGGTAGAGAAAAATGCTGTCAAAAAAGAACTTGAAGACCTAAAGAAAATGGTTATGGCAAACACAGCGGCCATCAATAAAATTAGTGCTGTTAAACCAGAAATACAAGCCCCAAAGCCCAGTTAGGCAGCCACACTGAAAAAAGCCTGTGACAAAAAGAATAATTATCCGCCCAGATGAAGGATGTGAACTTGTAAACACAGAACAAATCATGGAAAAGGTCATGAAGAGTGTTAGACCCACATTACCAAACTTAAAAGTGAGAAGAATTAAGCCATTAAGGGAAAATGGAATCCTTATCGAGGTAGAATCAGCAACAGATGCTGATCTACTAAAAAATAGTACAGAACTCCACAATGTTAAGCTAACCTCAAAGCCACCAAGAGTCATTGGACCAAGAATTTTAATATATGATGTTAACAAAGAAATTACTGATGAAGAACTACTTGCAGATCTCTATGAACGCAATCTAAAGGATAAGGGAATAGATGCAGAACAATTTACCAGAGAAACCAGAATAAGATTCGCCAGCTCTAAAAGGGAAACTGTAGCAAAAAACGTAATTATAGAAACTAGTGTGGAAATAAGAAATGTTATTAAATATAGATAGACATCAAGGAAGAATCTACCTAATGTGGAGTTGTCACAAAATAGTAGACTTCTGGCAAGTCTTAAGATGTTTCAAATGTCTTGGATTCGGACACGAAAGTGCAACATGCAACTATAACAAAAAAAAATGTAAGCATTGTGCCAATGTAGGACATAGAGTAAAAACATGCCCAAACCTTAAACAACCACCAGTTTGTGCTAATTCCAAGGCAAAGAACACCCACTCAAACCATTCAGTGCTACACCGGAGCTGCCCTGAACACCTAAGAGCGCTTTCACTGCTAGTGCAAAGAACGGACTATGCCTAAAGACACCCACAATACAAGATTAAAGATCCTACAAATAAATGCAGCCAGGTCCATAAGTGTTATACAATAGATACGAAATTACATGGACGAAGAAAACATCGATATTAGCCTAATTCAAGAACCATATACAGTTAGTAGAATGATATTGGTATCACAACCCGCATAATACATAATAAGACAAAAGATCAAGGTAGTAGCGTCATCATGTCAGCCATAGTAATAAGAAACAAAAACATAAGTGTACTACGAATCAACTCCCTTTACGGATCACATAGAGTATTTGTAAAGGTATACGGTCATTTTGGTACATTGTTTCTCGTATCCCTATATTGTCAGGCAAGTGAGGGTATCACAGAATACATAAAATACCTGGACAGAGTAGTAGCAATAGTTGAGGACAACAATGTCATAATTAGGATGGATGCGAATGCAAAATCCCAATTATGGCACAGTGATAGGTTGGAGAACAAGGGCTCTGAACTGGAAGAATGGTTAACAGAACATAGACTTCAAGTAGTCAATACAGCTAACCAACTATCAACTTTTAGCTCACCAAATGGCGAATCGAACATAGATCTGACTTTAGCAAACTTTCAATGTCTAAGAAAAATCAAAAACTGGACGGTTAGAGAATGTGGCATCACAAGTGATCATTGGCCAATCACTATGGAGTACCTTAACGCAGACATTGAAAGAACATCATACGACAATAAAAGATTTAATATCAAAACGCTCAACATACAAAAATTCGAGGAAGAAATAGAAAAGCTAATCACTCCAAGTAATTTTGAAGATTTTAAGGCAAAAACAAGTGACAAACAGGCAAATACCCTAACCAAGTTCCTACAAAGAGCATGCCAAACATCAATGCAAAAATGCACTAGGAGAGCAAAACCAGTACCCTGGTGGGACCGTGAACTGAACGAGATGAAAAGAAATGTTAAGAAAGCCAGAAGAAATTTTCAACATAGTAGAAGAGTAAATATGGAAAGTGACGTGATAGACTACTACACAACAATCATGAAAGATAAAGTAACCTTGTACAAGAACACCATATGTACCAAGAAAGATCAATCCTGGAAGAAATACGTGGCAGAAACAGGCAACAAGAATCCATATGGCATAATATACAAACTGGTAAGTGACAAAATAAGACCAGACGAACTGTATAACACAGTTCTCGATAATGCTGGTGAGGAAACAAAAGACTGGAATACATCAGTGAAATGCCTGCTCAATACCCTAGTACCAGACGACATCACAACAAATGAGACGGAAGTACAAGAAGCTCTTAGAAATGAAAACAAACTGTATAAGGGGACACAATCCGAGGAATCATTTACCGAATATGAAATTGGCGAGGTAATATGTGGACTTAAACCCAATAAAGCACCTGGACATGACCTAAGTATTTGAACAAAGAATACATTGCGGAGGTACTCAATAAATGTCTCAATGAAAGAAAATTTCCAAAAATATGGAAACTTGGAAATATAAAATTACTGGTAAAAAGCCCTGACAAACCACCAAACGAGGTTAAAAGCTATAGGCCTATCACACTACTCCCATGTCTAAGCAAAGCAATGGAAAGGGTAATACTAAACAGGTTAAAACGAAACATTTTGGAAAATGGGTTACAATACAAATACCAATATGGATTTACCCAGGGACGCAGCACAGAGGATGCGATAAGACTAGTGCTAGGCTCGGCTACAGACACTAAGCAGAAATACATGTGTTGCATATTCATAGACGTAGCTGGAGCCTTTGATAACGTATGGTAACCAAATGTACTAAAAGGTTGCAGAAAAGCAAAGGTATCGGACGAAATATACGGAACAGTAAATGACTACTTCAATGACAGAACCATACAAGTGGAGACAGAGTATAATAGAATAACAAAAGTTGTAACAAAAGGCTGCCCACAAGGATCAGTACTGGGACCATAATTTTGGAATCTTGTGATCGAGGAGTGCCTCAACATAACAGTAGAAGGTACCAAAATTGTTGCGTTTGCTGACGATATTGTGGTAATAGTAGATGGAAACACGAGGATACAACTAGAATCAAGAGCCAAAGATGTACTAACAATAATGAACGAATGGATGTGCCAAAATAAGCTACAGATTTCAATAAGCAAGACGTCAGCGATGATGCTCAAAGGAAAATTCAGCTCCACAAGACATCATCCAAGCCTAAAGATTGGGAGTAACAATATTCAATGGGTAGAACATGTTAGATATCTTAGAGTCATACTGGACCGGTGCCAGAATTTTACAAAACATGTAAGACACATAAGAGAGAAAGTAACCAAATTTGCATCCGCACTAAGCCGCCACACTAGAGCAAAATGGGGACTATCCAAGGAGATAGTAAGTACCCTATTCGAAGGTGTCATATTGCCAATATCCTGCTATGGATCAGCAGTATGGTACAATAAAATCGGAGTTAGACAAAATGGGAACTTGAGTCACTACATAGGTTACTATTACTACAAATGACAACAGCCTGCAGAACCGTGTCAACAGAAGCTCTCCAAGTGCTAACTGGTAAACTACCACTGAACCTAGAAGTGGTAAGAAGAGGACTATCATTTTACATAAGAAAGAATTTACCTGCAGAATACGAGCACATCAAAATAGACGCATCAATTAAAAAGGGCGAAGATCTAGAACGTCACAAAAAAGTAGAGAAAAAACGTATCAAAGAAGCACTACACACAGCCTGGCAAAGTAAGTGGGACAACAGTGACAAAGGACGAGACTTATATAAATTTATAAGTAATGTTAAATTTGTACAACAAAGGAAGTGGCTAAAACCTGTGACGTACCCAACATTCTGGCTAACAGGGCATGGCTCACTAAACGCAAAACTATATACGCTAGGATATGAAGATCTAGGCAACAAATACTTAATATGTGGAGGAACAGAACTGGAAACAGTAGACCACATGATAGAAAAATGCATAATTTATAGCGACATACGCACAATATTTAAAATAAGTGCAAACATTATGGAAATTAGCCAAAGATGTCGAATGATCTCTTCACAAGACAACTACAACAAGTTCGCCAAATTTGCCGAAGAAGCATTCATAAGGCGAAAGGAACTGATGGCACGACTAAAAACAAACCGTTTGGAAGCAACAAGCAGGAGGGAGCCACAGCAAATTGACAACAATGATGTGTACATGCAGTTACATCTTAACACAGAACCCGCATCCTAAAGACACTACAGAATGGTCATAATGCTACAGATCCTATTACACCTTATGATCCACCTTCATCAATCTCATACCAACATATTTAACTCATGTCATGAGTCATGACATATTACGCACCCATACGTCATCCCATCAAGTCATAAACATCATCACATATCATAACATATCATATCACATCATTTCATACATACCCTCCACCGTTCGGGAGCATTCATAATTATTAAAACCGCGATGTCTCCTCAAGACCGTTATTTCGGGTGCTCATGATAGGTGAGCTACGTGATAGGTTCTAGGAACCTGTGCAGATGGCGTCCACGTCGCCCCCGCTGTCCACAGTTATAACAACTGGCTAACGATCTGCATTTCCATGGCATACCTATGTGCTGGAAGTCACTACAACTTAATTCTGATAGGATGTGGAAATAAGTTGGTTTTTTCCTTCTCAAGTAACTTGGCACTGGAATTGTGAATATTTATTCTCCTTCCTTCTTCTTCTTCTCTATTCTGTACCCTTCTTTCTTTCCCTCTAACTTTCACTACTGCATGTATGTTCATCTGGTAATCCAATAGGAGTGGGTTTTATCAATTGTTGTTGTCCTTATCTACTAGGGGATCTACTGTGCTATGCCTATATAATATGTGTATGTAAAATCGCTCTGCATTTAAATACCCATAAAAATATTTCAAAGTTTTTATAATAAATTAAATTATAAAATTCCTTATCGAATGATATATTAATTGTTATATTTTAACTAATTTGGCTAAAAATTGTGAGAAAATTTTACTGGAAAACGTTTGATATGAAATAGCAACAAATCTTAATAAAACAGTAAAAGCAAGTATTATTTGATAATATTTACTATATGTGTTATTCTTGCCGAATTGTGTTTAATTTCGGTTAAAAATAGTTGTTTTAAAAAATTAAAACAGTTTTTAAACGACATAAAGCATTTAAAGTGTGATCTTACACTTCGTTAGCAGCAGATGCAGATTTTTCTTAATACCAGAGACGTACCACACATCTGTTAAAGTTAAGTTGTTCCATCGGTCATTAATCATTGCTTAAACCTGAACAGTCCCTTTACCTACAGCTTTAACACAATCACCATTTGCAGTTATCACATTACGAGAAATATTTTCATCAAACGGTGTGTATTCAGAAAACACATCACTTTTATTTACTATGTGACTCATCGCTCCACTGTCTACATAGAAAAAGTCATCAGTTTTTTCTGTATTTAGTATAAGATTTGAGGACGCAAAAAGTATATTTGGCTTATTTGCCCTACCACCCTTATCACTTGGTTTATTGCTTTTCTCAGGTTTCGGTCTCTTATCTGCCTTCCATTTATTACATAAAATAATTTTATACATTAATTTTTAATAATATATTTATTTCATTTACAATAATTACAAATATATTGCTTTTGGTTAGATTTATATCCTTTATATTTTTCAATCTTACTACTACCAGACGATTTTTGAGTGAGAAGTGCTTCATGACTAATGTTCTCTTTCCCATTTAACGCCCTCTCATACATGCAGAGTTGTGTAGTGAGGTTATCTAAGGTCCTTTCTTTTTTAGACACAAGCATTCAACTTGATCTAAATGAAAAGTAATTGTCAGGCAATGAAACCAATATTTTACTAACTAATTTACTAATTTTAATAAGTTTATAATAAATCTGCCAGTTTTGAACTTCCGTCCTTTGTATGTTCAACATTTAAATCACTTCAGATATTTTTCAATTTAGAGGTATGACTTGCAATGTCATATATTTCATTCCTCTTATAACTAAAAAATTGTAAGCATAATTTAAAGACTTAATCCTCAACAGACCCATCAAAGAGCTGATTCAGTTCACTACGAACTTCAGCAGAACTCATGAATCTCATTACAAGTTTTAGTATGTCTTCAGCCATGAATGTAGTTAGTACTAAGAAAGCATTAGTATCAATTTTAAGAAAATCTTCAAATTTCTTATCATATTCTGATTTCTCAATTGTCGTTGCACCTAGCCCATAACCTTTTGTGATTTACGTACTGAGAACAAAACGCACTATTTGATTTTATTTCTTTTTATATTTATTGGTAATATAAAAAGGTTAACAAAAAATACATGTGCTGAATGCTATTAATTTAATACAACAATATTATAAACAAAAGCTATTTAACACGTAGTATTGATATATAAAAAGCAATAACCAAAGTCAACTGAATATGATAAATTCATTATTTGCAGGAAGCGGAATCTTCTGCAAGAATACTGCAATACAGTCAACTTGTGGCTGCATTTGGTCGGCTGTTGCCTCTGTTCCAAGAAGCAAGTCAATTCATTTATCAATTTTAATTTATCTGGTGCTTCCTCATTTAGACACCATTCTTGCATTAAGGCATCAACAGTTTTCGCCCTTTCTATACATTTTTAGAGATTTTAGATGTTGGTGTGATCTCTATAATTAAATTGTCACGACGTATGCGATCTTTTAATGCTCTAAATTATTAAAGAGTCTTAGATTTAAAGTGGACTGTATGATTTGTTAACTTGACATAGAAATATAATATTTCTTGTTACTACGAACAATTTGTGGTCTTATACTAGAACAATGGTTCTAATATCTATATCTATTGTATTGTGACGGTAAGTTTGAACTAAGCAATAATGCTATATATTAGTTTCTACAACAATGATGAAGTAAGTTTGCTAATACGAGGTTATACTGAATATAATATTTAATTATACATCTGCGACAATGTTGATGATGGAATAATACTAATTATCAAACGTAAACTATTATTTATTATAGCGAAGTGTTTTGCCTTAAATCATAGGGCGGTAACAATATTTGGAATAGCAGATTGCTGTTTACTAGAAACTATTTGTATTAAGTATTAAGTTATTTTGTCATATTTATTATATTTTTATCATATGCAGATTGTTACGACTTCGAATGGTTACGTGATGCTTAAGAAATAAGCTTGTACGGAAATTGTATTTTTATAATGTTTAAATAATAATATCACTCCGGAGTTACTTAATATTAATTATATCTTTTAACGAATATTTTGCTTACACATTAGCAGCATTTGTTATTTTTATTGAAGTTAAAATTATTTCATTACGACTCCTTATAAGTAATTTGTAGATAACGGTAATTGTTACGACAGACTCACATTACACACACACTTATTAACTAAATTTAATACATACGGACAACGCCGGTTGATACAATCAAAACATGATGATAAGTCTCTAATATAAAACTTCTAAAATTCATATCAAATTCAGTATGTTTCTTTTGTCATTTCTTATAATTTTTTCTTTTGTTTTTTAATTCTCAATATCTAACAAAAACCTTCAATAATATAATAAATATTCAATATCCAACATCCAACACCAATCAACAACAAACAACAACAAATCGAATTGGTAAAATTATTTATTTACGAAAAAATCTGGAACAGAAGAGAACTTATATAGAATATGAATAATATTTTATATGTGAGAGCTAATTTTGAAACATAAAATTGTATTGAATTGTGAGAAAATTAAATTTTATTTTATTATTTTAAATAGTTCTATTTTAATTTTAATTTTTTAGGATTGTGTACTAAACAGGTAGTATATAGTGACGTATGTGGTATTTTTGAAACATTTATATCTGGATTCAAATATTATGTTATATTTGTTATAAGTTAAATTGTCTAGATTTAGATTTGTATATTTTATGAGAGAAAAATCTGAAAAATTAAAATTGATGCTTGTTGCATCAGAAAATGCTGGTCATCGTATTAGAGTTATTTTGAGTGACAATGGAGAAGAATACTTTAGTAATGTGGCTAGAAACATATTATAAGAGAAGGGGAAGGGGAGAAGGGGTGAGAGGTTTCGTTACCATAAAATTAGTATAATGAATAATAATCCTCATTAAGTTTATAGTGGGGTAACAGCTATTAATTGATTAAATGTTTCATACTCCATCGCATCAGCCCAACTTTAAACGCACAATCAAATAACAACAATAATATACAACTCGTATTTATTATCAACACAGTTATGATGAAATAATACCGTTATTGTGGAGCCCTGATCAATGCAATAACGCAAATATGATTAATTACAATATTTCGATTTAATATAATCATCAAAACTCAACGAAAGTAAAATAATATCAAACTGGATTGACTTTCATTTCAAAAATATTCTAATAACAAAAATAATCTATATATTAAATGATCGATAAATAATTAACTTTGGATTAAACTGTATAATAATAAAAGGTGAGAACACTGATATAGAAATAAACGTAATGAGCAAAAAATATGGATTCAAGAAGAAAAACAATTTCATCCAATGTTAATTATGAAACAAAATTAAACATAGATCAGGGAGAACAATTAATATTGAAATATTTTAACCTTATTGTAGGATTGATATAGGATTTTTAATAATTTTAAAATTATATGAAAATTTACGATCCATAGGTTTAGAGGGAAACCGTGTAACATATAATCAGTGGACGGCGTCAGTATATTTTATATACAGCTCTCGGAATCCGCCATTTTATGTTCTAGCATAATCGGCTTGTCCGTCCAAGCTGCAATATTAAAAATGTCGGCGTCCTCCAGATTCACCGATACGAAACTAGACCAGATTTAATGTTAGGAGTCATAATCCCGACCACCTGGAGCCCTAAAATTATATTCAGAAGCACAAGACATATTTCCGTACATTTACGGATGTTAGTATGATAAATGATACACTTAACTTAATTTATAAATACGTTGGATTAACAATACCATGACGGCATAATTAATGTAGTATAAGCCTCACAGGCGTGACAACGCAAATTAGCTATAATACCGAAAGTAACAACCATGAATCAAATTACAAATTACAAATCCGATTTACAAATAGCGAAACTCGTGGTGTAATACAATACACCAAAACTTATGGTAATAAAAACATGTACAGAATTAATATTAGATCATCTCCAAAAACAATTCTAAATTAATTGTTAACCCACATATTTATAAAAAAAACTATACCACCATTTTTACTTGTTCGTTTAACGTTGTTTCACCTAGCCAAGCCGCCGAGTCACTTCCCCTAACACCTTGTTACCTCTGATACTGACGCTACACCCCGCAAACACCGAGATGTCATTCCACAAGACCAGTTCCTAAACTGGAGACGTTTCGTTACCAAATTAAATCGTAACATTAAGAAACGTATTAAGAAATAATGTGAAACAACAATAGATAACGCAGTTGTGACGCATATGCAATAACTACGTCAGTTTTATTATTGTATTATTGCATGTATTTGATGCATATATATTTCAGTTCGCCTTTTTTATTTTAACTTTTAATTTAATGAATAGAAAAAGTTAACCACAATTAAAATAACCACAGGTATTACTGAACTAAAATTAATGATGAAAAGTTTTGTAGATCAGATGAACACAATGCTAAACGGAGCAAACCAAAACTCCTGTTTTAATTGACTTTTGCGTAATTAAGGGAAACTCAACTAATTATCTGAAAGCTAAATCAAGTTTAAACCTCTTATCCGATCAGTCACTAGTAATAGTCACATACTCCACCCAAGTGATGAAACAAGAAACTCTATTCACAATAACCAATCAGCATACAGACTGGAAATTAATAAATTACAAATTAAACTGTAATTTAACGGGGGTTAAGGTTTTATATTATTTATATTAAGTTTATTCTGTGAAAATTTAAAATCGATTGGAGAACTGTCAAGGATATACAGTTTTAGGTATTCACCTCTCTGGTCCGGTTTCGTCTTTCTTTATAACTTTTAAACGCGTTTTTCTCACACTTTGCTTTATCACATTCGGTGTCCTCTCTAGCTCAAAATCACCTGCGCCGATCCTTTTGCACACTCTTTCTTTACATAAATGCCGAGGTAACGCTATCGAGTTTTTTTTTTTTAATTATAACGTATTTTAAAATAACAAAGTTTCTGATTTCTTTTATGAAAAATCGGTATTTTGACTTCTAAAATTGAAAAATTAGTAATAAAAAAAAAACTCGAAACTTATTAATAAATAAAAACATTTTGGTTTCTTAATATCAAATGTGTTATGACTGAGACCAGTTTTTTTTGGTTTTCAATTTATTTTCAATATATACTGTTTACAGCGAGCTTACATACTAAAGTTCGACGTTGTAACTTTATTCTAACATTGCCTCGAAATTCACGCCGCTACTGAAGGTAAACATTAGATTTCAAAATATTGCCAAATATGCACAACACATACTCGAAATTTCAGTTTTATGTCTTTTCCATTTCGTGTCGTCAAAAGAAAGGGCAATTCTATTTAAATAATCTGCCCCTAAATCAATTAACGGATCATAAGTAATACAATATTTTGTCAGGTATTAGATGTGGCCTAAAAAAACTTACAGAATATACTGCATTACTAACATATAAAATCCATTCAAATAAACATTTCAATAAAATACGACAATATTGGAAATTAAGAACATGTACAAGTGGTATCGGGAACGATGTTTCATCTATCGATGCATCCAGAATCCAGTTACAAGAAAAATAATTATTTACCAAACTACAATTACTAATAAAACGAATTTCAAAAATATCTCTAATCGATTAACATCAAGAAAAAAGATTATATTAATTAAATATATGACAGCTAGGCTGGATCAGCCCGAAAAAACTCGTATATTCATATCTATTTCCAATCTGTTAAATAAAAACATAAATAAATTAAATGACTACACCACTGTAGGATCAAGCAAATATATAATAAAGCCTATTAAAACTATTCACAAAAACGAAAATCCGGGTTCCTGTTATTTTCCATAAATAAATTAAACAATAAAATACATCTGATTATAAAAATAAGATTCCCATCTATAAAAAAAATTATATCAATGCAACGAAACGAAGTTAAAACTCTGAATCAATACAATAACGATCGGTGAACATCAAAGAAAACAGAACGAGGAGCCATTCAGTCAATAAAATCGGCTGTTTATAAATAAATCTTTTCGTGGTGTCGTCACCGGTTTCAATATAGTTATCGTTCACAAAAGGTTATTATGGATTC
This sequence comes from Panorpa germanica, assembly GCA_963678705.1. Lineage (NCBI taxonomy): Eukaryota > Metazoa > Arthropoda > Insecta > Mecoptera > Panorpidae > Panorpa > Panorpa germanica. The sequence continues at coordinate 2,226,874 of OY783211.1, read as the reverse complement.
ATGTCATGATAAGAATATTATCAGCAGGTCAGGCAATCAGCCTTACAAAACAGAAATAATACGGCCCCCATACTGGTAGGCCCTGTGCCCCACATTAGATATCCCTTTTCTCACAAGCTAAGTTAACACATAAACTGTCGTACCGATGACAAATAAAAATCAAAATGGACGTCAATATAATTTCAATAGATCTAAAAATACAATCGAATCAAATACTATTTTCACCATCACGTATATCACACAAACCTCCAAAACTCTCGCTCGAAACTTATAACCCATTACCCCAATTTAAATATTTAAATTGATCTTAAGTAACCACAAGATCAAAACAAAACAAAACGTCTTTATCTTTACAAGTCTACAACGACCGACCGCCATTGCACACCGTCCCCTCTCAAACTACTCAATAACAGCACTCGTGTCTTACCCGAGAGCAGTGTTGTCATAATCACAGACACCCGATACAGTAATCCACTAGTATAAAATAATCACTGCACCATAGACAACTGTCACAATAAATATGGCGCTAATTTGAATCGGTAAACAAATTCAACGTCACACTTCTAATAATCGTTATAATTAATATTGCATAAATTTAAAAATTATGATCTTACACTTGAACCCTTCAGAATGGACTTACGTTGAGACTAAAACATTTATAATATATCAGTTGATAAGGTCACATATTGCATTATAGACCGTTACTGTATACTTGCTATTATCTGTTATGCTGCATATTTCTTATTATACAAGATATATTAGAGCTGCAAACACCATGAATAATCGAAAACGCGCATGTGGTCGCCTGATAGAGATGGCAAATCATCAAATGTGTCATTACATAAAGACTTGCACATTTGACGTTATTTCCTTCCATACCTTCTTCCACACTACTATTTGCCTACCTCTAACTAAGCTGTTAAACATGCGAACTTTAAAAGAGATGGTAAATTTAATGTAACAGCGCTAGCAGCTGTTGCGGTAACACATAAAGGTTTCAAATAATGACATAATATACAACACGGACTATAACTCAAAAAAGTGCGGCGTTTTTTTTTATACCAAAACCGCCTTTTCTTATAACAAATTTTTTTTTCTCATTCTTAATCTCTTTAAATACATATAACTTATATATAATTACTAAGGGCCTTATTCTGTACACTATTTCCACCGGTGAAAAAAAATCATCGCTGTAAAATGACGCCATAAAAGCAATGGTTTTTTATTTGGTATTCTGTAAGCAATTTCCATCGATTTTATTTTTGTCGCTGGAAAAAAATCGACCAAATTATAAGGTCGCCTTTAATGGTGACTTTAAAATGTTTCATCGCTGTATTTGGCTGTATTTTTGAGAAATGTCAAACAATTTTAATACACAGCATTCAAGTGAAAGTATATTTTATAAATATATGTTTATAAATGATTTCATATTTGCTGTAGTTGGAGGATTCTACAAAAAAGTAGAAAAGAAGTTAGTATTTATATGTTTACATATGACTATATAAATATTGTTGTAAGTACGCATAAGTCGTACTTATCCTTTCTATTTTTTAATATAAATGTTATTTATTTTATAAGAATTATATTATGTTATCTTTAATTTTAGTATTAATATTGTAATGAATAATTGTTTAAGTTTAGCGCTTGTAAATATTGTCTCTGGTCTGTGGAGATTTATATTGTTTTAATACTGGTAACCCAGTATTGGCGTTATGAGATGTGAAATAAATCATTATAAATTAAACTGCACGACACTCAGAACGCTAGTCTAAAACTGAGACTCGAAGCATTACGAGTGGTAACTTCGTTCGTACAATAATTCAATTGTAACATCAAAGTATTCAACTGTAAGCACGTTTTAACTATTAATCAAATTAAAACACTAAGAATTACATTTTGTTTTATATCTGACATCTTTATTAATCTAATAAAATACTATTGTAATTAAGTATGCAGATATAATATTACAACGAATAAATGATATATTTTAATAAAAGTGTTTGTATTAATAGTATTTAAAAGATACTAATTGTTCAACCGTCGTATGTTGCAACGAGGTTATACTTTAGACCGCTCAAGTATTCTCAAATTGCAACAATACACCGTCTTAACAAGAATCCTGTTAATCATCTTAAAAGAGTTAATTCTTATCAACTGTAATTGGTTGTTGGAAGTCGTCAACTGAAGAATCTACTACCAGAAACTAGCATCCCTGCGGAATGTATTAGCAAGCTGAGTAATCTCCTTCTAGAACGACAATCCGACTCCATTTTTACAACAATATAAATATATCAGAAAGTGAGGTTATCTTGTTTGTCAATTATTGCTTCAGGTGAATTAGGGTAAGTTAATTATTCTTCAAATTTATTGTTTATAATTGGTAATTTTTAATGACAATACTTTAATATAAATCTTTATTTAGCTTCTATGAAAAATTTGAAGTTCCTAGAGATCTTGGGGGTCATAGACTGCGTACACGTTGGAATTGTTTTGTCAATGGTTTACGATAAGCATTATTCTGCATTTGCTTATCCTGGCAGTAATGTTAGCACAAAGTTTAAAGCTGTAAGTATATGCTTGGAGCTAATAATTGATGTACAGTTGTTGCTTTATATTATAAATGAAGCACATTATCATTATAGGTATGCGATTCAAGCCTGATATTGTTGGCAGTAAATGCAAGGTACCCAGGATCAATGCGTGACTATGGAATTTGGAATCCAAAAATTATAATAGCATTGAATTTATATGCTTAATAAAGAATAAGATAGACACAAAACACAGCACATGGATGTTACCTTACATGTAATATTTTGCTTCAGCAAAATCTAGTAATATTGTTATGTTAGATAACCTTTGACACATGTAACTGTGTTTAGCGGGTACAATAATTACTTATTTTAATGAAATGAATTTGTAAAATATATTTTAAGTAATTACAATATTTGTATTCCATATTTTAATATACTTTGTATAATATATTATAGTCAATATAAATGAACAACTCTGGTTATCTTTAGCAACACACTTCTAATTATTGTACAACATATTCTAACATGTAAATGAATGGGCAATTAATACAGTACAAAGTATAATTCATATTTGTATAATTTATTTAATTTGAAGTTATGCTGTTAACTGCTTGAGAACTAAAATAAGAGTGAACCCTTACGACATTGAGACACAACAAAGAACCAAATTAAATAATTGCAAACTATGTAAATAAAATAGATGATTATTCAAACAATATAACATGTCTGGGGCTCTAAAATTAAAGATGCTTTTACTTCTTGTACATCAGCAGTGTTACTTTCAGTATAGTTGCTGTAAGAGTATTGATGAGATTTCAATCCACTACAATTAAGCAATTCTGCTAATTCCTTCCACATATCTTTTAAATATGATGGATTAGAAGGATTAACTTTATTTTGTCTGAACTCCGGATGCTCAGACAAAGAATCAACATATAAATTATATTGTATATTTGAAGTTTTTACTTTTCTTGTAAGCTCCATATTTCTTGAAATTTTTTTGACAAGTGTACACCGTGTATTCGTACTTGTCTAGTGTTTGGATTTTTAAATATTTAAATATTTTGAATGTAGTGATTGGTAAAATATTTCTAAAATTGATGAAAATGATGTGATGAAACTGAATACCAGTTTATACTGTTTCACCGCTGTACATTATAAGGGCGATGGAAAATTTTGCATACAGAATACCACTTTAGATATTTTAAATACAGCGACCTTATTCTATCGATGAAAAAATTAAATATTTCCACCGCTGAAATAATAAGGTCGATTTTTTGAAAAGATACAGAATAAGGCCCTAAATGTTAGGTATGCAAATATTAGACTAAAAAAATTAACCATTCCAAAGCAAAAACCAATAAAAAGAAAGGTACGCTTTGATAAAATACAATTTTAGAAAACATTTAGCTTTACTACAATAATAAATATCTTTCTAGATAAAAAATTAACATCTTGGGCATGTTATAACTACATCCTGGTGGGTCTTGTAAAGGAGTTACAAAGTATAGGTGCCTCTGAGAAGTTTAAACTAACAACATTACAATTATGGGCAGGGGCGTAGCTACCGCCGTATCTGCCGTATCAATTATACGGGGCCCCCGGGCCACGGTGGCCACCAAAGTGTGTAAGGAAGGTTTTTTTTCTTTTGTGAAAAATCTTTACCCCCATATAAGGGCCTCCAAGCAAATTTTTTATACGGGGCCCCGACAAGACACGCTTCGCCACTGATTATGGGCCGCTTATTTAGCCAAAATAGAAGTTGCTTTTACGTCAAAAACTGAAGAAAAACTTCCAAAGCTTCCTGTATCATTTAAAAAGAGGTAGCATATCCTTTGGCTTTAAACCAGTTTTGCGGATTTGGTAAATAACATTCAACTCCGATTTTTAATTTTTTTAAATTTTTATTGACTGTAATACTACAACTAAGTATAGATATACTTATCTAGTGGTCTACATTTCTATAATTAAACGGTGTGGTAGATATTGTTCCAATGAACAAATCTACATGATTTGATTACTAGGTCCGAGGGTTTAGCCCTGCGTAGTCTTATAACATAATTCCGATTTAATTAAATATTAAGACATTTTAAAATATTTGTAATAGAAATAGAAACAATATAACATTTAATATCATGTCCGTTGTTACATTCTACACCTTAGTTGTATTGTGTTGTACTTATTTATTAATTATTTTGCATCTCGGAGTGTTATCATAAATTTTTAAATGTATAATATAAACTTTACCTTTTTGAACTTACAGGGATGGTAGGATTATATATATAACCGCTTTAACCAATCAAAAAGAAAAAGGTGGCAATGTTCAGAAATTAAAACTCCAACAACTACTTCAGTAACAGGTCTATCCGCCTTGAAAGCTGCAAGGGAACGATCTAGGATAGGGTGAGTAGCTATATTTTTAGGTAATTCAAGAAAAGCGACGTCGTTCATGTTATTGTATTCTTTTGTAAAAATTGTGCTATTTTTAAGGAACTCTGGCGCAAGCTGATTATGAAGTTTTAACGCAGGAAGCACTTACGCAGCAATCGGACAAAATATCTACACTTAATGCTAGTTTACACGAATTAAAAAGCGCAACTTCAACGATCAATACTAAAAATACAAAAAAAAATGAAATTAAACAAGAAAGCTCGCAAAGAAAAACTACAAGTGATGTCTGCGAAACATCTCAATGAACATATAAAAGATATTAACGATGAACTGAAATGCAACAGCATAAAGAAGAATATGTCTTCGAGTTATCTATCCAGTGGAAATTTTGTTACAAGAACGGTTCTGTGGTCCATTTTGTATCTTGCGTTAAATCAGTGGGGGGAAGAAATTCAACTTGGAGATTTGATAAGATTTTGTAGAGATGGAACTTTAAGTTATTATGATTTTAGACATTTTTTTCCTAAAGATTCTCCGATGTTAAAACAAGACGAACATATTTTTCAATCGCCTATTTATAACTCTCCTAATCATTTACGAGTTCGTGAAACTGCTTTAAAAATAGCGAAAATTATTGGCGTGAAATATTTGGTGAAACCAAATTAAATAAAATTAACGAGACGCTACTGTGTGGAACTCCAGTTGCCTAATAATGTTAACGAATTTATAACAAAATTATTTACGTTAACAGAACCCGTAATGACCTGCAAAGTGGAGGACATTCACGTTGTCCCGAATTTTGAAGGCAGAGCCATGAGTTTTATTATTTTTATATTGAAAGTAATCTTCGGTTTGAATGATGAAACTGAAAGTAAAGTTAGTAAATCTGTTCTTAAATTAAATAAAATATTTTTAAAAAATGGATTTGATACGGAATTATTTGTTTGGAAAGATTGGTTGAATTATATAGAACTTAGAAAATTAGTTTTATCTAAAAAACATTTCCCAACAAAAATGCTGATCGACCCAAAGGGTGTTAGTACCGATATGTATTTTAATTTCTTAAAGAAAGTTAAACTCCAAACTGTCGAATATGTTGAGGATTTGCAATTGATTAAGCAAGTATTTCAGGACATGGATGCGATGCAAAATCAGAAATACAAAGAGCAGATAGAATTTAAATCTTCATTGACACCAAATAAGGATAACTTTGAGAAGATCTTGGAAGTTGATGGTTTTTCTCAAATTCCTGATCTATTAAAAAAAGATTTTCCTAAGTCCAATTTAAAATTGTTATTAAACAACAAAAAATTACAAAAAAAATGTAAAAAATGTAACGTTGATTTAAGATTTAGTACTGACTTGGAAAATGTAAATATTAATTTTGAAGAGATAGCTCAATTTAAGAAAAGAAAGACACAAAGTGAAAAAAAGTGTGAAAAAGAGTATTTGAATATGCCGGTCAACGTCAAGAACTGCAGCAGCGCTTTCTACAATAAAACAGTAGCCGAAAAGAAAAAAAAATGTGATAAAGAATTAAAAGAACGTGAACGAAGTCTAAAAGAAATTCAAAACACTTTACGTGGTAGTGTCAAAAGGAAAAGTACATCAGAACGCAAGACTGATAAAGAACCTAGTCCAAAAAAGCCAAAACTAGATTTTCATAAAGCAAATGTACAGGAAATTGCATGATTAATGTTGGAGGAATAATTAAAGATATCAAGAAATTCTAAAAACGCTACCAACTCAATTCAAGCGGAACACACGTCCATTGTGGAAAAGAGAAATATGAGTAGAGGTAAGAAGGGAAGGTTCGTGCCTAAAGCATCCGCAGAAGCATTACCTTCTAAAAAATTTAAAACCAGGAGGCACAGCAAATGGTTTATTGAAGAATGCTATGAAAATCAATTAAACGAAAGTCATAATTTAGAAAATAATAAAAATTCTTTGTTGAACTTAGCGTTAAATGGGAAATGCAAACAAAAGCTTAATTAAAAGAATGTGCAGCTGCTATAGAAATGAATTGCAAGGAGTTGTATAAAGAATTAATGGTAGTGGAGAATCAATATGGTTTCGTAATAAATAAAAATAATGTAGCAGAAAATGTTCCGCAGCTAGAATCATGTTTTGAAAATGTAGAAAATAAAATAGAGGAGTCAATATCACGTTTGAAGAAATACTGGTAACAAAATTATGATGATAAGTTAATTTAAACTTTTGTTTCAGTTTAATAATACATGTTTTTATTTTTTTAAAAAGGTTACTATTATTTCCTGTTTTCCGGCCTTTTCGTTCATGTCTAACGTCTAAAAATCTATGTAGATAGAAAGATATTGAATTAAAAATAGCAGTTAAAATAAAAATATTGAGAAACTTTTAGAGAATGTGTTCTATCGAAGACACAAACCATTTCTTATTGAAATTAATATTTCATTGCTTTTTTGAATCATTGTATTTAGTTTTCCATCTTTACGCAGCTTAAAGAAAATGTATTTTTTGTTTCAAATAAAACTGTTACCAGTCTCACCTGAATTTAAATTGAAATGTCATCTTCTTTTTATTGAATTATAAAAAGACATTTCAAGAACTGAATTTTACTTAATAATATATTTTTGATGTGACATACTAAATAACTAATAAGAGGAAGTCAAGATGTAATAAAATGTGGAAAGTAGTGCTACCTTAAATCTGACTTTATTTATTAATATTGTATTAAATATTTTCATTGAGTGGTTGTTTTAATATGATAAAGGCAAGTGCTAAATAATTAAATCATTCTTTCTATTAATTTTGGTGTTGTTAAATATAATTATATAATAAATGTTTAATTATTAAATTAAAGCTGTGTCGTAGAAAAAAAAATTACATTAATAATTTTAATTAAAAAAAAACTGCAACAAATTAATTATACTCGTAGTTCTAATTCGCATTTGACTAAACTCTGCAGTGACCACATTTAGAAAATCATAAATTTTAACATAATTACCACGCTTTTTGTTTTATATGTTTGTTGTGAATATTATAATGAATTAATAATTAATAATTTTATGTTAATAAATAATTCATTAAATAAGAAATGGTGGATTTTTGGCAAAAACTTTGAAAAATTTATAGTAGGTAATAATAAAATGAAGACATTTAATCGTTCGCATCGAGACTCCTTGGTGAGCGCACGTGTTTATAATAAACAAAACAATAAAATAAATAGTGTTCTTTCATTGCAAATTATAATATTTTTTCGTGATTTATTTGTATTTAAATTATAATTTAGAATATTATTAAGTGATATTACAAAGAAGTGAAGTAACTTCTATTTAATTATCACTGGGTAATTAACAAAATGGACATGGGGACTGAACCTCCCGATAAAGATCCGAACAATAAAAACAAGTCTGTTACTAACAAATCATTTCCTACAGAAAAAACATCCAGTGATATGGCAGAAAACTTAAATAACAATAGTGACAATGCTAAAAAAATATATAATAATTTATGCAACACAGAAACAAAATATGACTCGTATAAAGTAATGATTGTTAAAAATAATAGTGATGGAAATACATTTTTTAGTTCTCTTAAATTAGCAGAAATAATTTGTAAAATCAGCAATAAATCTAATATAATAGAAATTAAAAAAGTGGGAAGAAATAGAGTAATCGTTCAATGTGCTAATGCAATACTAGCTAACGAAATTATCAAATCAACATTGCTGAAAAACAATGGATATGAAGCGTTTATCTCATTTTACTGGTGCACAAAAGTAGCTATTATAAAAGGTGTTGATATAGAATATACGGAAGATACAATTTTAAATAATATAGAGTGTCCACCTTTTAAAGTAACGAGAGTGCAAAGGTTAAATCGAAAACTAAGAGTTGACGGAGCTATAAAATATGAACCCAGTACAACAGTGAAATTATTCTTTGAAGGACTTGCTATTCCTGCTTATGTTTACATGTGGAGAGTGAGACGAGCATGTGAACCATTTGTACAACAGACGATACAATGTTATAATTGTTTTAAATTTGGACACGCAGCCACAAAATGTAGAGCAAAAGTAGCAAAATGTAAATTCTGCGGAAGTGAAGATCATTTACGTACTGCATGCACATCTCCTAACCCGATATGCATAAATTGTAAACTTAACCACGAGGCTACAGACAAGGAATGTCCTGAAAAAAAAAGACAAATCAAGATAAAAGATCTCATGGCCCAACACAATCTCAGTTTTTATGAAGCAAAATTAGAATTAACAGAAAAAAATACAGACTATTTATACTCAGTAAGAACTCAAAACTCTTTTCCCGATATCACAAATAAATACAATAGTATCAACATAATACCAACATACAAACCAAACCCTTTAACCAGAAGAACCAAAACCAGAGTGAATAAATCAAATACAGGTAACTCATTACAAAGATCTTACAGTCAACCACAACCTACGACATCCACTAAAGAACCAATTCCAAAAAGAAGAAGAGAAGAAAAGAAACCTAGCAATGAAGAAAGCGACACATTCCTTAAGAAAACTAATCAAGGAAAAAACAGAAAGCAAATCAACCAAGAGAAACCTGATATTACAATGGAAAACAATGATAATGATACCTGCTATACATCTAAATATAATAAAAATAATGCTGACAAAATTAAAGATACAAACAAAGACCCAAATATTACATACCAATCTCTTAGAAGCTACAAGAAACAAATATCTAGTGTGCAATGGCCAAACTCGTAAGAAAACATCGATATATAAATTAAGTTTATTTGTTAATAAAAACTTTATTCACATCACTAAACCTAATCGTTTAATAAATTTACTAAAATATTAAATCAACAATAATTATATAAACATAAAGAAAAAATAAAATATATAAACAAATCGAACAACAAGACATCAGATATAAAAATCAATCATTAATTAAAACAGTTAAAATGATAAATTTTATTCAATGGAACTGTAGAGGAGTCAGATATATTAAAGAGAAACTACAACATATGTTACAGAAGCATAACATACATATATGCATACTATCAGAAACGTTTTTAACAAAAAATCACAATTTCAACACCGAAGGCTATTTTATTGAAAGAGAAGATAGGATACAGTTAACAGATCATAACCCCCATGGAGGTGTAGCAATTTTAATACATAAATCCGTAAAATATAAAAGATTTATAATAAATAATCCATTTAACTCAGTAGAAATTGCAGCAATAACAATAAAACTTAACAGAATTGAAGAAATATGTATACTATCCGTTTATGCTAAACCAAATCACAAAATTAATAACGTAAATTGGTCTTTCATAAAAAATCAAGTAAATGTGCCCATAATTTTTGCTGGAGACTTTAACTCAACTCATCAAGTGTGGGACCCTTTCACCGTAGGACAAAATTACGAAGGTAGGGAGCTGCTAACATTTATTGAGAATGAAAATTTAGTAATAATAAATAATGATAATCCAACTAAAGTTAGAAACCCAAGGACAAGCGATAGTATCTTAGATTTAACAATAGTATCCCTTCTATCGTTAAATACATACACTCTTGGCGGATACTAACAGAAAATGTGGGAAGTGATCATTAGATAATGTGGGAAGTGATCATTACCCCATAATATATTGCTTTGGTGACAACAATGATGTTATGAACAGGGAAAAAATCACGCGACGCAACTTTAAAAAAGCTGATTGGATAAAATACTCCAGCCGTATAGACTTGAGATTAAATAATATAAATACGTCCAGTGAAACTTATGTGGAATCTCTTTACGCTAGCTTCACTGAGATAGTCAATGAGGCCGTAGAGCTAACTATACCAACTACAGAAATATACAATCTGATGCCCAATAAGATTAAACCTATATGGTGGGATACTGAATGTAACAAAATGATCGCTAAAAGAAGACTAGCTTTAACTAACTTTAACAGACACTTTACTATTGAAACATTTCTTGCATTTAAGAAGCAACAAGCGCAAACCAAAAGGTATTTCAGAGCTATGAAAAAAACGGAGTGGCGGAAATTCTGTGATAATCTAAATCCCAATACTACCTCTAAAACTATTTGGGAAAATATAAGAAAAATTAACAACAAAAACTACAGCACCAAACAATGTTGTGATAATGACAATTGGTTAGATGATTTCATTAAAAACAAATTTCCTCAGAACAATGTTAATCTCTCTACTGACACTACAAACATTCCAAATAGTAACATTCCAATTTTGGACAATCCTATACTCATAGATGAACTTCACTACTCTCTAAATCATAACAAAAATACAAGCACCGGTTTCGACAGATATAACTACAAAATGATACAATTATTACCCCCAATAGTTAAATCACTTCTAATACAAATCTTCAATAATATATTTCACACTCAAACTGTACCCGAGGATTGGAAAAAACATATTATTGTACCAATATTAAAACCGAATAAAGATCCAAACTCAGCAGAATCATACAGGCCTATCACTCTACTTTCATGCATAGGGAAAACAATGGAATCCATTATCAAAAACAGATTAGAATGGTATCTGGAACATCATCAAAAATTGCCTGACCTTCAATTTGCCTACAGAAAAGGAAAAAGCACCCAACATAGCTTAAATATATTAAACTTGGACATACAGAAAGTATATAGTAACAATCATTACTTGGTCGCAGCATTTCTAGACATCAAATCCGCGTATGATAATGTAAATCTTATAAACCTAAAAAACAAAATGACAGAGATTGGTATATCTACAAAAATTATAAAACGGATTTTAAATTATTACCAACTAAGATAAGTTTTTATAAGACACAACAACAAATTATTAGGTCCTTACGTGAACTCTCAAGGAGTGCCGCAAGGCTCAATATTATCTCCTCTACTGTTCAATATATACACAAAAGATATCATCAAACTGGCAAATAATTCTACGAAAATCTTACTATATGCTGATGATATAGTTATCTACAGCAAGGGCTATTCACTTAACATAGCGCAAAAAAGATTTCAAAAGAAAATCAAGATGCTAGAATCTACCTTAAGTAATTTAAATCTAGAGGTATCCACTAATAAAAGCAAAGTAATAATTTTTACCAGACACAACTTAGATCGAAGTCCAAGAATTATTATGAAAAATAAATGTTTAACTGTTACAAGTAACGTTAAATTCCTGGGTGTTTGGTTTGATTCAAAAAGCACATGGTGCAAAGAAATCAACTCAATTATAGCAAAATGTCACAAAGGAATAAATGTAATGAGATATCTAGCTGGAAGCAGCTGGGGAAGTCATCCTCTAACTCTACTCAATATTTATAAAGCCATTGTCAGACCCCATTTTGACTACTCCAGTACATTAGTTTGTACCGCAAATAATACAAGACTTAAAAAATTAGACACAGTACAAAACAAAGGACTAAGAATAATAATAGGTGCAATGGGTTCTACTCCTATACAAATTCTTAACCTGGAAACCAATATGTTACCTCTAAAAATTCGAAGACAGATATTAAGTGACAATTTCTTCATCAAAATAATTCAAAGTAAGTACCAAAATATCATATCTAGAATAGAAGAACTTCAAAATGTATACTTTAAGCCATATTGGATAAACAAGAACCAACCTCTTCTTTTAATAAGCTACAATCACTACAAAAATATACCTATAGAAAGTTTTCAGATCATGCCCTACTTTAAATCTTCATATGAACTAAAAACTATTAAAATAGATACCGAAATTAAATATTTCAACAAGAAAGACAACAACACTATTATATATCAACGGTATATGAATTTTATATGCACTGAAAACATAAAATGGGACATATGGTATACAGATGGTTCAGTAAATAGTAAATTTAAAAAAGGAGGTGCGGGCTTATACAACTTTACAACAAACAAGCAATATAAGTTTAAGTTAAATAATATATCAAGTTCATTCAATGCTGAACTTATAGCTATATTGAAGACAATGAAGATAATTAAAAACACTAAAGAGTCTAACATATTAATAGTAGCAGATGCATATAGTGTATTAGCAGCTTTAAATAATAACAACTTCAAAAACAATAATAATAATAAAATTTGTAAAATAAAAGCTATATATTGTAAACTGAAAAAGAGTGGTGTGAACATAAAATTTTTATGGGTACCAGGTCATTCTGGAATTTTAGGCAATGAAACTGCAGATAACTTAGCAAAAGAAGCATGTACTGACGGTAAATTAATAGATATAAAATCTTCCTTAAATGAAATGAAAATAATTATCAAGGAAAAGGCATATATAGATTGGCAAATAATATACAAAGAGGCAAGTCAAACCACAGGCAAAACATTCTACCTTTTCAACAATAAAATTAAAGTTAACATGTGGATCAATAAAAATTTATCTAGAAAATTCATTTACACAATATGCCGACTAAGATCAGGTCATTGTAAAGTCCCATCACATCTAGCAAAAATAAAAGTAATACAATCTTCTAATTGCATCTGTGGAGAGGAAGGTACTATAGACCACATGGTACTAGGATGTAAATTCAAAAAACAGGAAGTCGACCACTTATGGAGTAATTTATGTAAACATACCATGATGCCAGTAAACGTATTAAATCTAATATATGATATAAATAGTGCCACTACAAAATATGTGATTGAGTTTATAATTGACAATAAAATTGACATATAACATGTATAGAGAATATTCAATGAACTTTAACTTAGATGTAACAAATGGTGATGTAAATATAATAGTTTATATATAGTAGTTATACATGTATAGTTTTAAGTAATTTTTATATATTATAGAATGTAATATTTATTTGTATTTTGGAATGGCAAGAAGGCTGAATAAGCCAAAGCCCAATAAATTAAAAAAAAAAAGAAGACATTTAATGCAGTAGCTAAAATATATTATGTTAAATGGGTATTTTACGACGTAAAATTATTCTGTAATAAATTAATAATTAGTAGAAAGTCTCCTAGTGATTGAGTCATGACATTAGGCTGCTGTGTCGTACGGTTCGCTTCCCGAATCAGCACTATATTATCTGTGTTTAGTTGTTAGTTCATTTAATTGACATCCGAATACCTCACTAAATCATTTAATCGGTAGTAGCGACAAGCGGTGTGTACAAAGAGCAGGGACGTAATCAACACGAGCTTATGACTCGCAAATTCCTCGTTCATGGGAACAATTGCAAGCCCTAATCCCTAACACAAACGAGGTTACCCGTTCCTTTCGGATAGGGAGGACACGCTGATTCCTTCTGACCAACACGCTGTGTTGCGCGCGTGCAACCCAGAACATCTAAGGGCATGACAGACCTGTTATTGCTCAATCTCGTGCGACTAAATGTCGCCTGTCCCTCTAAGAAGAATTGTTTGTACGCCAGTAGTAAAAATTCAAACCATCAAGACCGAAGTCAAGAAGCCGAGCCTTTGAGATACTGGAAATACGCCTATTTAGCAGGCTAGACTCTCGTTCGATAACAGAATTAACCAGACAAATCGCTCCACCAACTAAGAGCGGCCATGAATTACCACCCACTGAATCAAGAAAGGGCTCTCAATCTGTCAATCTTTCCAGTGTACGGGCCTGCTGAGGTTTCCCGTGTTGAGTCAAATTTAGCCGCAGGCTCCACTCCTGGTGATGCCCTTCCGTCAATTCCTTTAAGTTTCAGCTTTGCAACCATACTTCCCCCGGAACCCAAAAGCTTTGGTTTCCCGGAAGCTGCCTGCCAAGTCATCGGAGGAACTTTGGCGGATCGCTAGCTGGCATCGTTTATTGTTAGAACTAGGGCGGAATCTGATCGCCTTCGAACCTTTAACTTTTGTTCTTGATTGATGAAAACACATTTAGCAAAGGCTTTCGCTTCTGTCCGTCTTGCGACGATCCAAGAATTTCACCTCTAACATCGCAATATGAATGCCCTAGTTGTCCTTATTAATAATTACTTCGGAATTTCGAAAACCAACCAAATAGAAACGAGGTCCTATTCTATTATTCCATGCACACAATATTAAGGCAAAATTTATCCTACTTTAAGCACTTTAATTTGTTCAAAGTAAATGTATCGGCCCACCTCGACACTCGTTTAAGAGCACCGTGATGAGATTTTGAGTTGTGTTGCCTTTTTACGGGCGAACCCACCGATAGGACGTCCCATATCATGCTAGTTAAACACCGCGAGCGGTGAACCGACAGTATGGGACACATATTCAACTACGACCTTTTTATCCGCAACAACTTTAATATACGCTATTGGAGCTGGAATTACCGTGGCTGATGGCACCAGAATTGCCCTCCAATTGATCCTTGTAAAGGATTTAAAGTGTACTCCATTCCGATTTAGGGGCCTCGGATGATCCCGTATCGTTATTCTTCGTCACTACCTCCTTGTGCCGAGAGTGAGTAATTTGCGCGCCTGCTGCCTTCCTTGGATGTGGTAGCTGTTTCTCAGGCTCCCTCTCCGGAATCGAATCCTGATTCCCCGTTATCCGTAACGACCATGGTAGTCGCAGAAACTACCATCGACAGTTGATAAGGCAGACATTTGAAAGATGCGTCGTCGGTACGAGACCATACGATCAGTCTAAAGTTATTCAGAGTCACCAAATCAAACGGTATACAAGGCAAGCCCGCTACCGATTGGTTTTGATCTAATAAAAGCGTTCCTTCCATCTCTGGTTGGAACTCTATTTGTATGTATTAGCTGTAGAAATACCACAGTTATCCAAGTAAGTGATGGTACGTCCTAAAGGAACCATAACTGATGTAATGAGCCATTCGCGGTTTTACCTTAATGTGGCTTGCACTGAGATATGCATGGCCTAATTTTTGAGACAAGCATATGACTACTGGCAGGATCAACCAGGGAACTATTGAGCTTTTTATGTAATTGTGTATTTGTTATGTCAATTGGACGTCACTTCGACTACACATAATTTTTTATAAAATTATATATAGCTATATTATATATAGTTATATATAGTTAGTTATAGTTATATATAGTTCCAGACACACACAGATCCTCAATTTAACTATAATCATATATATATTTTTTTAATAAAATATTGCCATATATTTATATTCCAGACACACACAGATCCTTAATATATTAAACATTATTTTATTTAATTTTTATATATTGTTATTTTTTAGACTCACACAGATCCGTAATATATATTTATAAAATATTGCTATATATTTATATTCCAGACACACACACACACAGATCCTTAATATATTAAACATTATTTGTAAATATATATTTACAATATATTCTCTATAAATATTTTGCCTCTCCAGACATACACAGATCCACAAACCTATTTATATTTTTAGATATTTCATATATTTATGTTCCAGACACACACAGATCCTTAAAATATATCTGGTAAAGGTTCAAACAATCTCTATACCCGTTGTTAGATTAAAATCGACTTACGCTATATGATAAAATCGTGTTTTTAATCTTATTATTATTCTTGCTCGGAAACAAAAGAGTTCATGCAAGTGTTATTGGTTTTTAGGGCGCCACATAGGAGCGTTTAGTCTTAGACGTAGGCCCGTGGCAATGCTGTTCGTTTTGGTTGGGTATATCTATTTATGTTCCACACGTTAATTATTTTTCATTATAAGCTATTTATTTCACGAGTTAACGTAAAATAAACCAGACCACAAATAATTACTAAATAATATATGGAAATCCCAGGCCTTGTAAAGTAGTATATAGGTTCTCTTTGAATAGTTAACCAAGCCACTTAATATCTTAGGAGAGGAAATAACAGTTTTTGTACTTGTACCGTTTGTAACCAGTTCCAAAATATATATCAGTGTCCATTACACTTAATAATATTACCATAGATATATATTTTTTTCCATTTCAATTGTACCATCCTTATATTGAAAAACATAAAATATATATAAAAATATATATTATTAGTGAGTGAGGATTATTGCTCGTCTCTGAAGCAGTTTATTACACAGTCTTACTCCAGGACTGTTAATAGTGTAGTTTTTTTTTTTTTGGTTACTAAAGATTATTACAATCTGTCCTGCCCATAAAAGATTCAGTGATAGGTATGTCAAAATAAAATGTCTTGCGCGGGATATGCCCATCGACTCAATCCTCAATTTTAATAGATCCTAGATTCTGTTTAGTTGGCTAGTAGGTCCTGAGGTAACTTCTTTTTCAGTCTGCGTACTGTGGAAATATTGGACATTAGACAGCTGGCCTAATTGTTTGGATGTTCTATTATTCTCTCCTTGTATACTTTGGTTCTAAGCACTATTTCTTCTTTTACTGTAGGTATATCTAGATCTCGATGTATTATGTGATTAGGTATAAACCATGGTGCATTCGTGACAATCCTTAGCATTTTGGACTGAAATCTTTGGAGTATCTTAATATTTAAGGTAGATGCAGTACCCTATAGTTGTATACCATATGACCATACCAGTTTAAGTATGGTTTTGTAAAGCAGGAGTTTGTTTTCTGTGCTAAGTTGTGACTTCCGTCCTACCAGCCAGTACATCTTCCGCAGTTGTAGACCTAGTTGCTTTCTTTTAGTAAATATGTGCTTCTTCCAAGTAAGCCTCCTGTCTAGGTGTATTCCCATGTAGCTTACATGGTCAGCCTGCGGTATATTGACATTGTTTAAAGCGATACTTTGGCAGCTTCCCTGTCTAGTTATGAATGTGACTTGTATTGATTTTAATTCGCTGGCCATGATTCTCCAGTCCTTCATCCATGAAGAAAGTTTGCCTAGATTTTTCTGTAGCATAGTCGAGGCATTAGCTGGATCATTATGCGATGCCAATATTGCCGTATCGTCAGCAAAGGTTCCCGTCATTACTGATCTTTTCACAGGTAGGTCTGCTGTGTATAATAGATATAATATAGGCCTCAATACGGTACCCTGTGGTACTCCAGTCTGGATTTGGTGGATGTTCGTTATTGCATCCTCATGTTTAACCATGAAGTATCTGTTCTGAATATATGACCTTAGTATACTGAAGTAGGTAGAAAGTTTTTGCTTAATTTTACAAAGAAGTCCTTCATGCCACACACGGTCAAATGCCTGTGAAATATCTAGGAATACTGCTGAGCAAAACTGTTTCCTATCAAAAGCCTGGTGAATTTTGTTGACTATCCTGTGAACCTGCTCAATAGTTTCATGTTTATGCCTGAAACCAAATTGGTGATCTGGAATTATGTGGTTTTCTGCAATGTCCGAAAGCATCCTCGAAAGCAACAGCGACTCAAACATCTTTGCAGTTATCGGAAGGAGACTTATAGGCCTATATGATTTCAGTTCTTCTGCAATTTTATTTGGTTTAAGAATCATCATGACTTGCGCGAACTTCCATTGAGGGGGAATAAAACTAATTTTGACGATAGCTTTAATAAGTAGTGTAAGGAATTTGATTCCAATCTCAGGTAGTTCTTTTAGTATTTTCCCTGCTATGAGGTCATAGCTTGGAGCCTTTTTACGATTCAGATTCTTAATTGCTTCAGCAACCTCGGAAATATTAATTTTTTTATTTGGCTTATGTGGTGATGTCTCATCCCTTAATACACTCAGAACCTTATTCAGATGCTCTACTGACCCTTCATATGGGTGAGGTGTAAAAACTTCTTGCAGGTGTTTAGCGAAAGTGTCAGCCTTATCTTCGCATTTTCTTGCCCAACTGCCATCCTCGCGTCTTTACGGTGGAGAGGCTGCTTTTGGTTGTCCTAACTTTTTGGTTGCCTTCCACAAGGAATAGTCACTAGCCGCCGTAGGCGACTACAACGCTAAACACACACACTGGGGCTCACGTATCACACTCTCCAAGGGAAGAGAATTATTGATAGCTACTGAAAAACTGGGACTGAAGGTCCAATCCACAGGACACCCATCCTATTGGCCAACGGACAGATTGAAATTCCCTGATCTCATTGACTTCTGCGTAACAAATGGAATCTCTGAAAACTACATCGAATGCGAACATTGCTGCGAGATGACTTCGGATCATACGCCTGTAATAATCACTCTGGCTAGTGAGATTAAAACGAATCCAAGAAAATGCCCACTCGCCAACAGCATGACTGACTGGAATCATTGTAACAACCATTTGGAAACCTATCTTTGTGCGAATATCCCATTAAAAAACGAAGAGGAGATTGAAGCAGCTGTAGAACACTTTAATGCTACAATTTAAGCAGCATCCTGGGAATCAACCCCAATGCACCCGTGTAAAGACCAAAGATTAACGTTCTCTAAATCTATAATGGAGAAGGTAGCTGAGAATAGGCGACTTCGGAAACTATGGCAATCTAATAAATGCCCTTGCCTCAAGAACCGTCTAAATAAAACCATAAAAGAACTAAAAAATCTACTTGCAGCTGCAAGGAACCGCAGTGTACAACAATATCTGAAGCAATATTATAGTTAAATAATTTTTCATATATATTATATATACACGAGGCATTCTTTTTGTGTAAATTATTTTTACTTATGTCTTTAACTTGGTTAGTCACTCCAAGAGAAAACACCTGCACACAAAACAACACAACAAATATATTATATGTTATAGAAAATATTTTTCTATATATATTTGTACGTGAGTTATCTGACGACACAATTCTCTCACGGCCACAAGCGACCCTAATATTATGTTAAAGAAACAACTAAATATTTTATTATCTAAGTCACCTTATAATTTCTTTAAATCACATTGACTTGAATCATTTTGTTTCAGTAATTAATTCATTTATATTAGTACATTAGTTACTCTCCATCGAGGAGGTAATCTTAGTAGTATAAGTATATCATTATATAAAAAGTGCATTTATTAAATAAGTAAAGTACATAATATTTTAAATATTGTTATTATTGTTATAATAAACTAGCAATAACATAACTGGCGCAGTCGTCGTCTAGGGGCGGAGATAAAACCAACGTATCGTGACGGAAAAAAACTAATCTACTCACCCCAGGGAAGAAGATTTGAAAATTAAATAAAATTGAAAATAAACTCTGTGTAAAATATAGTGAAGTAAACCGATAACTAAGGACCAAGGACAAAGGACTACAAGAAGATTAAAGATTGATTTTAATTACTTTAAATCCTCATGCAACTGCAAGTGCTTGTTATCGTTGATTATCCTATTAAAATTTCTAATATTCCTATCCTATTTTAATAATAACAGTTCATCTATTAATATAAACAATATTATAATTTTTGTAAATAATCCTATTTTCCTTTTATCCTACTCTAATATATAGTAGATCAATTGAATTACCCTTTCACACAATTAAATATAAATAAAAAAGAAAAAATGACAACGTCAACTAATAATAATTTCCAACAATATTTGGGAATGATAAAGGAGTATGATGGTAGATCCGAAAAGTTACCGGACTACATTAGAACAAGCGAATTGTTACTAGGACAATTTTTCAATGAAAATAAAGTAGATTGCTTCGACAACGTCGCTTTAATAGAAGCGATTCGGGCAAAATTAACTGGAAAAGTTGTCCCACTAATAGAAGGAAGGGACATACAGAGCTGGGCAGAAATTAAAATGACATTGACACAAGCATTTTGCGATCATAGAGATGAGATGTCATTACTGCGAGAACTCATGTAAATTAGGCAGAGGAATGAAACATTCCTTGAATACTACGAAAAGTGTAAAAAGTTGAGAGCATTATTATATGCTAATCAAAAATGCAATGGAGCAATAGAAGAAAGAACAGAGCAATATGAAGACAAAAATGTACGACGAGGTGGCTCTAAAATCTTTTAAAGCAGGCTTAAGGGAACCTTTTGGATCATTCTTGAGAACCAGAGCACCAACTACACTGGAACAAGCAATCTCTATTGTAACGGAAGAACAGAACGACAGGAATTGGCTAAGACAAGAAGGGAATATGAATTATAAACTGGGACAACAACCAGTCAGAATGACACAAAGAACATTCAACTACCCTATACAATCGGAAAAATTTAATATTTCCCACGCACCCGGTTTTAATAGTGAACGACCATGGAGACAAAGCAATTTCCAACAACCGCAACAACAGAATTGGCGGACACCAAACCCTACTATGCAGCAAAAACTGGAAACAATGTTCTCCAAACAGAGCAACGTATGGAACCGACACCCTAATAAACCAATTAAGAAGCAATGGACGCCCATGGATACTACATCAGGAATGAATACACAGGCTGGAAACAGCAAACCTAAATATAACTACACTGTGGAAGAACTCAACAATATGGAAGAATAAGCAGAAACACCATACTGGACTAATGAGATGTACCATTGTGTGGATCAACCCAATGAGGAGGACCCAAATGAAAATGGAAATTTTCAGGACGGCGGACCTTCCACAGAGAACATATAACAATTAATAACATAAAACCAAGTAATCCCCTACCCTATATAATCGACTATAAACTCAACATAAAATTACTTATAGACACCGGATCATCCAGAACTTTAATTAATCCGAACTTGATATACAAGAATTTACCTCAATGTATTTCCGAAGAAGCTTTCAGTATTCAGACGGCCCACGGTACAACATATCATAATAAAGTGGCTCACATCCCCATATTTTCAATATTTAACATTCAAAACACTTGTAAAGTCTATTTGTTTAAATTTAGTGATAAATATGATGGATTACTGGGAATGGATTTAATGACAAAAGTTGGTGCTAATATTAACATCGATAAAAAGACATTAACAATTAACGATACAGTGATACCGATATACTTTCAGAATACCAATATATCTGAACTTTATAATACTGAAATCAGGACAAATCACCTTAACGAAGAAGAAAAGAAAGGACTAATGAATGAAACAACCCGGTCAACCCCTAACCTTTACAAATAGAATCAAACATGAAATCAAAACCAGAACACAAGATCCAATCTATAGTAAGAGTTATAGATATCCATATATCCATAGAGATGAAATAAATAAACAAATTTCAAAATTATTACAAGAAAACATAATAAGACCTTCCAATTCTCCGTACTCATCCCCGGTATGGATTGTTCCAAAAAAAGACGATGCCAGCCAACAAAAGAAGTGGCGTATGGTTATTGATTACCGCAACTTAAATAAGGTTACAATAGATAATAAGTATCCGATTCCTAACACCACGGACATATTAAACAAACTAGAAAAAAGTATGTATTTTTCCACAATAGATTTGATTAGTGAGTTCCATCAAATAGAGGTTAGCGAATCAGATATAGAGAACAGCCTTTAATGTGGAAAATGGACACTATGAATTCAACAGAATGCCGTTTGGGCTAAAAAAATGCACCTGCAACATTCCGAAAAGCGATGGACGACATTCTGGGAGACCTATTGAAAGACACATGTTTAGTGTACCTCGATGGTATCATCGTCTATTCGACATCTCTACAGGAACATTTAATTAAGTTGAAGAAAGTCTTCCAGAGACTACGTGAAAATAATTTTAAAATCCAGTTAGATAAATCGGATTTTCTAAAAATTAATGCGGAATTCCTTGGACACGTTATTACACCAGAAGGAATCATGCCCAACCCTAACAAAATTTCTGCAATACAGATGTTTCCTATTCCTAAGACTACAAAAGAAATTAAATCCTTTTTAGGCTTAGTGGGTTATTATAGGAAATTCATCAGAGATTTTACAGCCCTAGCAATACCAATGACACATTGTTTATAGAAAAAATAAAAACTAGAACACACTCCAGAATTCATTAGATCGTTCGAAACCATGAGGAATATTTTAATTAAACCTCCTATACTACAATATTTAGATTTTAATAACGATTACATACTCACTACAGACGCATCTAACTTTGCTATTGGAGCCGTATTATCTCAAGGTAAAGAAGGTCAAGACAAACCAATCGCATATGCGTCCAGAACACTAAATGACTCGGAACAGAAGTACTCAACTATAGAAAAAGAACTATTAGCTATAGTATTCGCAACCAAGTACTTTCGACCTACATCTTTGGACGGAAATTCACACTCTATACGGATCATAAACCCCTCACATGGCTTGACAATCTTAAAGAGCCTAATTCCAAATTAGTGAGATGGAAAATAAAACTAAGTGATTATAACTACGTAATTAAGTATAAAGCGGAAAATAAAAATCAGAACGCTGATGCTTTATCAAGAATCAAAATAAACTTTGTAGAAACGGATACAGACATAGAAGATCAAATAGATGCTAATAATATGTTATTAAATCCGACAGTCGTTAACTATTCTACTTACGAACAACTGGAACAACATGTAGAAATAAACAGGCTACAAACAATCGAAATAACAGAAGATTTATTCTTTAAAGAAGATCACGTTGCGCACTGCATATCCGCAGACGCTGCGATGTTCAAAGGGTTAGCCCTACAGGTAAAAAATAAAATGAGTAAGGAAAACTATGACTGGCTTAAACAGGCTGATAAGAGAATAGGTACAGTATTGACTGAACAAAATAATGGATTCACTATCTAACACATAGTGACAAAAGAAAATTACTATGATAAGTCAACATATCAAATACTATTCGAGGCACAACAAGCGCTAAGAAGACTCATGATAGAAAGTCAAGTCAATACCTAGACTAGAATTTGACCTAGATAAACTAGAGTGGACCAGAGTAATAAAAATAATCAATTACATATTCCGAAAACAAAACGATATAACTATAACAATTTGCAATAAACCAGAGGAAAGTATGATTGCAGAAATAGACGATAATGAAATTCTTACGGCATTGGAAAAACTGGATAATGAAGAACCCATCGATACAGTACACTCACAGGAGTGTAGTGATCAAGGAATACCTATATCGGATGAAATCGTGAATAACAAGAAAAATCAGTTAATTTTTCAATTCACATAAACAGACCCTCAAAATAAATTAAGGAAAACCAAACTCAGAAACATAGAAACAATAGAAGTAACTAAACAAAACTTAAAAGAAGAATTATTAAACACATTTAAAAACGCAAATATGGAACATAAATATTATATGCATTCCTCAGATGACATATACCAAGTAGCGTGTCAAATAAAAATAGAGTTATTCTCCAACCTAAAAATAATTAGATGTCTAAGGAAACTAGAAGAAATTATAGGAGAAGAAAGTGAAATTGAAATTATTAAGCATTTCCATGAAGGAAAAACTACACATCGAGGGATTTCAATAATAGAAGAAATAATCAGAAAAAAATACTATTGGGACTATATGAACAAACACATTCAAGAATATATAAATAATTGTCAAGTATGTCAAACATCAAAATACAAAAGACATCCAAACAGACCCCTACAAGACACCAGATAAATCCTTTCAAACACTTTATATAGATACCTTTATTATAGAAAATGTTACCTACTTGACATTGATTGATACTTTCTCTAAATTTGCCTTCATTAAAATCAATCAATCTTAGGAAAAAACGCACATGAAACAACTAGAACATTAATAGAAATATTTGCACAACACGGATTACCCGAAAACATTACAACAGATAACGGTTCAGAATTCAACAACATAGAAGTGAAAACATTAATGCAACTACATAAAATAGACATTCATTTTACAACACCATGGCACCACGAATCAAATGGACCCGTTGAAAGACTTCACTCGACCATTATAGAATTGTATAGACTAAATAAAACTCTTTATCCTCAAGAAATTGACAAAGAAAGAAGGATGATGTATTGTCTCATAGCGTATAACAACACACCGAATACAATAACAAAACTTACACCAAATGAAATAATGACTGGCCACCCTCATAGAGAAATCATAGAAACAGAAATCATACATATGTACATATGCACAAAGAACAAATGAATAATGTATATAAAATGATAAAAAACAAAATAGAACAACAAAAAGAAAAAGTTATAAAAAACCAAAATAGAACTAGAAGTAACCCCCAAATAGCACTGGGACAAGAAGTATACATTAGAAGAAATGATAGAAGTAGAGGGAAGATAACGAATCCACAAACAGGACCACATAAAGTAACAGCAATCAAAGATAATAAAGTAATAGCCATTTCCGATGCAGTTACCAATAAAATCAAAGATGTTCATGTAAAGGAAATTTCGCAGAGAAAAACTAATACAATTACTATTGCTGCAGGACCCTTATCAGGAAACAGAAGTGACGACTACATCTAGAAAAATCGAGACACCTTCACGAGATTTCTCTATTTTTCTCTCTAAGGATGGAGGAGTTATCTGATGACACAATTCTCTCACGGTCACAAGCGACCCTAATATTATGTTAAAGAAACAACTAAATATTTTATTATCTAAGTCACCTTAGAATTTCTTTAAATCACATTGACTTGAATCATTTTGTTTCAGTAATTAATTCATTTATTTTAGTATATTAGTTACTCTCCATCGAGGAGGTAATCTTAGTAGTATAAGTATATCATTATATAAAAAGTGCATTTATTAATATAAATAAAGTACATAATATTTTAAATATTGTTATTATTGTTATAATAAACTAGCAATAACATAACTCGTGTAAATAAATATTTTATTTTATAATCTCGAACACACGCAGATCCCAAAACATAAAATATTTTTAATTTCCATTCATATTCATATATTTTTTCATATGATACTCATCATATGAGAAGTATATTTTCATATACTTTATTATGTAATTTTTTTACACTTATGTTTATTACTTGGTTCGTCACTCCAAGAAAAGACATCGTGTCATTGCATTATAAAAAATATTTTATATTTGTGTATTTTATATTCTATCTTGGACACACACAGATACCAAAACATATAATACTTTAAAATATTTCATTGTCATTGAGTTATACAATAATCTATATGCAAGTATATAACTTTTATATATGTTTGAGTAATCATCAATTTTACACTTATGACATCGTCTACTACTTGGTTCGTCACTCCAAGAGACACTTACAAACAACAACATATATTTATTTATTATAGAAATTTTTTTCTATTTATATAATATATTGATGTTGTGTGCATTTATATATAAAAATATTTTTTATATTATATTTCGAACACACACAGATCCCACAACATAAAATATTTTTTAATTTCATCCATTCAGTTTTAAAAGTCATATATAATACTCTTATCTCTCTCTACTACACACTCAATATTTTTTCATAAAACCACCATTTCATTTACCCATCACTATTCTCAAAGAGTGACATGCTCCCCCGTTTATAGATAAACTGTGATTATTATCTATAAACTCAATAAGGTTTTTGTACCAGACACACACAGATCTGTTAGTTACACAAAAACAACTAATTGCAATTACCGGACGTACAAGTATTTGCGTACTCGTCAAAGTACTGTACACACTGTTAAGTACTGTCCGGGTAGAAGAGGAGAAGACAGTCGCTCTAGCAGCAACAACACAAGAAAAACTGTGCTTAATGTGTGCGTATATGTTTGGGATGAGGGTTTATGTTTTTATAAAAACATACAAACACAACAAACAACACATTACGTCTATATATCTCTCTATACTATTACTCTTCTACTATTTTAATGACAATTAATCCTTTTTTTGCTTTGGCAAGTAATAATTGTCATTTTCACCCACCACTAGTATTCTTACATCGACAGATTTATCTAGCCAACAAGACGAATCATCGGAAAAGGTGGAAAATAATATTTTTGTATAATATTATTTGTTTGTTGTGTAGGGGATATATCATTTAACCAACAAGACGAATCCCCAAGCTAAGGGCTAAGTCCCAACAGATCGCAGCGTGGCACCTGCTCTACCGAGTACAACACCCCGCCAGGTACTTAAGTCGTATACAAACAATTCCAAGTTTCGACATTGATCAAATTTGAATACCCATGTTCGACCATTAGATGCTGGATTTACATAATAGGAAGACCCTACCGAAATCCTCAATGCACTGTCTCTATGCGTACTGAACATCGAGATCAAACCAACTTTTGCCCTTTTGCTCTACGCGAGGTTTCTGTCCTCGCTGAGCTGGCCTTAGGACACCTGCGTTATTCTTTGACAGATGTACCGCCCCAGTCAAACTCCCCGCCTGGCATTGTCTTCGGATCGGATCACGCGGGGGCTTAATTTGATAAACTTTTTGAAACAAGCAAAAAAAAAACTCTTGGGAATTTAATTTTACTTAAAAGAGCATCACCCATACACGTTTGGTTCAAAAATTCCATAACAGTTGAAAACCTATTAAAGTTAACAACGTATGCGTTCCGTTTAACCGAGTAAGTAAAGAAACGATGAAAGTAGTGGTATTTCAATGCGATATTACTATCTCCCACTTATGCTACACCTCTCATGTCTCCTTACAGTGCCAGACTAGAGTCAAGCTCAACAGGGTCTTCTTTCCCCGCTATTTTTTCCAAACCCGTTCTCTTGGCAGTGGTTTCGCTAGATAGTAGATAGGGACAACAATAACAATTGATAAAACCCGCTCCTATTGCATTACCAGATGAATATATATGCAGTAGTGGGAGTTAGAGGGAAAGAAAGAAGAGTAAAAGAGAAGAGGAGAAGAAGAAGAAAGGGAGCAGATATTCACGCTACCAGTGCCAAGTTACTTGAGGAGGAAAAAAACAACTTATTTCTACATGTTTCTACTTCCGTACCTCCACATATTAGACATTTGTCACCTTGGTCTTCATATCCGAGAGTAGATAGTCCTGTTAACCAGAACGTAGGGTGCATTCCTGGTTTGAGCCATTTTCTTCTTTGTACGAATTTTACATTCCTAACAAATTTGTACAGGTCTCGTCCTTTTTCGCTGCTGTCCCACTTACTCTGCAAGGCTGTATGCAATGTTTCTTGGATACGTTTCTTCTCTTCCTTTTGGTGACGTTCTAATTCTTTACCTTTTTTAATAGATGCGTCAATCTTAATGTGCTCATAGTTCGCAGGTAAGTTTTTCCTTATGTAGAATGACGATCCCCCTCTTACAATATCCAGGTTCAGCGGAAGCTTTCCAGTAAGGAAGCGCTTCTGTGGATACTGTTCTACATGCTGTCGTCATCTGTAGTAGCAGCAACCTTTGGAGTGACTCCAGTTCTCTTTTTTGCCTTGCCCTATCTTGTTGTACTAAACTGCCGCTCCATAGCAGGATATTAGAAGAATGACACCTTCATACAGAGTGCTTACCACGTCCTTGGACAGTCCCCATTTTGCTCTCGTGTGACGACTAAGAGCAGATGCAATTTTTGCAACGTTTTCTCGTACGTGATGAACATGTTTTACAAAATTCTGACACCGGTCGAGAATTACCCCAAGATATCTTACATGCTGAACCCAATGTATGCTGGTGCTGCCGATCTTTAGACTAGGGTTTCTTGTAGAACTAAAATTACCTTTTAGCATCATCGCAGAGGTCTTACTTACTGATATCTGCAACTTGTTTTGACTCATCCACTCATCTATTTTTGTCAATACATCTCTGCCTCTTGCTTCAAGTTGTTTTCTTGTACTCGCTTCCACCATTACAACAATGCCATCAGCAAACGCTACAATTTTGGTACCTTCTAGTGTTATATTGAGGCCCTCTTTAATCACCAGGTTCCAGAATTGCGGTCCCAATACTGAGCCTTGAAGACATCCTTTTGTTACCTCTTTCGTAACGCTGTTGTGTGCCGTCTCTACTTGCACTCTTCTGTCCCTGAAGTAGTCACTTACTACACCAAATATATCATCCGACACCTTGGCTTTCCTGCAGCCCCTCAGGACACTAGGCCACCACACGTTGTCGAATGCTCCAGCAACATCAATAAATATTCTGCACATGTACTTTTGTTTACCGTTTCTGGCTGAGTCCAGTACCAGTCTTATCGCATCTTCTGTACTACGTCCCAGGGTGAAACCAAATTGGTATTTGTGTTGCAGATTATTTTTCAAAATACCTCGTTTTATGCTAGTTAGCATTAATCTATTAATCTCTCTATTACTTTGCCTAAGCAAGGTAGCAGTGTGATAGGTCTGTAGCTTTTTATTTCATTTGCTGGCTTTTCATTGCTCTTCACTAGTAGTTTGATGTTGCCTAGTTTCCATATTTTGGGAAATTTCCTGTCTTCTAGGAATTTATTGAATAGTTTCTTAAAAAACTCTTGGTTCAAGTACCACACGTTTTGAAAGGCCTTGTTCATGTAACCATCCGACGCCACAGGTCTGTCAGCAGGATGAATTAAACTATAACCGTCCAAGGTCAATTGAAAGAAATGTAATTGTGTTTTGACAACAATGGATATTAATATAACCAGCTCTCGAGGCTCCAGCGAACGAACAGTTTTTATATAGATAATTCAAGCAACAACAGCTCTGGGAGGAACATCGAGTTATTTTGTGAAATACGATGGGTATTAGTTAATGATTTCACATAGAATTTATATTAAGTTAAAATATTTAGCATCCGTCTTAATTAAGAAAAAATACTAATGCAATTAAGTGTTTAGAGGAATAAATAAAACGAATAGATTACGTACTTTAACAAAAAAAAAGTGTTTAATTGAGTGATTAGTATCTTACATTAGTAAGTGATCAAAGGTATTCTACAGAGTGTAATTGTGCAATCCTAAATAAATAAATAAGTAGACAAATAAGATAAAATTGTGGAAGGGAAAACTCGTGTTTTATTTAGAAAGTTGGGTGGAATAAACTGGGTAACTTTAAATAGTGATTAACTAAGTGATAGCTGTTTCCTCACAGCTAGGCGGGCAACCATAGCAGAGACGCAAGAGAGACAAGAAAAGGCTAGTAACATAAACTATTTGAGCGAACCTCGAACTTGTTAGTAAGCGAGATCCCCTCACTCCGTTACGCACTAGGGGGGTCACAAAATGGCGCTGAGGACAGGATGTGCATTAATTACTAATTTCTAGATATTAGAATAAACAGTTGATAAAATCTCCACGTCGGATAATTAATTTAAATCTCAAATAGGTAAAGATGCCAATTCTTTACAAGTTACCAACCTTTAACAAACTTTAAAAATAAACAGAGTTAAATGTCGAGCGTAGAGGCTTTTACTGAGAAAGGGGATATTAACCAATTCTTACAAAATATTAAGCGGATGGGGGCCCATTTCAACTGGTCTCCAGAGACTAAACTAACAGTTTTGCTTGCTAAAGTATCACAAGCAGTATTTTTCTACATTCGAACGAACCCCAGTACCAGAGATAGTGATGATTACGCCAAAATCTGTCAAGCATTATGTGACCGATACGATAGACAAGGCCAAGCTAGAGTGTGGCAGGCCAAGCGAGATTTTGACAATTGCAAACAAAAGAATGGTGAATCCGCTTTTGAGTATGCGCAACGACTTAGAGAGACAGGGTGGAAAACGATACCTGTAGATGCTTCCGGCAGTCTAGATGCAAACAAAGTTGCAATGATAGAAAGCTGCCTACTAGAAAAGTTCCGGGATGGAATGTTCGCACGTTACTCTAAATATTTGTGGATAGCTGGCCCAAAGTCATTAGAAGAGGCTATTGAGCTCGCAGAACGTATGGAAGCCGCGGAAAATATACCACAGCGACAGGGAGCTATCGAAGCTATAACAGACGAGAATCCGGTTATGGACAACCGCACGCCGCAGGGTTACCCAAACACGAGACTCACACCGGATCAAGGCCCCTCCGCACCTAGATACAATAATGGATGAAACAATTTTAATAACGATAGACCGATCTACAATCGACAGAACTATGCTAGAAACATAACTTGTTACTTCTGCGAGAACCCGGGACACATACAACGTGATTGCCGATTATTTATAAAGATGAAGACACAAAGGCCACCGGGGGGAAATGACCGCCAATATAACAGGCCCGCACAGAGACAAAATACCAACTGGAATCCCGCGCAAGAGACAAGGGTAGGCAACTCAATAAGCAACAGCAATAGAGGTAATTATTTTAATAGAGGGCAATATAATCAAACCATACGACAACCAGCGTTACCCCGAAAAGCTAATGTAACGGAGGTATGGCAGAGTCCGGACAGCAATCAAGCAAACGACGCAGAGATGGAGATGATGGATAGAGAGAGACTGGATAGGTTTATCGCAGAAAGAGAACGGGTTGTTGGAGAACTGCAGCTAGAAGGAGCAACCGTTGGACACCTTGAGAATCATTTAAACTAACCGACAGATCGTGCGTAAAAGAAGGCCACGGTCTTAAAGTTCAGCAAGTCCTTCATGATACCAACTTATACCCTTCCAGGTACGAAAATAAACAGTGGACACTATTTATACGAATACAGGGCAGAGATGGCGAGTGCCTAATAGACTCAGGGGCAGGGGTCAGTCTGATTAAGAGTGAATTTGTACAGACGCATGAAATAGTAGATTCCGACATAAATCTTAAAGACGCACAAGGGAAAACAATGTCGACGTTAGGCAAATCAAAACTTGATCTAAATATATTCGGGGAAAAGGGAAGTTTCGAGTTCCATATTTGCGACACTATAGGTTGGCCATGCATATTGGGGATGGACTTTCTGAAAAAGTTTAATATAACCATTAATTTTGGAAGAGGGTGGATATTCCACCGAGAAAATTTGTTCGACCTAAACTGTAGTCGGACATTACATTATCCTAGGGGTGAACTAGATATAGGTCAATTAGTTACGCAACAAATCCACAATATTTTTAATAAGGCGAAAAGAGGAGTAGGGTTTATTGTATTAAAGGCGTCAGTACCTAGACACAAGTACACAGGTGCGCCACCGGTCGACAAAACCGGATCCAAACCAAATTTGGAAGTACATATAGAAAAACCACAAAATAGCGAAACCACGCTAACCAAATTAGGCGACGCCAGTATCGCAGACGCAGTAGAGAACCCGAATGCATTGCTCAAGCTAAAGCCAGAATCGTACGAAGGATTTATGAATTGGAAACTCGCGGGTTGTCCCAAAAGGGAAAAATGCTGCCAAATAAACGAAATGAAGAGCGAAGCCATTAAGTTGTCGAAGAAGTATACCATCGCCTTCGGAGTCGGTTTGATACACAAAAAGAGCACTAAAAACCAATTAGCAAAGTTGTCAATCATTAAGACGAATGATAAGTATATATATTGTATGGGGTCTAGGGCACAAGCACCAGGAAAAATAACTTATCGCGAATTATACGACATGTTGGACGATATGAAAGAGCATATTGTCGAAAATAAAATAAAGTATTTAGCACTCCCACGCATTGGAAACGGGTCATGCAGGTTAAAGGATGAAGCAATTCGTAGAATGATAGAGTATGTTTTCGCCAAGGTCAACGTCAAGATCTGCATATACGATAGCAGGACCGAAATGCCGGAAGTAGAGAAAGCACTAAACATCGTCGAAGAAGACCGTACCACACCAACGATACAAGTCAGTAGCCTGAGGGGCACTATGGATCACAAAGTTGAAGATGACGAGAAAACAAAAATAAAATCAAACGCATCGGTCTGGGATTCGACTAAGTGGGCAAATTTACAAACAAAACTAGAGGAAAGACTACACAATAGTGAAACAGGGAGAACTGAAGTAGGATATTACAAAGACAGGGGAGAAACAGAGAAGAAAAATGACCGCTCATACATACGACTAAAATACGCGGAGGAAATACCTGCAAGAAGCAGTGTTAACGTATGGGCAACACAGAAATTAATTACAGATGGAGACATTATAATCGAGACAATTATAACGCACTTAAATAATATATTAGTAGCTAGAAGTTTGAATACGGTTCGCAATAATGATCTTATAATACGGATTACGAATGTATCCAGTAAAACCATAAATTTAAATAAAAATACGTTATTGGCACGCGCAGAAGCACACACTGACAACTACACAGCTATTGAAAGAGACCTAACTCAGCACCTGCTGAGTAAAAGAGACACCGATCGACGAGTATCAAGTGTTAGCAAACAACCCATAAACGAGATATGTTCGATCTCACTACCGGAAGTTAATACATCAGCATTATCAAAACAGGAGCAAGCTGCTCTAACAGAAATAATGAGGCAATGCAGAGAGCCTGGCAGAATAAATGGACCACAAATATCCCTTAGTAAAGACATCATAAATAAAATAGACGTATCACATTTGGATAGGGATGACAAGTTGAAAGTCGAACAGATGATAGTTGAGTATAGTGACATATTTGCAGATAAAACCAAACCGTTATCGACCACAACATTAGTCGAACATAAAATAATCGTGGAAGATGAAACACCCATTTGTAAACCCCCATATCGTGTGCCGTACGCACAGCTGGAATTTTTGAAAACAGAATTAGACCAAATGCTAGCTCAAGATATTATTGAACCAAGTCAATCACCTTGGGGGTTCCCAGTAGTATTAGTAGAAAAGAAAAGTCAGGATAGCACGAAACAATACCGCATTTGTATAGACTACCGAGCCTTAAATAAAATAACAAAAAAGGACTATTTCCCACTTCCTATTTTAACGCTGACACACTTGACCAGTTGGGAAGTTCAAACTGGTATACAACTTTAGATTTGTTCAGCGGATATTTCCAGGTGGGAATGGCAGCGGAAAGCCGACAATATACCGCGTTTAACACACCAAACTGCAGATATCAATTTAAGAAAATGCCAATGGGGCTAGCTTCGTCGTCATACACGTTCCAAAGATTAATGAATCTGGCGTTATCCGGACTGACAGGGATATCGTGTTTTGTATACCTGGACGATATCATTATATTCAGTAAAGGGGACATAGATGTCCATATCGCACACATAAAGGAGGTATTCGACAGACTACGAAAGGCGAATCTATCTTTGAAAGCTTCGAAATGCAAAATTGCACACCCGGAGGTACAATATCTAGGCCACATTATAAACGAAGCGGGCATTAAGGCAAATCCAGATAAAATAGAGGCAGTAGTCAAATTCCCACAACCAAAGAATGTCAAAGAAGTTAGAGTGTTCTTGGGCCTAACAGGATTTTATAGACGATTAATTAAAAATTATTCTACAATCGCAAAACCGTTAACAGCACTGACCCATAAGGACGAACCATTTATATGGGGGGCGGAACAAGAACGAGGATTCTAGACGCTTAAAAATGAACTGATAAGAGAACCAATTTTGAAGCATCCCGATTTTAGTAAAGAATTTGTGTTAACAGTGGACGCCTCCGGGGTCGCAGTTGGGGCCGTATTGAGTCAATAATATAAGAAAATTCAACACCCTATCCCGTACGCAAGTAGACAGTTGATACAGGCGGAACCGAACTACAGTGTAACAGAGCAGGAGTGTTTAGCAGTCATATGGGCTATCCAGAAGTTAAGACAATACTTATATGGGAAGAAAATTACGATCTACACGGATCACCGAATATTCAATCGCTGATAGATAAAGTCAATAACAACGAAACCAGAGAATATTTATTGGACGCAAGGGGTGTGTTATATGAAACAGCCGGGAAAAATAGACACGAACGGATTGTAGCACCGAGGTCGATGATACCTATAATATTATTAACCTATCACGACTTACCTATCTCCGGCCATGTTGGCGGAGATAGAACAAAAGACAGAATAAATAGAGCGTTTGTATGGGAAGGTATGGGAAAAGAAATCAAAAAATATTGCGAGGAGTGTGTGTCGTGTCAACAAAAGAAGACGAACCCGCATTTGCGAAAAGGGCCATTACAGCGCTTTCAGATATGGTCCGAACCCGGACAAATGACTCACATAGATATAGTAGGACCTTTGCCTCAGGGATCCCGAGGCTCACGGTACATACTAACATACCAGGATACGTTAACACGGTATTTAACGGCGGTACCATTATTAGACCAGTCTGCAGCAACAGTTGCACGCGCGTTCGTCGAAAATATAATTTGTGTACAGGGGATACCGCAAAGAATGCTGTCCGACAGGGGCAGTAATTTCATGTTGGAAGTTTTCAAAAAGGTGTGCGAGAGGCTAGGGATTAAAAAACTGGGCACAACAGCTTATAGGCCTAATTGCAACGGGATAGTTGAGAGAAGCCACCGAACAATAAAAACATATCTGTCACACTATATAGAGAAAGATACCGCGGAGTGGGAAGACCACTTACCACTAGCTATATTCGCCTATAATACGTCGGTACACTCGGCGATTAAAGAAACACCTTTCTTTTTAAACTATGGCAGGGACGCGATACTACCATTGGAAGAAATCACCAGGCCCAGTAAACCGTGTTATAATTTAGAGACAAATTATGCAGAACAGGTACTGCGTAGGCTAAAACTGGCTTACAAATTGTGTAAGGAACTAACGGAAATCGCCAGGGAAAAACAGGAGAAGCAGTACAACAAAAAAGCAAAGCCCGTTATTATCAAAATGGGTGATGTGGTATTGTTAAAAAAAGTTGCGTTAAAATCCGGCCAAACAAGAAAGTTAAGTAAACCCTGGGTTGGTCCGTACAGGGTGATGGATATGATCACTAAAGTGACGGCTATAATCAAAGAGATATATGGAACTAAAGTGCAGACCGTACATGTAGATCGTCTGAAGTTATTCAAAGGGGACTATAGTAGAATGCAGGGAAAGAAGAACCTCAATCCAGAAGAAAGC
The DNA here is from genome assembly GCA_963678705.1 of Panorpa germanica. Taxonomy (NCBI): domain Eukaryota; kingdom Metazoa; phylum Arthropoda; class Insecta; order Mecoptera; family Panorpidae; genus Panorpa; species Panorpa germanica. Next base: position 2,191,325 of record OY783211.1, on the reverse strand, counting down.
GAAACGGAAGAGATCCCGATTGCATATGGAGCTCTCGGAAATAGGGGTAGCCCGATTCGCGGTACCGAAGAGATCAGCCAAGAGAGTATGTTACAGACAGGCCCAGACAGTGACACAAAGTCCAGCAAAGCAGACAGCGAATCCGAACAATCGGACGGAACGGATGAGGAGAACGAGTCGGTAAACCCACAGGTCAGGTCCGCGAATGGGAGCTCAGAGGAATATAGACATAGTTATAGCACAAGGAGTAAAGGCAAAGTGCCCGACGAGCCCTGGATAAGATAAAGCAATATTTAGAAAAAAAAAGGGATAGTCAAAACCAGGAAAAAAAATGACAGTATTTGGATGTCAACTGCTGGAGGGGAAAGGAAGGTAACGGACGCCATACCTCCCCCGAGGAGGTAGGCAAAAGGCACACATACCGTTCCAATAGTGAGATATGTAAATATTGTTTATGTGAAGAATAGGGTGAGCATGACGTTAGATTTAGAAAAGAAAATTAAGAAACAAGGTACGCAACAACTTTGGATCGGTTTGCGAATATAAAATAGGAAAAAAATAGGTTTATAAAAACCGTATGTTTTTTCTTAAGAAGGAGAGTATTTGTAACCATCCGATGCCACTGGTCTGTCAGCAGGATGAATTAAACTATAACCGTCCAAGGTCAATTGAAAGAAATGTAATTGTGTTTTGACAACAATGGATATTAATATAACCAGCTCTCGAGGCTCCACCGAACGAACAGTTTTTATATAGATAATTCAAGCAACAACAGCTCTGGGAGAAACATCGAGTTATTTTGTGGAATACGATTGGTATTAGTTAATGATTTCACATAGAATTTATATTAAGTTAAAATATTTAGCATCCGTCTTAATTAAGAAAAAATACTAATGTAATTAAGTGGTTTGAGGAATAAATAAAACGAATAGATTACGTATTTTAACAAAAAAAAAGTGTTTAATTGAGTGATTTGTATCTTACATTAGTAAGTGATCAAAGGTATTCTACAGAGTGTAATTGTGCAATCCTAAATAAATAAATAAGTAGACAAATAAGATAAAATTGTGGAAGGGAAAACTCGTGTTTTATTTAGAAAGTTGGGTGGAATAAACTGGGTAAATTTAAATAGTGATTAACTAAGTGATAGCTGTTTCCTCACAGCTAGGCGGGCAACCATAGCAGAGACGCAAGAGAGACAAGAAAAGGCTGGTAACATAAACTATTTGAGCGAACCTCGAACTTGTTAGTAAGCGAGATCCCCTCACTCCGTAACGCACTAGGGGGGGTCACATTCATCAGAAGATCGTATCCTAGTGCCTTGTTATGTTTCAGTCCACAAATGACTTCGCTAACTTTATCTTCAGTAAACAATTCTTCAGTATGTATCCCCCAGTATACGTTTTTCTCAAATCTAACAGCTCTCTGCATTTCTGTTTCATTTGTGGTAATGTAGTCCGGTACTAGGGTATTCAGCAAGCATTTCACTGATGTACTCCAATCACTTGTTTCCTCACCAACAGTATCCAGAACCGTGTTGTAAAGGTCATCTGGTCTAATTTTATCGCACGTTAGTTTATATATGAGGCTGTATGGGTTTCTGTTACCATCTTCTGTCACATACTTCTTCTAGGATAATTCTTTTATTTTAGCTATAATGTTCTTATATAAGGTTGCTTTATCTTGCATGACCGATCTGTGGTAGTCCCTGTCATTACTTTCCCTGTTTGATCTTCTGCGTTGAAAATTTCGTCTTGCCTTTCTGACTTTTCTTTTCATCTCGTTAAGTTTACGGTCGCAACATGGTACTGGTTTCACTCTACGTGTGCATTTGCGCATGGATGCTACGCATACCCTTTGTAGAAACTCAGTTAGCGTCTGGGCTTGTTCCTCACAGGACTTCTTTTTGAACTCTTCAAGATAACTTGCACTGAATAGCTTCTCTGCATTCGTATCCATCCCAATTATGACATCGTTGTTCTCTACAACAGCTGCTACCCTATCTAAATAGTTGATGTATTCTGTAATTCCTTCGCTTGCTTGGCAGTATAGTGACACGAGGAACAGCGTTCCAAAATGTCCATACACTTTGATGTATATTCCTTGCGAATCACATAGAGAGTTAACCCGAAGAACACTGATGTTTCTATTTCGCACTATTATGGCTGACATGATAGCAGAGATTTCTTGGTCTTTTGGCATGTTATGTATTATGCGTGTTGTGACACCAAACCCACGCATCATTCTGCAAACTATGTAAGGTTCCTGTATCAGTCTAATGTCAATTTCTTCTTGGTCCATATAGTTACGGATCTGCTGTATAATGCTCATTGATCTAGCTGCGTTTATTTGTAACACCTTCAGTCTTTTGTCACGTTTGTTTTTATACATAATCTGTTCTTTGTACCAGCGCTCTTAGATGTTCAGGGCAACTCCGGTGCAGCACTGAGTGGTTTGAGTTAGCATTCTTGGATTTGCAATTCGCACAGACTGGCGGTTGTCTCATGTTAAAGCAAGATTCTGCTCTGTGTCCTTTATTGCCGCAGTGTTTGCAGATATCCTTCTTGTATGTGCACGTTGTACTTCCATGGCCGTATCATAAACATTTGTAGCATCTAAGCACCTGCCAGAAATCTACAATCTTTTGGGACCTGCACATTAGGTATGCTCTTCCTTGGTTACTTCTGATTCTCCTTTGTCCATCTCTTTGCTGGAGTTGTTGCAATTGTCTGCACGATCAGCTTATACTACGTCAGACGTGGTGGTATAACTTTCTTTCGTCATATTTAATACGACTGGTCTTATCTTCTTAGTTTGTCAACCGCAGGACTTTTTGTAACTACTTTCTTTAGTTGCTTAACCTGTTCTTTAGACGTAGCTAGCCACTTACTAAATTTTTTTTACCCGTCATGTTATAGTAATTATAACCCAACCACTAGGTTACAGGCTTCCCTCAAGATCAAATTATTTTGTATACCACAATCTTTTGGTTAATACCAAAAAGGCTGTAAACAATATACGGTTATTTTCTTTAGGTAATGTAATGTAATTTTCTTTAGGTAACATGTAATAAATTATGATTTAAACATAAAATGTGAGGTCTTCCTTTTCCAGTTACCGTAACCAACACTTTTTTACTATCTATTTGTAGGTACTTATGTTCTATACTCTCTTCCGGTAATTAAACGTATAATTTTACACTTTAAGTGCTTTATGTCGTTTAAAAACTGTTTTAATTTTTAAAACTACTATTTTTAGCAGAAATTAAGCACAAATCGGCATGAATAACACATATGACTAGTAAATATTACTTGCTTTTACTGTTTTATTAAGATTTTCTGCTATTCCACTTCAAACGTTTTCCAGCTGTCAGAATTTTCACACAATTTTTAGCAATATAGTTAATTTATCCCGAAAAACAGCAGATCGCTATGAGATTTCGCAGCCCATACGCCTCTCTATGAAATGGTACACGTGGTATAGTACACCGTTGCTGGGTCAATTTGAAATATCTCAGACAGCTCTGTGTTGAAATCCGGTGTGTTAGGATAGTATGCTGCCTTCTGACGGTGCTTAGTATCAAGGCCGCGCTGCTGACAACTTAGACATTATTGACATTGCAGCAACCGTCTCTGACCGCAACGATATTCGTTTTCTTCTGTACAACATGTACTATAGTCCCCTACATCTGAGCAGCCGGCTCTGCAGCGGACATCTCTGCCCGCTCTGCGCGGCTCTCTTAATGTTCTAACCGCAGTTGGCAGACAGTTCACTTGCACGTGGACATGTTGTACAAGGTCACGCCCTGGTATATGGTGAGAGTACCGGTCCACTACTCAGTTGACTCAGGCACCTTGGAGGATTCCACAAGTTCAGCCCCATCGACTGAACTATGCAGTACGGTGGCCCAATACCGCTTTCGGTCGGTAGTAGAATTAGATGCTACGCCGAGGTTACGAAGGACTGCAGTACACCAGGAATTTTTCGTTGCACCTTTACAGTATGAGATTCTGAGACGGCTACATTGTTAGACGACTCCGCTAGGCGGGCTAGCCTCGCAATAGTGATCCCTGGTATTGTGGTAACAAATGCTGAAAAGCCCAGGCCTCCCTTCTTTACTGCAGCGTAAAGCACCCGTGAGACACAGCTTTCGGCAAGCGCAACCACTGTCTGATATGTTTGCGAACCGACTTGTCTAGCTGCAGTAGGCGACCTTTAGTTACATTCTTTAGCTCTAGCGCATAGAAAAACTTAGGTATTAGGTACGTCCTTAAGAAGACAAAACGTTGTTGGGGCTTTAGTGGAGCTTTCGAGATGCGAAGTAACGCTGTGAAAATGTCCGTTTCTACCTATCTCGCTCCCTTTAAACTAAAGTTCACCTTCAAATTCCTCAACTCTGCTAGGGATGACACTGCTTTCACTCTCTCAGTACCTATTCTAAACTCTGCATCAAATTTTTTTATCTTCTTTGCCTGCTCTGCTGGCATTAGGGAAATGGCCGAAGCTTTTTCCACATTGAAGGCCAGACCCATGCTAGCAGCCTACTTCACAAGGTCTCAAAGGGCAATTTTTATCCCAGCTGCCGTGGAAGTCACGACAACTAGGTCGTCAGCGAAGGCTAACCATAACACCTTCTGCCCTACTAGCATAAACCCAACCTCCTGGAGAATAGCGGCTATCACTGCGTCCATTGCCATATTGAATAGTATGGGTGACAACGGATCGCCTTGTCAAACACCTCTGTTAACAGCAAACATTTCACTAATATCCCGCCCTAATTTAAAACGAATCTTTGAGTCCCTGTACACTGATGCCACAAAATCTGTCGGTAAGCAATTTAAGGACAATATCTCTTGGACAGCTTGATGGGAAATGCTGTTAAATGCTTTACTAATATCAAGCACAGATACGTGGACCTGACGGAGCTCCGAGTTGGCGACAGATAAAATTGTGTCAAGAATAGTGACGTTTTCGGCCAATTCATCGGCTTTTATGAAGGCGCGCTGCCTTGCATCAGCTAAGCATAAGGACTCAATACGTTTTGATAAGATCTCATAGAATTGTCGAAGGACAGTGTTTGACAAAGATATAGGGTGATAGTTTGATGGATGCTCTGGGGCCAGAGTTTTGGGTATAAAAAAGGTATCAGTTAATAGCCAGTTTGCTGGTATATGACCTGGTATCATTATAATGTTATATAGTAACGCTCGCACACAGGGAGGGACAGCGTTCCATTGCCTAGTCCTTATGGCATCTGGTCCAGGGCATAATGACATCTTCATGGTAGAACTTCCACTTTCGACATGTAACAGGTTGCCACACAGGGTTAGAGAAGTCTCCCACTCTCTTCTCCCATATAAAACCTGTATTAGAAGGTTGGCCCATTACACCACCCAAGTACTCTTTGATATTAGAGAGCGAATCCCACACTCCTTGCGCTGCCCTCTTCCTGTACTTACACCCCAGTTTCTGCGTAATAGCAAACTCCTTTCTCCTCGCGGCTTTCTTGCTAAGCTTACGGCGCTATTTATGTTTCTGTATAACATTTCACGGTTCTGATCCAGATGTTGAAATGCTATAGCATTCATTAAGTCACTGGTCAAGAACACCACTTACGTTGTGCCCTTCCAAGGCTTTGACACCCGCCTCCCGAAGGATTTGAATGAAAAAGCTTTCTTCAGGCACAACGGTCTCATGCAGCAGTGCCTCGACAGCCAACCGTAACGAATGCTGAATGCTAGTTCTCTGGTCACCCTCACTGAGGGGATCATTAGCCACGCATCTGCCATAGCCATGTGTCCTTCTGCCACTAGGACTTAGGTCATCATCTACCACGCCTGAGCGATTAACTCCCCCTTACTCTCACTGAAAGGTTTACTGACTTTCAAGGTACCGCAGGGTTCCAATTTCAGGCCTGCAGTTGATTTAATAGTTTTTTTTATTAATTTTATCCATTCCAAAGTGTGGCAATACCACTACAATTAAATTTATCATTTTTTTGGTGTCAATATGCTTGCTGACCTTTAATAAGAGTTTTTCCTTTTTTGTGGCATAAATTAGTAACGATCCAGTTTAAAATTTATTTCCAACCATTGTTTTCATATGTTTCATAAAAGTTGTACTTCCATAATGCGCATTTAGAATTCACAATTTCTACATTTGCTTCATTATCCATTGTTTTAAATATTAGGAGTAAACTTTCAATCACTTTAGAAAACTTAAATAAAAGACAAATTACTACAAATATTTTAAAGCCTTTGACGTTAAAAAAAAAAACTACTTTAAAACAATATATATAAACTAGCTTTTACCTCCGTCGCAAGCGACGTCTGTTTTTTGTGTGTGGCTTGAATTTCATGTCAAAATTTAATTACATTTTTAAATTGAAATAATAAATAAACTCGATCTATATTATTTTACATATAATAACATTTAATTTTTCATATAAACTGACTACGAAAATATAGTTTTTACTACAGTCTACCCCCGTCGCAAAGCGAAGTCTTATTGGCGTGTATGATTTGAATCCAATAAAATAATTCGTAATTACATTTCATATTTAACTCTATTTTTAAATTGAAATAATAAATAAACTCGCACACATTGACACATATAAATTGACTAAAAAATATATTTTTCTATCAAAATAAAAAATACATTCAATTTATTCGTTATTTGACCAACTTTTTTTCAAAATTTGGTATTTTGTTTTGATTCGTAAATAAGGTACCAAGGTTAGCCTATATACAAAATTTCATCGTTTTATCACAATTTTTACTCTCGGCAAATACTGCCCCCGTGCCCCCAAATAAAATTTTGAAATTTTGAATTTTTTTTCATTAATAATATACTTAATTAATCTAGAATCCAGAATATGAACTTTCTCCAAAGTTCCCTATCGAGCCCTTGAATTTTTTCAACCCCCGTCCCCCCTTTTTTAATTTTCGAATTTCTAATTTTTGAGAAATGTCAGCATGGAATACCTTAATACGCATGCAAAGTTTCAACTTTCTATCTTTTACGAATTAAAAGTAATACAGCAAAAAAGGGCTCACTTTTTTTTCCAGTTTTTCCAAAATTACAGGTTTCCAAGAAATTCAGGGAAAAATCCGGGGACGCCAAAAGTCTTAGAATTTTTTTGTCTACGAAATAGGAAATTTTCAAAAACATTGATGGAGCCGTTTTTGCGCTGCCATACAAAATTCAGTATCAAACATGTAAGAATATAAAATTATAAACATACAGTTGGAACATTATAATATAGGACTAGCGCTTCGCCCCGTCGCAAAGCGACGTGTATATAATATTTGTGTTAGTTTTTTTATTATTTTCGTTATTAATATGTCAATCTATATCTGCATACCAAATTTTAGCCTTGTATTTATATTTTAGCATAAGTACCCCCCACATACCTTCGCAACTGAACAAATTTGTCAAATCTCAGCACTGGGATCTATCTATTTTGTTTGTATCTAAGAACATATATTTTATATTATAGCCTTTCATCACTATATATTTAACATTTCCGGTTTTTAGCCCACGGCACCCGCTACTATTTGAAATTTGTGGTTTTTTATGGTTTGTCTTGAATTTCAACGTTTTAGCTTTGTTGCGACATTGTCCCCAAAAATTCGAGCCGCTACTGAATAAAAATTTTAGTATTACAATTATTGGCAAATATGGACAATTAGTGTCTCAATACATGTCCCAAGTTTCAACCTTCTTAATTTATTATTTCTGGCCTTTACTGTTTCAGTTCCCCCCGCCACTGGAAATTTGGAGTTTTTAATATTTATTCTTTAATAACAGTCTACAGCGAGCCTACATACTAAATTACAACGTTGGAACTCTATTCAAACATTACCCACAAAAAATCGCTCCGCTTCTAAATAAAATATGTGGTTTTCCAATTATTGGCAAATATTTGCAATTAGTGTATCTATATATATTGCAAGTTAAAATTGTCTTTATTCAATCTTTCTAGATTTTACGATCTCAACTCCCGCCGCCACAGGAAATTTGGGGTTTTCTATTGTTTTCTTATAAGTTACTGTCTACAGAGAGCTTACCTGCCAAATTTATATATTCTAACTCTATTCTTACATTTCCCTAGAAATTCGCGCCGCTAATAAATTATAAGTTTGGTGTTCTAATTATTAGCGATAAAGCAGAATTAGTGAATCTATACAAGTCCCAAATTAACATTTTCTTTATTAAGTATTATTAGATTTTAGGGTTTTAACTCCCACCGCCACTGGAAATTTGGAGTTTTCAATTTTTTTCCCTTAGTTAGGATTACTGCACTTAAACCACCCTGTGTACCAATCTCTAAACAATTAATTTGCCAAATTTATTCTTTACTGTCACCTACATACCAAATTTCATTTTAATATAATGGCTCGATAAAATAAATGCATGTAAATTTAATTAATTTCTGCTTTTAACCGTGCTCAGCTCCTCGTTCATAATCATCCCGAACCCAGCGCCCTTCGCTACTTACCACTCTAGCCCTTATCGTTCCCGTTCTTGCACTTTTGATTTAATCACTCTGCATCGCCACCCACACTTCAAGCACAACGACTTATCTCTTGCAGAGCAGCTAGCTTCTACCGCCACTACTTCAAACGCCACCCCTACTTAGCGTACTGACCCCCAACTGAGGTTAATTTTATGGCAAATATGCATATACATAGTTTTCAACTCCTCTACTTCTCTTTCCTCCGTCCGATTTCGTAGCACTCTGCCTACAAACGCACCAAATATCAATCCAAATCTGCTACTGGATGAAATTTGAATACCTAACATAGGGACAACTATTTTCTTCTATTTAGTATTCTACATGCAAAATATCATTTTTGTACCTTATATACCTTTTGTAATTATTAGTTAAATAAAATAAAATAACCTTTTTTTGTGTAATACTCAATATTTTTTAATATGAACTAAAAAGAATTGAATTTAATATGAACTATAAAAACGTGCCACTTTATTTGTGAATTTTAAAACTGTTTTAAAAAAGATCCCTTATTTAATTACAATTAAAACAAACATATTCAACTTTAACAGGTAATAATAATAATCTACTATTTAGTTGCTTAAATTTATGTAACCATCGCACGCCACTGGACTATCAGCGACATTATACATTAAATTGTAAACATCCAAAGTCGTTGAGTCCAAAGATGAGTGGACTAAGAATTAAGCCAGAAGAAAGTTTATAGTTAAACAAATTAGGTTGTAATAAAGCAAATATCATTAAGGATGAGTAAAAGTGATATTTGGATAAATAAATATTTGACTTTTGGAGACCGAGGGTTAAGCTCTATTTGTAATAAAACAAATATGCCTATTAAAAAAGAGTATAAAAACACAGGAACCCGATGGAAGGAGGACATTCAAATTTACAAATTCCATAACATCACTTTCATAACGAATTACTACCAAAAGTTTAACTATAGATTTTTAACACTTCGGCCTTCGCTCGGATGGGCCGAATAAGTGCACGATTCTTTTCTTTTAACTCTTTGTTATATGTAATTTTAAGATTTCTTTTTTTTTCTGTACAATTATATTATAGTGTTTAGAATATGTGTGTTTTGTTTATTTTAACATGTAAGTAATATACCTTAACTTTCCCATATCCAATGTGCATCGCGTAGTGTCGGATTCCGGCATTGTTATAACTATATTTTTATTAACGATTTGGAAATACTTGTACGCTTTATATTGATCGCAAAAATTTCTTAGATCGAACCGAAAGGCGGGGTTGATTAGCCCATATGGCTAATCAATAGTTGTATTTAATCATTCTTTTGTTCATTTATAACTTTAGCATTTTATTAGCTGATTTCCTAATTTACAGCTTAAATTTAAATTAGGTGGCGCTGCTAAATAACTGTTTAGAAATAATTAAAAGGTTGATTTAAAAGATGAAAAGAGGAATAGTAAAATAGTCATAATCAGTAAAAGAGTTTGACAAAAAAGTAAAATTAAAGATAAATGATTACAGGAAAAGAACTCCTCCAGCCTGGGTTTCTAAATAGAAAGCAACAATGTATAAAAAATGAATGAATCTATGCCACTGTTACACTCGCTTGGTAGTTAATATTTCTGGCTACTCTGGGGTTCATCTTCTTCTTCTGTAGTCTGCTGCAACGTAGAATCCAAATCAGTCAAAGAGTTAAGAAAATAAGATTCTTAAGACATATTTAGGCTTTCATAAATTGAAGGTTCTTCTCTTCCTTCTTCCTTTATACTCTCAACATGACTGTCTGACTTATCTGTTTGGATTACATTCCGAACTGAAACTGTAACGCTATCATCCGAGATACATTTCTTTTCAGCATTTTCATGGATTGCTACATTTCTACTCGTTGTGATATTATGCTTCACTGGATGGTACACTCTGTAACCTTTCACATTTTCTGCAAAAGCAACAAAGATCTGTTTTTTAGACTTAGTATCCCACTTAAGCTGTTTCTCCTTTGGAACGTGAATCATCACCTGCTTACCAAATATTCGGATGTGACTTAACTGGTTTCTCTTTAGTCCAGAGCTCATACGGTATTTCATTATCTAAGTCTGAGGCAATGGATCGTTTTCTCAGATAAACAGTGTTTGTTGACTCTGCCCAAAACTTCTTATCTAATTCTGCATCAAATAGCAAACACCGAGCTATCTCAACAATAGTTCTGTTGATTCGTTCGCTAGGAAGTATAAGTATTTGTCTTTTGATGCACAATACCTACGTCCTTTAAAATATTTTCAAAAACATTACTACAGAACTCTAAGCCGGTATGCGTTCTGAACATTTTTATTTTCTTATTGTGTTGGTTTTCTACCTTGATTTTTTTTTAAATACTGGAATACCTCACTTCTAGCTTTAACAAAATAACAAAAAACTATACGTGTTTAGTCATCAACAAGTACAAGAAAATACCTTGATCCATCAATTGACGTTATCTCCATGGGTCCGCAAACATCAGCATGAATTAAATCCAGTGACTTGTTGGTTTTGTTTCTGCATGGGTAATAGGTAGACGCGACTGCTTTCCTTCACTACATATTGTGTTGAAAGTAGATATCAAACTTAGATCACTACCGACATCTATTAAATAGTTTGTATGTATACCTGTTGTTTATGTCCTATTCTTATTGAACCCTATCGACAATAAAATATTACTTCTTGAATGGCAACCAACGAGTTTTATTAGGTTATGGGGCCAGTCCCTTATTATTACTAAAAGTAATAGTTTAGTAATAGTGTTGTGCTATTAAGAAAAGGAGTTCTCCATTTCTTACAAATGTACCAAAACGTTTGTTGTCAAGAATTTGCTGATACTAAAAGGTGCACATATATATCTAAAGCAAGAAGTTACAGAAGAACGAATTGAAGCAGATGCTAAAGCACGAGCTAAGCTGATCTTGACGATCGAACCATCATTATTTGTGCACATAAAGGAAACAAAAACAACGAAGGAATTGTTAAAAAAATTTAAGAGTTTATTTAACGATTCAGGATTTTCAAGGGGGATCACTTTGCTTCGTCATTTGATTTCGTTCAGATTAGAAATCTGTTAGAATACGAAGAATGATGTGACGCAAATAGTAAAAACTTCGCAACGATTAAGTGGCACGGGTTTTTTGATTAACGATGAATAGATAGATACACTGTTGCTGGCGGTTTTCCTGAGCGTTTTATGCCATGATTATGGCCATAGAACATTCCGGAATCGCTATAACTGCCGATGCAATTAAAACCAAATTATTCAATATGGAATCCGTCGACGTTATTCAAACAAAATTAAACGGTAATACAGCATTAGTTGCAAAAAGTTGGCAAAAAAAGAGAACCGATACAGGTGGCACTAGTAAACATGGCGGCCAGACATTGAATATTTCAAACTGAAATATAGAAAACACGAAAGTAATAACATGTTACGGATGCAAGAAAACATGTCAATATCGTAATCAATGTCCACTTTTGAACGAGAAAACGGAGAATATGTAACACTTTAGCGCTTTTTGCGTTGTTTTTCTCAGTAATAGTTATTGGTACGTAGATTCCGGAGCCAGAATGCACATAACCGCGAATGAATATTGGTTAAAAAATCGTTTATTTTTCGTTAAAAGACGAAAGTTCCTGTTTTATGTTCAAGTTACTTAGTACTACTTATTACTCAAGTTACAATCTACTACAAGTCACAAGTATGAAATAACTTAGAAGAATTTAGAACCTCTTATCAGTTAGTGAATTAATAGGGAATAGAAACACTGTAGTATTTCAACTCAACCAGTGCCTTATACGCAAAAAACAAGGCGTTTTGTTGCGCAGACTGAACTTGTTGATGGTGTACAAATTAAAACTACACACACAGAAATGTTTTCTGACTTCTTCCGTGGTAGATGGAGATACATGGCACAGGCGGCTTGGACATCTAAACTGCAATGGCATGAACAAAATGAAACATGGCCTAGGTACAAGTAAATTAAACTGTGAGATATGTTGTAAAGGTAAACAATCACGATTTCCTTTCTACACAGGCACACGAGCCACAGAGACGCTTCAAATTGTTTATTCAGACATTTGTGGCCCAATGGAAGTTAAATCAATTGGTGGAGCGCGATATTTTCTATTGTTCATTGACGACTTTAGTAGAATGGTTTTCATATATTTTTAAAGGCAAAAAGTAAAGCACTGAGCTATTTCAAAGAGTTTAAGTCAATCGTAGAAAATCACCAGAGTAAAAAAGTCAAAATCTTGAGAACTAACAACCGTGGCGAGTACTGCAGTAATGATTTTAAAGACTTTTTGAAAAGTGCAGGCATAGTACACCAAAAGACCAACAATTATACACCAGAACAGAACGTACTAAGTGAAAAGTCAAACCGAACCATTGTGGAGACAGCAAGATGCTTACTTTTTGAAGCAGACTTGGAAAAGAAACTTTAGGCGAAAGCTGCCAATACAGCAGTATACCTAAAGAATAAATTCACAGCTTCAATTATCGAAAAAACTCCATATGAAATTTACAACATATACGCATTTTTGGAACTCCTATAATGGTATGTACCGAAAGAAAAAAGGACAAAAATTAAAGAAACATATACTTGTGGGTTGCTGTGAAAATGTTAAACGATATAGAATCTATGATCCGATAAATAACATGGTTACTCCTAGTAGAGACATTGTGGTTCTAGAAAAGCCGAAGAAACGAGACACAGTTGATATTATTTTAGAGAGCACAGATTGAGTGGGAGAGTCAATAAAGGAATCTGTAGTGAGTTCAAGTGAAGCAGATTATCCCGATGTTGAGAATAAAAGCACACAGACAGAAGCTGGTAGTGAAAGCCGACTGAGATTTGACGATGCTTTGCAGACATCAGAGGAAACCACAGACTCCACAGGGGCTGTAGTTACTAATTTACCACTTATGGTTATTGAAGAAAATAAGAAAAGACAGAGAAGGAAACCAGAAAGATATCGCTATGTTAACATGTGTACCACATTCATAGAAGAAGATGAGATGATATATGCAGCCTCTGCATATCTACGTATTAGCGGACCTGAGAAACAACAGTGGTTACAGGCGATGGCAGAGGAGCTGCAGTCATTTGAAGACTATCAAGTTTGGGAAATTGTCGATACTCCAGATATTGCAAACGTATTGCAGTGTAAATGGGTGGGTAAATGGCAATAAAGTATGTTATCGGTTTAGGTTGGTGGCAAGAGGCTTTACGCAGAGAGCTGGTGTTGATTATCAAGAAACTTTCTCACCGTTAATCATACATTCTACTTTGCGTATATTATTTGCTTTGAATGTGTAGTAAACATGGACATTACTCATCTAGACAACAGAATTTCTTAATGGTCAGCTAACAGAAAACATTTTTATGTATTTACCAGAAGGTTTTTATATCAATGATTCAAATAAAGTCTTGAAATTAAGAAAGGCTGTTTATGGCCTTAAACAATCATCACTTGCTGGGTACCAAAGAGTAGAGTAAACATTGTTAGATTTAGGATTTATTAAGAGTAACCTAGAGCCTTGTGTTTCTATAAAAAATCATAGTAATAACGGTGTAACGAAGACACTATGGGGATACAATCCTTCATGAAATTTGAATAATAATAATAAATCATATAGAAAAAATAAACACAATAAATCTATTTAAAGATAAAATATTTAATTAAAATTGTAAAACAAATGTACAATGCATCAGATATTACAAATGATGGGTGTAACTTATCAGTTAAATAATGCACTCTGGCAACTTGATCAAATATTTTTTATGCAATCCAAATTACTGGAAAAATCTAAAATAGATCCATTTGCATCGATGACACACCATAAAAGAAAACAGTGGAATGACCTAGCATAAGAAAAATAGAAATACTGCAGGACAAAATAGGTAAGACCATACCCGAAAAAAAGTTGATGTTCATTGACAAAAACACATACTCCTCCACTAGCAGCAATATCATCGATTCAACATAAACTAAAATTCCATCTGCCCTCATATAACCTAATTTAAGGGCCTTAAGTAAACTAATTTAAAAAAAAGAAATTTCAATTAGGAAACCAAAACTGATAAGAAATAAAGAAATAAATTAATAAAAAAATGATATCACTAAATATGATGGAGAAGAAGGGTCTTTGGACCATATAATTCTAGGGTGTCATCTTTTAACATCAAAAATTGATAGACTTTTAAATGATTTATGTAATGTAACACAGTTCCCAGTCAATATGTCCTGTTTAATGACAAGTGAAGCAACGGCGGAAATATTAACAAACTTTGTGATAGAAAATAATATAGAAGTGTAATTTAAGTTAAAATATTTTATTTAGTATGTATTTAATTTTAAGTTTAATTTTTTAAAAGAATCATTTTGTTTTGTATTTATTAGAACAATTATAATTTATATGTAAATTTTTATATAATTTTACAAATAAAAGCAATGGCAAGAAGGCTGAATAAGCCAAAGCCTAAATAAATAAAAAAAAAAAAAAAAACTAAATATGAATCTAATTTTCACCTATTAATCAAAACCTTGCTTGTGTTTGCTGTTACACCGCCTTTCAACTACTCTACGTTCTCACTGCAGCTCGTGCTCAACGTGGCAACCACTCGGTAACTCTCGGTAACCCCGATTGTTACCGAGGCATATTCTGGTGACTGCAGTGAGACACGGTACAAAAATACAATAAAAATATGAAAAACGTTGACTGTGACGCTGAATCTAGCGAAATACCGCTAAATTCAACGTCACAATAGGAAAACTATAATAGGGGTTAATGTTGGTGATTTTATTATATCTTCAAATAAAAAGTCAGAAACAGTCTTATAGAAGCATTGAGTAAGAAATTTAAAATTAAAAATCTAGGTCAAGGCAAACAATATTTGGGTATGAGGTTTAATATTGAGAAAAATGCAAATACAATTACAATAGATCAGGAGCATTATATTGAGTAACTATTAAAGAAGTTTGATATGCCTGATTGTAATATTGCTGAAACTCCTACAGAGTGCAAATTAAATATTGAAAATCCTAGTATTTTTGTAAACCTTACCAAAACCTAATGATTACCTTATCAAAAATTAATAGGTAGTTTGATGTATTTGGCTGTATTGACCAGACCAGATATCGCTTATTCAATTATTTATATTAGTCATTTTAACAATTCTTATTCCACTAGTTATGTTATTGCTAATTAAATAACAATATTTTATTTATTATATACTTTATTTATATTGATAAATAAAGTTTCTCTATCCTATATTATAATGTCCCAGGTGTATATTTATATTCTTATAGTCTTATATTCTTATATTCTTATATTCTTATATTCTTATATTCTTATATTCTTATATTCTTATATTCTTATATTCTTATATTCTTATATTCTTATATTCTTATATTCTTATATTCTTATATTCTTATATTCTTATATTCTTATATTCTTATATTCTTATATTCTTATATTCTTATATTCTTATATTCTTATATTCTTATATTCTTATATTCTTATATTCTTATATTCTTATATTCTTATATTCTTATATTCTTATATTCTTATATTCTTATATTCTTATATTCTTATATTCTTATATTCTTATATTCTTATATTCTTATATTCTTATATTCTTATATTCTTATATTCTTATATTCTTATATTCTTATATTCTTATATTCTTATATTCTTATATTCTTATATTCTTATATTCTTATATTCTTATATTCTTATATTCTTATATTCTTATATTCTTATATTCTTATATTCTTATATTCTTATATTCTTATATTCTTATATTCTTATATTCTTATATTCTTATATTCTTATATTCTTATATTCTTATATTCTTATATTCTTATATTCTTATATTCTTATATTCTTATATTCTTATATTCTTATATTCTTATATTCTTATATTCTTATATTCTTATATTCTTATATTCTTATATTCTTATATTCTTATATTCTTATATTCTTATATTCTTATATTCTTATATTCTTATATTCTTATATTCTTATATTCTTATATTCTTATATTCTTATATTCTTATATTCTTATATTCTTATATTCTTATATTCTTATATTCTTATATTCTTATATTCTTATATTCTTATATTCTTATATTCTTATATTCTTATATTCTTATATTCTTATATTCTTATATTCTTATATTCTTATATTCTTATATTCTTATATTCTTATATTCTTATATTCTTATCATATATTATAATGTCCCAGGTGTATATTTGTTTTCTTATATTCTTATATGTTTGGTTCAAATTTTGTATGGCATCTCGAAAACGGCTCCAGGGAAGTTTTTAAAAATTTCCTATTTCGTAGAGAAAAAAATTCTAAGACTTTTGGCGTCCCCGGATTTTTCCCTGAATTTCCTGGAAACCCGTAATTTTGGAAAAACTGGAAAAAAAGTGATCCCTTTTTTGCTGTATTACTTTTAATTCGTATAAGATAGAAAGTTGAAATTTTGCATGTGTATTAAGGTATTCAATGCTGACATTTCTCAAAAATTAGAAATTCAAAAATTGAAAAAGGGGGGGTTAAAGAAATTCGGGGGCCCGGCAGGGAACTTTGGAGAAAATTCATTTTCTGGATTCTAGAATAATTAAGTATATTATTAATAAAAGAAAATTCAAAATTTCAAAATTTTATTTGGGGGCACGGGGGCAGTATTTGTCGAGAGTAAAAATTGTGCTAGAAAGTTGAAATTTTGTATATACGATAACCTTGGTAACTTATTTACGAATCGAAAAAAAAAAACCCAAATTTTGAAAAAAAGTTGGTCAAATAACGCATAAATTAAAAATATTTTTTATTTTGATAAAAAAAATTTATTTTTTTAGTCAATTTATATGTGTCAATGTATATGTGCGAGTTTATTTATTATTTCAATTTAAAAATAGAACAGTTAAATATGAAATTTAATTACGAATTATTTTATTGGATTCAAATGATACACGCCAAAAAGACGTCGCTTTGCGACGGGGGTAAACTATTGTAGAGTTAAATATGAATTGTAATTACGAATTCTTTTATTGGATTCAAATATACACGCCAAAAAGACTCTTTACGACGGGGGTAAACTCTGGTGGAATTGAAATTTTTACATGAAGTTCAAGTCACACATAAAAGACAGACGTCGCTTGCGACGGGGGTAAAAGCTAGTATTCTTATATGTTTATATGTTTGGTTCAAATTTTGTATGGCATCTCGAAAACGGCTCCAGGGAAGTTTTTGAAAATTTCCTATTTCGTAGAGAAAAAAATTCTAAGACTTTTGGCGTGCCCGGATTTATCCCTGAATTTTCTGGAAACCCGTGATTTTGAAAAAACTGGAAAAAAGTGTGCCCTTTTTTGCTGTATTACTTTTAATTCGTAAAAGATAGAAAGTTGAAATTTTGCATGTGTATTAAGCTATTTAAGGCTGATATTTCTCAAAAATTAGAAATTCAAAAATTGAAAAAGGGGGGGTTAAAGAAATTCGGGGGCCCGGTAGGAAACTTTGGAGAAAGTTCATAATCTGAATTCTAGAATGATTAAGTATATTATTAATGAAAAAGAAATTCAAAATTTCAAAATTTTATTGGGGGGCACGGGGGCAGTATTTGTAAAGTTTAGTTTCGATCAGTATCAGTTTTTTTAAATTTTGTATATAGGCCTTGGTAACTTATTTACGAATCGAAAAAAAAATCACAAATTTTGAAAAAAAGTTGTCTAAATATCGCATAAATTCAAAATATTTTTTATTTTGATATAAAAAATGTATTTTCTTAGTCAGTTTGTATGAAAAATTAATTGTTATTAAATTTAAAATCAATATAGAACGAGTTTATTTATTATTTCAAATTAAAAATGGAATTAAATTTTGACATGAAATTCAAGCCACTCATAAAAAACAAACGTCGCTTGCGACGGGGGTAAAAGCTAGTAATTATATATTTTTATTACAAAAATTATCTCCTCGATGGAGAAATACTAATATACTTTAACAAATGAAATAATCAATTGGTGAAACAAAATTGATTTTAGTCAATGTGATTTTATAAATTATCTGGTTACTTAGATAATAAAATATTTAGTTGTTGAAGAGAGAGAGAGAATTGTGTCGTCAGATAACTCACTGTTGATTAGAATCATGCAAAAAAGGTTCCAAAACATTTAAAAGATTATTGTTTAAAATTTTCCAAAGGCAAAACAGAGCTGGAACAATTTGTTGATGCTGATTGGGCAAACGATGCTATTTATATAGACGGTCATACACTGGATTTTGTTTTACGAAATCTGGCTCTCCGAGAGAACTTACGAGAACTGTTGCCTGAAGCAGTTGTGAGCCTGAGTTGAGGCTGAATATATGGCTTAATCGGAAGTTTGTCGTGAAGCGATTTATTTCGAGTTTGAAATTACTGGTTGTAGTAAAAAGATTATACAGCATAATAATAGCCAGAGTGCATTGAAGTTGGCAAATACTCATCAGTCTCATAAACGTTTAAAACATATTAATGTAAGATATAACTTTATGAAGAATGCAGTTAATGATGGCATGATTGAGATCGAACATTTGGCAACTGCTAACATGCCCGCTGATTTATTAACCAAAGGATTACCCGAGATAAAACATTACAAATCTAAGAAAAGTCTTGTTTTTGTTAAAAAATAATATTTATTGTTATATAGTATTTATGTAGTAATGTATGCATTTTTAATAGATACTGTTTTGTTTATTATTTTGATATAGTGGGGGTATTAAATATAGATAACAAAATTAGATCACTACTGACATCTATTAAATAATTTGTATACCTATTGTTTATATCCTATTGTTATTGCACCTTTGTCTATCGACAATAAAAGATTACTTCTGGACTGACAACCAACAAGTTTTATTAGTATTCTTGTCAATATTTAAGTTATCTGTGTATAATACAGCCATGAGTGCTCTGTCTCGCAGTTTGTTTAGATCATTCGTCTTCAAATGCCCCATTCTTCCGTGCCAAATACCATCACTCATTGTTGCAGTGGATGTAAACAAACACGGTTTATTATCTAACCTCAACTGGTAAATACCATCTATTTGTATAGCAATCCTTCGTTTTGTTATAAAAGCAGCAACTATTATCTTTAAACTCGACACTCATGCCACAATTTATGAGTTGACTGATTGAAATCAAGTTCCGTGGTAAGGTTATGAATTCGTAAAATGCTAATATTATAAAGTCCCGTAATTTAGTATGCACAAATTAAGTTTCAACTAAAAGTGGAGGAAGAAAGTGGAGCAAAATGTCTAATTAAGCGTTTCAGTTGACCTTTATTTGTTTTTATAGTGGTTAAACGAGCCTTAATGTCTTCACATTCACTTACTTTTACCACACGACCTAAATTTCACTGTGAACAAGGAATATTAGGTTCTTTTGTTAACAATAAGCTTCCTGGTTGAGGAGATATGTCAGTTGTAGTTTACCACTTGGAAATTTGGTTGCAGTGTCTCAAATAATCGCTTGACCAACGTTTCCAGAAGCTCTGGATGCAGTTCTGTAGATTTAAGATTCGTTGCATTCGACTATGGTTGTTCGGTGAATTTTCTTGAGGAGCGATGCTTGTCAGTGGACATTGAATGATCAGGTGACCAGGCTTGATAGGAGCTAGGTCACTTGGATCATTGGAAGCATGATACAAAGGACGATAATTCAAAATTGCTTCAATTTGTGTTAATAACGTATAAGTATCTTCAAATGTGAAATGATTGTTATGTATGACCCTTGTTACCCTCCCATAGACTGCACCCCAATTAGGTGAATATGGAGAAATAAATTTCCAAAAAATGGATAAGTCGGACGATACGTCCTGGATTGTTGTTGTATTACTTTCGTCAGATAGAAATTTACCCAATGCTTGGCAGGGACCAACAAAATTTGTTTTATTATCTAAATAGTGCAGCTATGAAGTACTGAACAATCTGATTGAGTGCTACTATGAAGCACAAAATTGTAAGCTCAGTAACTAATTTTAAATGGATAGCTTTTGTTGCAAAGCAAATATACAAACAAATATAAGATTTTAAAAGTTTACCGCCTCTACCATATTTGTTTTTAACAATAATGGCACCAGCAAAGTCTACGCCGTTGTCTTTGAATGGAAAATAAAAAAAAAACTCTTTCAAATGGAAGAGCACCTATTTTACCAACCAAACGATAAACGATGTTTTTAGCCAATGTAATGCCTTTAATGGTGGATAATATTGGTCCTGCATGCTAAATAATAGCTTTTGTGGTCCTGGATGAAACAGTCTCAAATGTTCTTTTTCCATTACTAGTTTGGTTAGTTTATGTTTGTTAGATAAAATAATGGGATGTCGTTTATGATTTTCAAAGTTTGAATATTTTAGTCTGCCACCTACTCTAATGAAGTCATTATCGTCGAGAAGAGGATTCAGACAAAGCAGCGTGCTTTTATTGGACAAAGGTTTACTAGGTTTTAAAGCATTTCATTCAGAGGCAAAACATTCTTCTTGACCTACATTTACAAGAAGTTTCATTGATTCTTGTACCTATGCAACTGTTAAAATGCCATGGGCTTTATTTTGTTTATTTTTTCAATTGTGGATGAACCGTAAACAATTGCTTTAACCCTATTAAGAGTTCTAAAATTTGAAAATTTGTCAAATATAGGATTTGACTCATGTATAGCTAAATTTGCTAAGATAGTTGATTTACTTTCTGATAAACATTTTACTGTACAGTTGCTTTGAGGCCATAAATGTTCTGGTCTTAATAACTAATCTGGACCTTACCACCAAAAGTTGTAATTGATTAAGTTATTTGCGATAGTGCCTCGCGAAATCAAAGCAGCAGGATTTGATTCAGTACGTACATAACGCCAATGAGTGATGGAATTCATGTCAGTTTGTATTTCTGAGATATTCTGGGAATGCTTTTAAGCCATAACAACTGCTTCTGACTAAAGAACTACGCGGTTCACAGGGACACAGATTATTTGTATCAGTTTTTAAATCATTCTAGATAGCAACAATGCTACACATAATTCCAGTGTGGAATAATTTATTTCACCTTGTTTGAGGTTCTACTCATAGAGCTCTGTTTATATTTCAGCGTCAGATTTTTTGTTACACACGTTAAAAATGATGACACTGTGGCTTCTGTTTTTTAGGAGGGTGAAAGAGAAGGAACGAAAAACAGCAATTTAAAAGGAACGGAATGGCGACAGTAGAGACAGAGATAAAAGAGAAAAAGCACAAGTGTGGAAGAGCAGCTAAGGAGCAGAGACAGAGACTGAGAGATACAGCAGCAGGAAAGAATCGAAAAAATTCGTAATATATAATATAAAAAAAGATGCAAGAGGATTTGGGAGAGAGAGATACCGGAATACATACGAGTAAAGGAGACAAAGAACATAAGAAGAATCGTCAGAGAAAATGAACAGCAGGAGATGCTGTGAAAATACAAAGGAAAGGATGTGCAAGGTGTGTTAGAGGGAGATAGACATACTGTAGCACAGTAAGTATTCATGTGAGAAAAGAGTTAAAAGTGAAAAAGAATATTGTGCAGTCATTAAAGGGTGGCAGGTAAGGAAAGCGGTGGATAGCGGAGATGGAAAGAAGGAGCGAGGAAAGAGTAGGAACATAGAATGATATGAAATTTAATGATGTAAGGCGGAAGAATGTAGTATCTTATAGCAAAAACTTTACAATAAAATAATATAACATAGGTAATAATTTGGACAAACGACTTACTTGGAGAACACACATCTGGAAAAGACACATGCAGTTAAAAAGTAAACTTAGGGGACATGTATTAGTTTCTTGGTTGGAAGCAGGTATACTTTTATAACAACGGCATATGGCATAGAACTATGGGCTACTGATTTCTGACATAGGAATCCTACAATGTTTTTAAAATAAACTGCTCTATGTAAATAAAAGATCTTTGTATTTCTTACCTATAGGACGAATTTAAAGTATTCAGCTAGAAATAGCTATTAAGATATTACTAACTTATCTAAATCAACTGTTCAAATCCACCACCACAAACCAATAGGATGGCTGAAACGCAAAAATCCAATGGACTTATCAACAACAGATTTGAAGTTATTTGCTTAGTTGCAAAATACTCGAATTAATATAATAGGTATAGCTAAAGAGAAGCTCGTGCGATAATACAATTAAGTAATTACCAAGTACGTACACATTCTAGTGAGCGTTTCAACACAATTCGAAAATCTTATATATATCATTGCTCTATTACATTTATTTGCACTATTTACAAAGACTTTTACAACTATGCTTACAACTAAGACTATTACAACTTATCTAGTAATTTATATATAAAAAGTTAAATATAATTGTTTAGTTCTAGTTCACTGCCTATTTCCAAAATTTTAGGCATTACAAAAAAGAAAAAAACACTTATGCGGTTTGTAGTAGCAGAATCACAGGATCAAGTCTACCTGCTTCATCCTCTTCATTTGCTTACTTTGACTTGAAAGGATAAGGGCCTAACAGACGTTCATGCATAATCTAACGGATGGGATCTTTGCACCACCATAAAATTGGCTCCCGTTGCCATTTTCATGAACTGTTCTAGGTATCTTATATAGCTAATTATTTCTTCACTGACCTGGCAGTACAACGATACTAGGAAAATCTCTCCGAAGTCTCCGCATACCTTAACGCATATGCCGTCTGAATAACAGGGTTCGTTCACACGACTATGCATGCTTGAACTTCTTACCCATGCGAGCCCTGTGCTCTGTTGCTAATAACCATTGTCCTCAATCCGAAACCATAGACTTTGTCATTCCCATTACTGTGTGGTTCTTGAATTAATGCGGCATCTATCTCATGGTCTTCCATATATATTTGTAGCATTGCTACCATTGATCCCGCCCCAATAATCTGCACAAGTTTCATTTTTTTTATGGTGTACTATCAAGTACTTTTCTCGTTTCTGACGACACCTCATAGACTACGTTCCTAGGAAGTTCGTCCATATTTCTTTTAGAGAATTTTAGAACTACTTCTTTTTTTAATTTTCCCTCATTTATTTCTGTTTCTTTGAGCTCGGGTAATATCTTTGCGTCAGATTTTCTGTTACATACATCAAAAGTAATAACCCTGTAGATCTGCTATTTTGGGTTTCTTGCTGCTGATTTGGCCTCTCACAGGTCCGCGCAGTTTCTTTAAGGAATTTGCGTCCTTTTAAGAGTTTACATAGATTACTACTCCATTATCCCTCGTGCTTTTAATACTTTTGACAATACCGGTAAGTGCAGGCAGAGCTACTCCCATCATTTTCTTCTTTAAGTCCTCGCTGTTCTCTAAGCTGTATCCCTTAACTGGTCTTATTATAACTGCCTTGAGTCTATCTTCGCTTTTCTGTTGTGTAGTTATTGCGTATGTTAAAGGTGTAAGTGTGGGTGCCACTTTTGTGGGATCCCATCTCTTTTTTGACTTCTTTAAATTCTTCGTTCTCTTATTTTAGTTTAACATTTTCGGCTGCTGCAATATCATTATGGTCACTTAGAACCAAATATTATTTTAATATAGCTGCCTGGATGTTGCTTTTGATCTTTTCCATTTTTAGCAACGCTTCAAGCTCCTTGACATTGGTTTAGAACCGTGAAGCTCCGTAGATGACAGAATTGTCTTCATTATTTTTGTCTTTCTTAAATCTCTTTCTGCTTCCTTGTCGTTTTTCGCTTTATTTTCTTCCGCCTTATAAGAGCTTGGACGAACATAGCCGTCTTCACTCATTTTGCTTAATGTCGTAAAGATATCCTACATGACACACAACACTCTTGTTATTTTAACTTTGTTAAGTATCAAATCCGAAATAACGAAAAAAAAAAGAATAAAACAAAAATATAAAATAATAATTTAATTAAATTATTTTTTCGTAAAGAAAAAATATATATTAAATAATAAAATTGTTTCAAATTCTTGAATAAATTTTTTTTCATAAATTAATAGTTCTCACAAACAGAATATTCGTTCATGTGTATACCTTGGCTATATTCAAATTATTTTACCCCTTTCTGTTTTATTCAAAAAATAGATTGTGGACTTTTATTTGTTGATGGTTGATGGTTTCTTGTTTATTGTTATGTGTTTGTTTCAATTGTCGTACTTGTATTAATTAAGAATTGAATCTATTTTGTCTGGTTGTGGTGTCTGCTGCTCGTTGTTTGTTTTGTGTGTTTGGGTGTGAATGAAACAATTTTCGTACTTGTATTAAGTAAAGTATTGGTTTAGTGAAAACTAAAAAATCGCATCTTCATTGTTGAAATAACACAATTTTCGTATTTGGAATAAGTAATGTCTTGATTTAGTGAAAACTAAAAAATCGCATATTTTTGTTAAAATAAAACAATTTTCGTATTTGTTTTAGGTGAAGTCTTGGTTTGGTGCAAACTAAAAATTCTTACATTTAAGCCTGCTGCATATGTAACGTGTTTTAACCCGGACGGAACGGGACGACAATATCGTTTCATATAAAGTGTATAGGAAAGTGCATACATCACGGGTGCGCGGACGGGACGGGGACGTGGCGTTGAAAGAACGGGAAAAAATATCGTCGACGACGATGTTTAGCACGTCCCGCCCCGTGCGAGGCCCGTTCCGTACGTGGTTCCGCTGCGTATGCATAGCCTTTTGCACACGGGACGTGTTTTAAGTAGTGATGTGTGTTGCGTATTTATCAATTGGACATATTGAATAAATAAATAAATAATAATAATAAAAATATTATAAATAAAATGGACGACGAAAAATTAGTGAGATCAAATTCATGTTTATACAGTTTGGCAGATTCAAATTATTTAGATGTTAAACATAAAAATTATCTGTGGCGTAAAATTGCATTAGCTCACTGAAAACGTTTGTAAATTTTATTTAATTCATTAATTGCATCATATACACTCATAATTTTGCAATAGATCTTAATATGTAACAATTACAGTTTAACTTTTTTATGTTAAAATCAGAAAGAGATAAAGCACATTTTGGTTAAAATTAGTTTGCATTTTAGTTTGGGTTACTTATTTTATTCATTAGGCATGTTAAAATTCATCTTTGCCTATTAACAACACTAGCACGTTGCTTTCGAGTCACTGTCACGGTGCGTATGCACTAGGTGGGTATAAAATCCCATACGTGTTTACCTAATACCACGTTCCGTCTTCGTCCCGTCCGGGTTAAAACACGTTACGTGTGCAGCAGGCTTTATTATTGGATTAACAATCTTTCGTACTTTGTTATTGTGAACACGTAATTTTCCCTAATATTAAGTAATCCTTATTTTATTTCTTAAGTTATATAAATTGTATTTTTAGACTAGATCACATTATTCAAATTTAATATTATTATAGTTTAACAAAATATACAGTGCATTTCAATCGAACCATAAGCAACCAAAGCACTAAATGCTCTAAAAAGTCACGAACATCATCGTTTACAAACATGCAAGATGGGTTACAGCACTTCTGCACTTTGCAGTATAAGTACTTCTGGAGCGTTTATATGCGGTCTTCTTCTTATAGTGCTACAGTATTTCATTATCTTTTAACCAACTGCTAAGTTAGCACAATCTATAATCGTATAGTCCCAAAACAATTGTCTATTACTTCTTTTAGTGTCTTATGTTAACTGATAGAGTTTAATTTTTTTGAAGTTATGATAAATAACCTCGTGTATCTAATATATGTAATTGTTTTTGGTTAAAATAACAAACACAAATGCTACAGAAAAGCACAGGTAATTGTTCACAACTATGTTAAACACAATGCACAAGTATGTAATACGGTTTTTATGTTTTACATATCACTTCACTAGTTTGTTTTTTGACTTGTTAGACACTCTGCGGCACTTTGGCTTCCGTATTTCTAAAGCGTTTATACGAGGTCTTTATCTTATAGTGCTACAGTTTTCCGGAATATAGAACTAATTGGCGGCCAATAACATTAGCCCCTGTAATGATTCTAGTAGTATGTCTGAAATCTAGTAGTGTTAATGTAATGATTCTAGTAGTATGTCTGAAATCTTGGTTGAAAACTTTCGAAAATTATCTGGAAACCATAGAAAATCCTGATTCATTGAAACTCCTGGTAAATCATATTTCTTTTAGTATATACGAATATATAGCTGACTGCAAAACATATGAAAATGCCATTAAAGCCCTTCGACTAATTTATGAAAAACCAATAAATGAAATTTACGCTCGACACTTACTAGCCACGAGACGGCAACAACCAAATGAAACACTGGATAAATATTTAAGAAGCCTCAGACAACTAGCAAATGATTGTAATTTTAAAGCTGTAACTTTGGAGACCAATAGGGATGAGTTTATAAGAGACAGTTTTATAAATGGTGTAATTTCTACAACAATTAGACAACGGTTACTAGAAAATGCTACCCTAACGCTACAAGTTGCCTATGATCAGGCACGAGCTATGGAAGATGCTCAACTCCATTCTAAGTCTTGCGATACTCCTGTACACAGTACGAATGCTGTTTTACAGGAAAACATTATCATCAAGAAACAGATGCCAGAAAATGATGTTATAGTAGCTGCCGCATCTCAAAAATGTTATTTTTGCGGGAATATTAAGCACAACAGAAACGTTTGTCCTGCTAAAGAATCCATATGTAGAAAATGTGGAAAGGTAGGGCATTATGCAAAAGTATGTCGATCCTCCTCTACGTTATCTAAAGGAGAAACTACTTCTCCTAAACGATTATCAGCAATAACATCTGTTGCTACATGTAAACAGTTATCTCCTGCTATAAGTACAATTAAGATGGATGGTATACTCACTGACGCTTTAATAGATACTGGAAGCTCTGAAAGCTTTATCAATGCGGATTTAGCAAATCAGAGAAAACTAAAAGTTATCCCTTGTACTGGGAATGTCTACATGGCTTCTACATCATTACAGTCAAGTATATTTGGATACTGTAATGTAGAAATAAAAATGTTAGGGGATATATATAAAGGAATCAAGCTATCGGTAATGAAAGAATTATGTACCGATATTATATTAGGAAATGACTTCCTCAAGCAACATAACTCGGTGTGCATAAAATTTGGAGGGACCAAATCTGATCTAAATATTTGTGGATTAACTTCCATCAAGATATCTTCCCCATCATTATTCGCTAATTTGACTCCTGATTGTCGGCCAATAGCTATTAAATCAAGACGTTATAGTGAAGCTGATAAGAAATTTATTAAGGCTGAAATAGAAAAATTGCTCAAGGAAGGAATTATAGAAGCTAGTGATTCTCCATGGCGAGCACAAGTTTTAGTCACATCTAATGAACATCACAAGAAACGCATGGTAATTGATTATTCTAGAACAATTAATCGATTCACTCTTTTGGACGCCTACCCACTACCCAAAATAGACGAAATTGTTGGTAAGGTTGCTAAGTATAATATATTCAGTACCCTTGATTTGAAAAGCGCCTACCATCAAGTTTTAATAAAGAAAGAAGAAAGAAAGTATACGGCATTCGAGGCTTGCAATAATCTATACCAATTTCGTCGCATACCATTTGGAGTAACTAATGGTGTAGCCAGTTTTCAAAGAACTATTGATAAGATAATACAAGCAGAAAATCTTAAAGATACTTATGCTTACATTGACGATGTATGATATAAATTTACCGAAATTTCTTAATGCAGCAAAGAAATTTGGCATAACATTAAATGAAGAGAAATGTACTTACTCCGTAACTACAATCAATCTATTAGGATGTACTATAACAAATAAAACGATTAAACCAAATTCTGATCGACTTAAACCCTTAGAAAAGTTACAACCTCCTTTAGATATACCATCATTCGTAGGATTATTGGATTATTTGCATATTACTCTAAGTGGATACCTACTTTTTCAAAGAAAATTCTGCCACTAGTACAAAATAAATCTTTCCCAATGACTCCTGACCTAATAGAAGCTTTCGAAAATTTGAGAAATGATGTAAGGAACTCTTTAGTGATGGCTATAGAAGATAACGTTCCCTTTGTTGTAGAAACTGACGCTTCTGATAAAGCTATCGCTGTTACACTAAACCAGTCTGGAAGACCAATTGCTTTCTTCTCAAGAACATTGTCAGCAAGTGAGAGAAGACATTCAGCAATTGAAAAAGAAGCATATGCTATCGTTGAATCATTAAGGAAATGGAGACATTATCTTATAGGAAATCGATTTCAATTAGTTACTGACCAAAAGTCAGTATCATTTATGTTTAATAATAAAAGGGCTGGTTAAATTAAAAATGACAAAACAATGAGATGGCGACTTGAGTTATCATGTTACAACTACGAAATAATTTACCGTCCAGGAAAAGATAATCTAGTAGCTGATACTTTTTTCAGAATATGTGGCTTTACCTCAGGATATCAAAATTTCTCAAGGTACTGTGGTACTCCTACACCAAATGATACACTAATCAATCTACATGAAAATCTATGTCATCCTGGAGTTACAAAGATGGCGCATTACATACGATGCCAAAATCTACCTTACTCTGTAGAGGAAATTAAAAAAATGACAGCTTCATGTAAAGTATGTGCAGAACTGAAACCCAGATTTCATAAAAATGATTCAGGGAAACTTATTAAAGCTACTTCCCCTTTCGAACGACTAAGCATAGACTTTAAAGGGACCAATACCATCAGCTACAAGAAACAAATACATGCTAACAATTATAGACGAATATTCTAGATTTCCCTTTGCTTTTCCATGTTCTGATATGACGTCATCTACTGTGAAGAAATGCCTTCAAAACGTGTTTGATATCTTTGGCATGCCTTCCTTTATACATTCAGATAAAGGATCTTCATTCATGTCACAGGATTTAAAAGTCTACTTACATGCCAGAGGAATTGCTACTAGCAATACTACTCCCTACAACCCATAAGGGAATGGACAAGTTGAACGATATAATGGCATTATTTGGAAAGCGGTAACATTATTGTTAAAATCGACAGATACGCCAATTACGCAATGGGAAACAGTACTCAACACAGCTTTACATTCCATACGATCTCTGTTATGTACTGCTACCAATGCAACTCCACACGAACGTATGTTTACTCATCAACGTAAATCGTTAAGTGGTATTTCTATACCGACATGGCTAACCATTCCAGGCCCTGTTCTAATGAAAAAGATGGTGCGAAACAGCAAATATGATCCATTGGTAGAAGAAGTAGAATTAATTGAAGCTAATTCAGAATATGCTCATGTTAAATTAGCAGATGGAAGAGAGAGTACAATATCAGTTCGCCATTTGGCTCCTCGAGGAAGCGACATATTGTCAGAAAAATCTAATCTTCAAATGTCTGATGAAGAAGACGAAGGAAATATAACGCTACACCCACCAGAAACTACACCGATAAAAGATTTTAGACAAGAACCTGTTACTAATCCTTCTAACGATGACATACCCATTGTAAAGAAACCTCCCGAGCGAAACAGACGTCCAACACTAAAGAGGCTGGAAGAATGTAATGATTCTAGTAGTATGTCTGAAATCTAGTAGTGTTAATGTAATGATTCTAGTAGTATGTCTGAAATCTGGTAGTATTAGATTTCATTATTATGATACAAAAACAAAATATCACTAGTCAAATTATATCTGATTAAAGCTTGTAGACAGTTTACATCGAGTCTTCTTGGTGAGCGCACGTATTTACAATAAACAAAACAATAAAATAAATAGTGATCTTTTTTTTTGCAAATTATAAAATTTTTTTTTCGTGATTTATTTTTTTTTTTTAAATTATAATTTATATTATTATTAAGTGTTATTAATTAGAAGTGAAGTAACTTCTATTTAATTATCACTGGTTAATTAACAATATGGATATGGAGGTTGAACCTCCCGATAAAAATCCGATCAATAAAAACAACTCTGTGACTAACAAATCAATTCCTACAGATAAAACATCCAGTGATATAACAGAAAACTTAAATAACAATAGTGACAATGTTAAAAAAATATTTAATAATTTATACAACACAGAAACAAAATATGACTCGTATAAAGTAATGATAGTTAAAAATAATAGTGATGGAAATACATTTTTTAGTTCTCTTAAATTAGCAGAAATAATATGTAAAATTAGCAATAAATCTAATATAATAGAAATTAAAAAAGTGGGAAGAAATAGAGTAATCGTTCAATGTGCTAATGCAGTACTAGCTAATGAAATTACCAAATCAACATTGCTGAAAAACAATGGGTATGAAGCGTTTATCCCATTTTACTGGTGCACAAAAGTTGCTATTATAAAAGGTGTTGATATTGAATATTCGGAAGATACAATTTTAAATAATATAGAGTGTCCACCTTTTAAAGTAACGAGAGTGCAAAGGTTAAATCGAAAACTAAGAGTTGACGGAGCTATTAAATATGAACCCAGTACAACAGTGAAATTATTCTTTGAAGGACTTGCTATTCCTGCTTATGTTTACATGTGGAGAGTGAGACGAGCATGTGAACCATTTGTACAACAGACGATACAATGTTATAATTGTTTTAAATTTGGACATGCAGCCACAAAATGTAGAGCAAAAGTAGCAAAATGTAAATTCTGCGGAAGTGAAGATCATTTACGTAATGCATGCACATCTCCTAATCCGACATGCATAAATTGTAAACTTAACCACGAGGCTACAGACAATGAATGTCCTGAAAAAAAAAGACAAATCAAGATAAAAGATCTCATGGCCCAACACAATCTCAGTTTTTATGAAGCAAAATTAGAATTAACAGAAAAAAATACAGACTATTTATACTCAGTAAGAACTCAAAACTCTTTTGAAGCTCTAAACTACAATGAGACTTTTCCCAATATCACTAATAAATACAATAGTATCAACATAATTCCAACATACAAACCAAACCCTTTAACCAGAAGAACTAATACCAGAGTGAATAAATCAAATACAGGTAACTCGTTACAAAGATCTTACAGTCAACCACAACCTACGACATCCACTAAAGAACCAATTCCAAAAAGAAGAAGAGAAGAAAAGAAACCTAACAATGAAGAAAGCGACACATACCTTAAGATAACTAATCAAGGAAAAAACAGAAAGCAAATCAACCAAGAGACACCTGATATTACAATGGAAAACAATGATAATGATACCTGCTATACATCAATATATAATAAAAATAATGATGACAAAAGTAAAAATACAAACAAAGACCCAAATATTACATCCCAATCCCTTAGAAGCTACAAGAAACAAATATCTAGTGTACAATGGCCAAACTCGTAAGAAAACATCGAAATATAAATTAAGTTTATTTTTTAAAAATCTATTCACATCACTAAACCTAATCGTTTAATAAATTTACTAAAATATTAAATCAACAATAATTATATAAACGGAGAGAAAATAAAATAAAATAAAATATATAAATAAATCTAACAACAAGACCAAGGACAGATATAAAAATCAATAATTAATTAAAACAGTTAAAATGATAAATTTTATTCAATGGAATTGCAGAGGAGTCAGATATATTAAAGAGGAACTACAACATATGTTACAG
The DNA here is from genome assembly GCA_963678705.1 of Panorpa germanica. Taxonomy (NCBI): domain Eukaryota; kingdom Metazoa; phylum Arthropoda; class Insecta; order Mecoptera; family Panorpidae; genus Panorpa; species Panorpa germanica. Next base: position 2,159,204 of record OY783211.1, on the reverse strand, counting down.
AAGCATAACATACATATATGCATACTATCAGAAACGTTTTTAACAAAAAATATCAATTTCAACATCAAAGGTTATTTTATTGAAAGAGAAGATAGGATACAGAATACAAATTATAATCCCCACGGGGGTGCTGCTATCTTGATTCATAAATCTATAAAATATAAAAGAGTAATGCTAAATAACCCATTTAATTCGGTCGAAATAGTTGGAATAATCTTAACACATAACGAAACTGATGTAATATGTATTTTATCAATCTATGCTAAACCGAATCATAAACTATCTAATTCTAATTGGTCACAGATAAAACAACAAATAGATGTTCCTGTTATACTTGCTGGAGATTTTAACGCGACTAATCTTGCTTGGGATATAAATTGTCCAGGTAGTCAGTATGAAGGTAACGAATTGTTAGATTTCATAGAAAACGAAAATCTAAATATTATCAACGATGATAAACCAACTAGAGTAAGCAATCTCAGTACAAGGGACAGTATATTGGATCTCACATTGGTATCAATGACTTTAACACAACAAATTACTTCGTGGCAAGTTCTTGCAGATAGCTTAGGTAGTGATCACTACCCAATTTTTTTCTGTTTGAATGACTATAATAAAGACCGTTACCGTACATCTGAATATTTAACGAGGAGAAATTTCCGAAAAGCAGATTGGGAGAAATATAGCCTTGAAATAGAAAGCAGAATTTCAAACCTTAGCACAAATGGAATCACAAGTAATCCCCAAGATGTTGAAAACAAATACAACCAATTTAGAGATGTTATTAATAATTCGGCAGACATACATATCCCATCTACCAGATTGTATAATATAACTCCTAATAAAATAAAACCGTCTTGGTGGGACACTGAGTGCAATAAAATGATAGCTCAAAGAAAATTAGCACTAACTATTTTTAATAAAAACATGACAATGGCGAATTATTTAAATTATAAAAAACATCAAGCTAAAACCAGACGATATTTTAGAGCCAGAAAAAAAATAGAATGGCAAAATTTCTGCGAGAATTTAAACCCAAACACAACAACTAACATTGTCTGGAATAATATAAGAAAAATTAACAATAAAAGCTATAGTACTAAAAGGATAAGTGATAATGAAAATTTAATAGAAGAATTCATTAATAAAAAATTTCCACAGAACAACAACTTAAATATTACTACCACCACCACCATAAAAGATAATTTCCTAGATAATAACATAAATATAAATGAAGTAAATTTCGCGTTAAATCATAATAAAAACAGTAGCACAGGATTTGATAGAATAAATTACAAAATGATACAAAACCTACCTGACAATGCAAAAAATCATCTTACACAAATATATAATCTCTCATTAAACACTGCTGATATACCATTAGATTGGAAAAAACATATCGTGGTTCCTATATTAAAACCAGGAAAAGATCCAAACAAAGAAGAATCATTCAGACCAATTACTTTACTATCATGTATGGGCAAAACTATGGAATCAATAATCAAAACCAGAGTGGAATGGTATCTCGAACATCATAAAAGATTACCTGAGTTACAATTTGCTTTTAGAAAATCAAGAAGTACACAGCATAACTTAAACATATTGAATATCGATATTCAAAGAACATACAGTAAAAATCATTATATGATAGCTGCTTTCATTGACATTGAAGCTGCTTATGACAATGTTAATCTAAAAATATTAAAAGAAAAAGTAGAAAACATAGGTATATCTTCCAAAATATCCAACTGGATTATAAACTACTTCCAAAATAGAGAAATAACAGTTAGATACAATAATAAGTTAACTGGTCCTATACTATGTAATCACGGAATTCCACAAGGCTCAATATTATCTCCCTTATTATTCAACATATACACAGAAAAGTTAACAACATTATCAGATAACAACACAACAGTACTGATGTATGCAGATGACATGGTTATTTATAGTATGGGTCATACACAAGATATAGCTCAAAACAGATTACAATCGAAATTAAGAAAACTAGATATTTTGTTAAAGGAAATCAAATTAAATATATCGTCAGAAAAAAGTAAAATAGTTATATTTACAAGGCATAGAATAAACTGCAGTCCAAAAATAACCATCAGAAATAAAAATATAACTGTTACTTCAAATACCAAATTTCTGGGTATATTCTTTGATACGAAAAGCACTTGGGCGAAAGAAATTGCACATATTATTAACAAATGTCAAAAAGGCTTAAATTTGATGCGATGTATAGCAGGATACAAATGGGGCGCACACCCAACAACCTTAATAAAAATATATAAAGCTATTGTTAGACCGCATATTGACTATTCTAGTACTATGATCTGCACCGCAAATAACTCAAGATTAAAAAAAATTGAAATTATACAAAACAAATGTTTAAGAATAATATTAGGTGCAATGGTTTCAACACCAATCCAAATCCTCAACTATCAAACTAATATTCCTCCGGTAAATATCAGAATACAACAAATATCAGACAGTTTCTTTTGTAAAAACAGACATAACTCATGTGGCCCCTTAAATACAAGATTATCTAAACTATATGTTCTTTATAATAAACCATATTGGACAACTCATAAAAAACCGGCACTTTTAACTAGTTTTGATAGATATAATAACTTGAACTTAGAGGTACACAACATTATACCTTTTTTCAAATTTCCATTAGAAATAAGCATGACAACAATACATACAGAAATAAATTTGTTCAAGAAGAATGACAGTAAGGAAATAACTTATCAAAAATATATGGAATATATAACAAAAGATGATATAAACTGGAGTATATGGTTTACCGATGGTTCATTCGAAAAAAACTCTAAAACTGGAGGAATTGGCATTTTCAATTATAATACAGATCAACAGTACAAATACAAACTTAACAACATCACAAATTCTTATAATACAGAAATAACAGCAATTATGAAATTACTAGAAATAATACAAAAAACTGACAATAAAAATATATTAATCTTCACAGATTCTCGTAGTGTTTGTGTATCTTTAAATAACAATAAATTCAAAAACAATAATAATAACAAAATATGTTCAATTAAAGAATATCTTTTAAAAATGAAAAAAAATGATATCAATGTTAAACTTATTTGGATTCCTGGACATGTAGGCATAAAAGGAAACGAAATGGCTGACAAACTGGCCAAAGAAGCTTGTGTAGATGGGGAAATAATAGAAATAAATTGGTCAATAAATGATTCCAAAAAAATAATTAAAGAAAATTGTATGGCAGAATGGCAGAGTATATATAATGAGAAAAGTCAAAGTACTGGAAAAAATTTTTTTGCAGCGAATCAAAAAATTCCAACAACCACATGGTTTAATAAAAACCATTCACGAAGATATATTTCAACAAATTGTCGAATGAAATCTGGGCATTCTAGATGTCCAGCTCATCTGTACAAGATAAATATAAAAGACACACCAAATTGTATATGTGGAGAAGAAGGGTCTTTGGACCATATAATTCTAGGGTGTCATCTTTTATCATCAAAAATTGATAGACTTTTAAATGATTTACGTAATGTAACACAGTTCCCAGTCAATATGTCCTGTTTAATGACAAGTGAAGCAACGGCGGAAATATTAACAAACTTTGTGATAGAAAATAATATAGAAGTGTAATTTAAGTTAAAATATTTTATTTAGTATGTATTTAATTTTAAGTTTAATTTTTTAAAAGAATCAATTTGTTTTGTATTTATTAGAACAATTATAATTTATATGTAAATTTTTATATAATTTTACAAATAAAAGCAATGGCAAGAAGGCTGAATAAGCCAAAGCCTAAATAAATTAAAAAAAAAAAAAGCTTGTAGAAGTGAATCTTGAGTATTATTATTACAGCCCCATTATTGGCAAAATTATATGCTCTGGCAGTACACGATATAATACGATATCATATAAACTTAAATGCAAAACAACGTGGTTTTACATCTGAAAACAGCTGTTTATCTATATTAGACGACGTTATGAGAGAAACAAAAGTAATAGGTGAAATAGTTATAACAATAATTGACGTGGCTAAAGCAATTGATAGTGTGCCACACAATGCTATTAAAAAAGGACTCAAAAGATAAGGCATGCCTGACATAATAATTAATATTATCATGAATATGTATAAAGGTGCATTCACCTATATAAAATTTGGTGAAAATAGCATACGAATGGATATTAAGAATGGAGTTAAACAAGATGATCCTTTATCACCAATATTATTCAACATTGTGTTAAGACATACTTATGGATGAATTAGAAAGTACAAAAGGTTATAACCTTCATGGTACTGAGGTGACAATTCAATATCAAATAGGTGGCTGTAGGACCAGACAATAATGGCGCTGAATAGGCTTACAGATGCCATACGACTTAGCACTAATACTTTTGGCTGTAAAACATCAAAGCTGCATAATAAGGAAGGAACCTTGTATAAGTTCATCATTAGGTTTAAGGAAACCTAACCTTATATTTATACATAATAATAAAGGTCACATCTTAGATGTAACAGTGCGTTTCGAAAATAAAGATAGTTTAATGAAAGCTACTAGTGAAAAGAAAAACAAATATGCTATACTTATACCAGGCTTATTAGAAGAACACAAATTGTCGGCTTGTTACGTATCACCAATAGTAATAGGTTCTAGAGGAGCATTACCGGCAGCAACAATAAAGCAACTAGAAAGTATGGGCATAAATACCTACCACATGAAACTAACGTGTTCATTAATTGCACTAAAACCATCTATTGAAATGTGCAATATTATCTTAGACCAATTTAGGAAATCTTATTACTAACGGAATTGTTAAGATGTACCGGACTCGGTAATACCTATGTTTATATTATAATTCGAAAAAAGGTTAAAGCGAAAATATGCTATATAACAAGCTTAGCAGTGATATTATCTAATAAATTACCGAGGTGTAATATTTACTCCCAATAGTGTAAGTGGGTTGTAGTTTATAGTTGGATTTGGTTGGGGTGTGTAATGACTCACCTGGTAGTTTCTACGAATCTGGGTGAAAAGGCCGGCACCACATTTGAACCCGAAGGACCTAATTTTAATTTAGACAAAATTTGCACTATATATGTTACAGGAAAAACTGGCCGCTATTGGGACCGCGCGCCATAAACGATCATATGAATTCCTTAGATAGAGGTGTAACGCTTAAGTGGACGTGTAAAAGGCGCCGCAAATCATTTGCTGGCAAACACGGTATGGCTTGCCAAGTGTCGAAGTATAATAAAGTGATTCTACGAAACATAGTAAAGGCCTTTTAGTGTGTTGCTCCAGGCCGTACCTTGAGCTCTGACACACCAATAGGCCACGGGCAGCATGAACGGTACGATCATCCGGCACTATGCAATCTTAAGAGACTGCAGGAAACCCGCAGGCCTCGTCCAGTAAACAACTCGGTTACCCCTTAACCGTAGTCAGATATTAAACTGTTGCTAAGCTATAGTCAAAGTTACGATAGTTCGGCGGTGAGTCATACTTTTAGAAGTTCAGCTGTATAAAGCTCCGACACATTAAAAAAGCATTGCACTCTTATTACTATTATTATTACAAAAGCAAGCATCTCACTCTTATTACTATTCACCAGTTGTCTAATATGTTAAGTATAGACTGATGTATAAACGTATGTGTGTGTTTATTTTGTAAACAAATTTAAATTTGCCAAATTTATTTATTTTAATAGAACGGACTGTCAAATTTATTGTCAAATATTATAATATTATAGGCATATAAGGTGTGCAAATGTTTAGATCTTTGTAAAGAAAAGCATTGCGATATTTTGAAAATGATGGATCAACATTATTGCCGTCAACATTTATAATATTGGTAAAGTTTAACATAAATATAGGATTATTATTCAAATATTAGCTTAAAGCCGCAATAGAACTAAAATTCCGGATTGGCTGGAACCCCAATTAGTATAGATAATTGAAGTCCTACAGTACAAACATTTTCTATACATGTCAAGGACAGCAGAAGCATGTAGTATGGAGAAAAACTACTGTGAGTGTTAAAAAGCTTGTAGTTGATGCTGGTTTAAGAGTACCCATTTCTTCACAGAAAACACAGTCAGAGGATATAGATGGATTTTTTAAAGATGCCGTAATAAACGAATAATTTATGAGAAGAATGTTCAATGTCAAAATATATTTAGATGTTTGCAATTAAAAAGTATTTTAAAATACTTATGTTTAAGAAGTGGTTTAAAGAACAACTTATTAACAATTTACAAGAGCCATTCTTAATGATCATGGATAACGCAACATACATTCCAAATAATATTGTTATAAAAAAATATTGGAACTCCTACCTAATACAACATGGAAAAAAGGATTTGCTTATTTACCTTCAAAAAAATAATATCTCATCCACAACAGAAAGGCTAAAAATCGAACTTTTATTGCTAGAGAAAACCGTTTATCAAATGAATGTGGCAAGAATCGTTAAATAGTGTAAATGCGGCATATTGGGAAAAATTGCATAAAGTGCACTGTGGAAAACAAGATGTTGCAATGATGGGATATTATAAAAAAGCACGACCAGAGAAATTTTTGTTATACAAATAGGAGATCCTGACAATGATAGTGATATTAATTAAAGAGGACTTATTAATAATCGTTATTTAACAGCGTTCTAGAACTGACGACTTCTTAGAACGTTGGCAGTACTTACAGTGTCTTCATTTTACATATATGAGCTACAACGCAGCCTCATAAGTTTTATTATTATAAGCTTATAATCAATTTAATTGTTGAAACAACTAAATCTGGAAACATGCACCGCTCGTCAAGGGACTAAAGACGAAGACATAGCAGTCTTACGTCAAGTATAATTGCTCTGAGCTATTGTGCCATAATTAATAATTACACATATTACACATTATAAACAAATATATAAAGAAACATAAATTTAGAAATAATTTTAAACTCAGTTATTTATTATTTACAAAAGTAACATGCATTACAAATATTTCATATGTATAAATATTAATTAATAAATAAGAAGTGCATGACAACTAAACCTTTAATAAGTTAATTTAGTAAAAAATAGTTAATTTCAATATAAATAATTTCTAAACATACTCGTACATAGTTTTTTTAAATTATTTCACAATAGCTCTCATATTTGACGCTGTTATAAAATATATTTTGCTGTATAATAAGCGAAATACGTTCATCAAATCTTAATCCAGGCATTCCCTAGTCATATGTCACCGCCGAACTATCGTAACTTTGACTATACAAGCAATATTTTAGGGGCAGACCTAGTCTTGATAGTAGAATACAGGCATTCTTGCCCCAGTATTCTACTGCTGACAACAAGAGAAAAAAGGACGAAATAGTTACTGTAAGGAATAGACGTACACTGATTTTGACTTTAGTCCTCGACGACGACGACGACACGAAGAAGAATCTTATACAGATTCTGATAGCAGCGTTTTATGCCGACGCTCCTAAATCTGTCAAAGGAGTCGATGCGCTGCTAAACGCAAAATATTTCGAACATCATAAGTTGCGTTAAAAAGACATTGATGAGTTATCCGATTTGTTACAAACTAGCCTCACCGCAAAGATAATGGATACCCAGTGTGATACAAAGAGACACAAGAAGAAAAGACGTAGAAGGAAGAGCACTCAAAGGCAGAATCACAACGCATATCAGTATGCCAGACATCAGGAATTATTTCATAAGTGCTTTATTATAGGGATACAATGTTCTATTTAACTACATATCCAACTCAAATTTTGATTTTTCGTACAAATATATTCAAATGTTGTTTCTTATAAATTCTTTTTATTAGATTACTTATTATTATTAATAATTTAGAACAAATTAATAAATAGTTTATAAGGAATTTATGATAAAACTACTATCTACTTTAAACGTATCAACCTATTCTCAAACTATAAATGGGTGAGATCTCTGGCTTGCTCAAATAGTGATGCGATCTGAGTTCGGTTCTGTCGCGTGGCCTCCCATGGATCTTTCTTGCTGCGAGTCTTTTGATACTGATCTTTCGGGATTACACGATTGTTCTCTTCAGTCACCACTTAACGATCAACTTATAATTGGCACGGACTAATGGAATGATGTGGAAGTGTTGTACTTACACACTTTAATATATTAGTGGCCCAAAAATAAATGAGAACTTAGGATCCACATTTATTAAAAAGCTCAAATATTGACAATTTTAATTTACATGTACATGAGCATGGATACGAATTGATACTAACGCTATGAGAAAAAGAAAAAGTTGATAACAACTTCTTAATGCCAGACACAAGAAATAATAATATAATTAGTAAGGACCATGGCCCTGGTTCTCTTCGGGCAATTCAGGGAACCATTAATGACAACCAATGTAAAATTTATGTACCTGATAAACACGCTAATATGATATGCCTTTAAATGTTTTTGCTTTAAATGAAATAAACATTATATGTGTGGGCCTACCAGAGGCAAATAAACATTTGATGAATGACTATCCGTATTATGAATATGAATTTATTTGTGCTTCTTGTGAGGAAAGATATAAGATCTATACAACATTTAAATCGCTGCAAAGGCTTAATTGTAGAGCAAGTGCTCACGTTTAAATGCAGTGAATGTCCTAAGTTTTTAATACCCAAAGAGGACAAAGTCTGCATAAGAGATATTCCTAGGCAGTCACAAGAAATGCAGAAAAATTAACTGCTATGCCTACAAACCGAATCATGATCCAAGACCTACCATAATGGTCAGACCCAGACCTCTACGTATTACTAAGTAATATAGATGCTCTATCGCATCATACAAGTTAATGTATACTTTCTGGGAGCCGAAAGTAATTAACATATTTATATTTGGTAGTTAATTTACTTATTAATTCATATGTCGTAGTCGACGTAAATAAAACAATTATTTAAGTTTATTTATTTATATTTTATTATATATTTTATTTAGTTTTGATTTCTTTCTTTTGCAATTTATACTTTTGTATTTTTAAATTTAAATTATGGTAATGTCAATAATCTGCGATAGAAATTGACCATTACTGAATCAAAGAAACACGTACAGTGATTGTGGTGATTCTATAGAGATTCTTTGAGAAAGTATAAGTTTAAGCGATCGCGATTGATGCTTGCACTTTTACAGACTAACTTATTATATCTTTACGAACTATATATATTGTTGTAAGTACGCATATGTCGCACTTACCTTTTATTTTTAATGATATTAAATGTTAATTATGTAATAGAATTATATTATGTAAACAGTTTTTGTATTAGTATTAAGATTGTAAAGAATAATTATTTAAGTTTAGCGCTTATAAATATTGTCTCTGGTTTGTGGAGATTAATATTGATTTAATGCTGGTAATTCAGTATTGGCGTTCTGTGATGTGAAATAAATTATTATATATTAAATTGCACAAGACGCTGAAAGCCAGTCTTCTCCTGAGTCTCAAAGCAAGCATTACTATTCGCAACTTCGTACGTATTGAATAGTGAGCACATTTCAACTATTAATTAAATTATAACACTATAGAATTACATTTTGTTTTATATCTGTCATCTTCGTTAATCTAATAAAATACTATTGTAATTAAGTAAGCAGATATAATATTACAACGAATAAATGATATATTTTAATAAAAGTGTTTGTATTAATAGTAATAAAAAGATACTAATTGTTCAACCGTCGCATGTCGCAACGAGGTTACTTTAGACCGCTCAAGTATTCTCTAATTGCAACAATACACCGTCTGAACAAGAATCCTTATTAATCATCTTAAGAAAGATATTCGATTACTACTGTAATTGGTGTTGGAAGTCGTCAACTGAAGAATCTACTACCAGAAGCTAGCATCCCTGCAGAATGTACTAGTAAGCTGAGTAATCTCCTCCAGAACGACAATACGACACATTTTACAACATTGGTGTCAGGTGGGGTCTCGAAGAGATATTCCTACACATAAATATCCAAGAGGTACGCCCAAAATTTTTTTTCTATATATTCTACACCTGGATGCAGATCAATTATTCTGGATACCACTACGTCGATCGATTATTTCCAAGATTGCCGAAGAGTACGAGATAGAACGTCAATTCATCTGTATTTCACATAATTTTTCTACAAGTCCGGTGGATGTAAAACAACAGCCCGCTGAACCAGAAAAAAAAAAGAAATCTTTTGCCCCCAGCGAATGGATGGATGCTTCTAGAACAAATGGAATAATCTAAACTGATGTTAATCGTTTCCAGAACCCTGCACACAGCTGTACATAGATCAAAATCGAAAGTTTTTTTTGTTAAGTATAATAAGACAGTATCTTTTTATCTTGTATACAATTATTATCATAAATTGATAATTGTATTTTTTTCTATTAGTAGCATCCTTGTAATTCATTGAAGCTATTATTTTTTTAGTATTATATTCAATACTTTTGAATATTTGCTATAACCTATCTATTAGTAGCATCCTTGTAATTCATTGAAGCTATTATTTTTTTTAGTATTATATTCAATACTTTTGAATATTTGCTATAACCTATCTATTAGTAGCATCCTTGTAATTCATTGAAGCTATTATTTTTTAGTATTATATTCAATACTTTTGAATATTTGTTATAAAATAACAATTTTGTAGCATCATTGTTCAATATTTTTAGTATTATATCCAATACTTTTGAATATCTACTATAATATTTCCTATAATTGTTTCTACAATTATATTAATTCATGTTTAATATTTTTAGAACATCTTTATGAACGAGAAAGAATTTTGAAAAGGAGAAGTAAAGAGCTGAAGCAGTTAGATAGCAGTCTGTTCAATCAGAGAGACTACCTTCCTGTTACAACTGCGGTGTCTGAGCCCCATCGGAAATTTCCTGTGAGTTACTGTTTTCGCTAGCAATTTTTCCTTGTCAGAATCCTGTTCTTCGGAGAGTCGTTTATTGGTACAAAATAATCTTTAGTCTGTATATTATATATAACTTTAATTAAGTACTATGGCACCGAACGTTCATTCACTCACACTAGTTGAGAATACAATCAATCTAATTAATGAGTTTTCAAAAAATCTAGAAGTCCAATCAACATCCTTAACAATAGTTGAATTAAAAATCAAAAACTTAGACAAAGCTTGGGTTAAATATAGTAGTATCGTAGAAGCATTGCTTCCAACTCTAAAAAATGAAGAAGCTTCGGCTATCGTTAGTAAGTCTATGGAAGTTGAAAGTATTTATGACGACACTCTTATTTACTTGTTGAATTATAAGCAAACATTTGAGAATGATACACATATTGTAGACGACTCAAAAAGTATAGATTCAATAAAAAATCTGAACTTAAGTCCAATGCAACTAACCGTTTTTGATGGAGAATATATTAATTGGCAAAGTTTTATGGAATTATTTACAAATTTAATTCGTAATAATAGTAAACTATCAAGCATTGAAAAAATGCATTATTTAAAGTTAAATTTGTCAGGAGAACCACTCAAACTCATAAAGAATTATCCTTTAACAAATGATAATTACGAAATTGTTTGGAACATCCTTTGTAAACGTTATGATAACAAGGTAGCACTTATTGAAACCTGTTTAAACAATTTAATAAACTACAATGTTATACGTTTAGAGTCCGAAATCAATATCAAAAAACTACTAGATGAAATTAATGAATCGATTAGAGCATTAACCGAATTGGGGATATATTCTAATCATTCAGATTTTATGTTAATACATATTTTAAAGACCAAATTAGATTTTAATTCGTCAAAGGAATGGGAAAACAGAAATAATTCTGAATTACCAACCTTAAATGAATTTACAGAGTTTCTGGAGAGACGGTGGCGCAATCTAGAAAGAAGAAGGCATATTAAAGTCAAAACATATCCAAGCGTTCCTAATTCTAATAGTAAACCAGTTTCAAGCAAGCAAATTCCTAATAAGGTCGAAACAAAAACTAAAAATTTGTTCTGTAACCATTGTAAGAAAAGTGGTCATACAGAAAAGTATTGTTTTATTAAGAAGGAAAATCTAGATACGGGTAACCCTATTGCTCAAGTTAATACTTGTAGGGAGGCCACAATTTTATCAGAACCTTCTACTTGTTGTGAAAGATCGAAACATCTTATATCTGATGGTTCTCAAGTATCTTTTACTAACAAGACACAACACAATTCAAATAATGAATTATGTTTTTTTTATGATTTTGATGAGATCAATACGGGTAATTTACAAAATAATAATGATATTCTAAGTTTTGACAGTAAAAATAAAAATGTTAAGGCTAAGCAAACAGTTGACACTATCCAATTCAAGATGGTCGCAGCCAAAGCTAAAACCGTATCATTTTTATTAGATACTGGTTCTCAAATCTCCTTGATTAAACAAAATATTTTAAATAACAATGTCAGAATTAATAATAAATCTAAAATTCTATTGAAGGGTATTTCTGAAGGCACGCCTTATACCTTAGGTTCACTGAAAACTTCTATAATTTTAGATAGTAATAAGTCGAAACAAACTTTACAGGTTGTGTCAGAAAATTTCCCCATTAAACACGATGGAATTATAGGGTTAGATATTTTACGGAAACTAAATGCAGTAATTAATCTAAAAATGAACAGTGTACAATTCTCAGAATGTGGCAAAGTAATTGAGCTCCCACTTATAAATATAAACAATATCGTTTTACCAGCACGTACGAGGAAGATAATTCCTATGTCAGGTTCTACAGTAGGAGTTTGTGTAGCCAGGGAATTGTTACCTGAAGTTTTTTTAGCTAATGCATTAATCAAGCCCGTCAAAAATATTTTCTATATTTCAATAATAAATTCTTCAATAAAAAATATAATACTTAGTAATTTCAAACCGAATATCATACCGATAGATCAATTTAGTATTTACCATTTTTCAAAATCAAGTCCTAACAACCGTAAGGAACTTTTATTAAACAATTTAAATCTTTCACATGTCAATTCAGAATTAGTAACAGAATTAATAGAAATCTGTGACAGCTTTAATGACATATTTTTTTTACCGGGAGACAAGTTATCTTGTACGAGCGCATTAAGTCATAAGATAAAGATTAATTCTTCTAAACCCGTTAACGTTAAACCGTATCGATTGCCCCATGCGCAAAAAGAGATTGTGGAAAAGCATATTCAGGAACTGTTGGTCAACAACATAATTGAAGAAAGCGACTCACCCTATAACGCACCTTTATTAGTAGTACCAAAAAAACCAGATGCGTTAGGTAATAAACAATTCCGCGTAGTAGTCGATTTCCGTAAACTTAACGAGCAGACAACAAGTGACGCCTATCCTTTGCCTCTTATACATGATATACTGGACCAACTTAGTGGTGCAAAATTTTTCTCTACCCTTGACTTAGCAAGCGGTTTTCACCAGGTCCCTATGCTTCCCGAAGATAAAGAGAAAACAGCATTTAGTGCGAACTTTAAACACTATCAATTTGTAAGAATGCCATTCGGACTTAAAGGAGCCCCCCCCATGTTTCAGAGACTTATGTCTCACGTTCTCACAGGTTTGCAAGGAATAGATTGCTTAATCTATCTGGACGATGTAGTCATTTTTGGAAAAAACATTTCTGAGCACAACCAAAGATTAAAAAACGTTTTTTCTAAATTACGGGAACATAATTTGAAGCTCCAACCATCCAAATGTAACTTTCTACATAAAGATTTGATTTATTTAGGTCACGTTATTAATGAAACAGGTATTCTACCAGATCCTTCTAAAGTAGAAGCAATAAAGAATTTCCCCATTCCAAACAGTCCTAAACAAATTAAAACATTTTTGGGTATGTCTGGTTATTATCGCCGACATATACCGCATTACGCAGAGATAGCCAAACCACTATATAATGCAGCAAACAGTAATGTTAAAGTATTAGAATGGTCAGACCAATGCGACGAATCATTTAAAACTTTAAAAAATAAATTAACCATATCACCTGTTTTGCAATACCCGGACTTTAGTAAAAATTTCGTTGTAACCACGGATGCAAGTAAATATGCTATAGGTGCAGTCCTTTCACAAGGTACTATTAAGGAAAGCCACCCAATAGCATATGCTTCAAGAACTCTAAATAAGGCACAACAAAATTACACAACTACTGAACGTGAGTTATTAGCAGTAGTATGGGCTGTGGCTCATTTTAGACCCTATCTCTATGGAAAGTTTTTTAGTATCGTAACAGACCATCAAGCCTTGACTTGGTTAATGAGTATTAAGGACCCGAGTTCTAGACTTATGCGTTGGCGGATAAAACTAGAAGAATATAATTACGAAGTAATATATAGACCAGGTAGTTCGATTCCACACGTAGATGCCCTAAGTCGCGTATACTCACTTCAGGTTGAAACAATGGATGTCACATACGAAAATTATTTAGAAATAATTAAAAATAAAATTATCATAAACAATAAAGTAATTGAACATGATAAAAGTTTATATGACGCACCGACGTCATTTTCATTAGTAGATTTTGTATCAAAAGATTTTAAAAATTCAATTGGAAATTCTCCTGAATTAATCAATAAATTTAGTAGTATCAATGCATTTCTAATACAAGAAAAAGAAGTATCAGAAATTGCATATGTTGAAATTGATACTAGATTTATTATCTGTTTAATAATTAAGGAATTTCATTTTAATCTACCAAATTATAAAGAAATATTTTTGGCATTAGTGAATCTGAAAAACTTTTGTACTTTACACAAAATTACTAACATAGCTATGAACAGGTTCGAGTCTGAACTAAGTAAATTAGATTTTGCCCAGTTACGAACTATGATCAGACATATCTTTGATAAAACAAATATAATAGTACACATTTATAATGACAATATACTTAAAATTAGTGACCCTGAGTTAATAAACAATGTAATTTCGGAATTTCATGTTAATCCCACAGCAGGCCACTTAGGAGTTTCTAAAACAATTAAACGATTAAAATCACACTTTAAATTTCCAAGTATGATTAGAAAAGTTAAAAATTTTATTAGACAATGTGTATCATGTCAAAAGAATAAAGTGTGCAAATTAAATAAATGCCCATTAACAATTACATCGACTTCGAAACATAGTTTCGAAAGGTTGGCTTTGGACATAGTATATCTTCCCAAGAAAGACGACAACGACAAATACAAATACTTACTAACAATACAGGATGACCTTACTAAATTTACGGAAGCTATTCCTATTATAAACCAGGAGGCAAATACTGTCGCGAAAGCATTAGTAACTAACGTTATTTGTAGGTACGGAGTTCCTAATATGATCTTAACAGACCAAGGAACAAATTTCATGTCGAAAATTTTTAAAGATATATGCAAATTGTTAAAAATTAAACAATTAAAAACAACAGCATTTAGACCAGCAACCAACGGTGCCTTAGAAAGAGTTCATAGAACCCTTGCCGAGTATCTAAGGAATTTTTGTAAAAAGCAGGATGATTGGATAAATTGGATTCCCTATGCAATGTTCGTGTATAACACAACTCCGCATACAGCGACCGGTTTTACTCCTTTCGAACTAATTTATGGACATAAGGCAAATCTGCCTTCAATTTTTTATAAAGAACCAATTGAGGTAAATACTTATAATAATTTTATAGTAGAACTCAAACACAGGTTACAAGTAGCGAGGGAACTTGCTATGAATAACTTGGTTAAAAGCAAAGAAAAAACAAAATTATATTTTGATAAAAGGGTCAATTCTCTTTTCACACCTGAAGTAAACGAACTAGTTTTATTAAGAAATGAACAGTTACCAACTAAAGGACAGTCAAAAAAACTTTTACCCTTATACGTAGGACCGTATAAAGTTACTAAAATTATATCCCCTGTTAATACAGAAATACTAATTGGTAAAAAACATACGGTAGTTCATAATAATAGGTTGAAGAGATTTTGTACCAATGAATAAAAACTTGACGAATGAAATGGATTTTGTCAGGGATGATTGTTTTGTGGAGCAGTGTTAACTCTATACGATGGGATCAGAATCGTTGTCGACACTTTGCTTCTCTTTTTGTTTTTTTCTAGAATTGTAACTCGTATATTTTGTTTTTATACGTGTCCCTTTTTTTTTGAAAGGGGGTGTTGTGATATGTACGACATCTCCCCTATCACAATTTTTCCTTTTTCTTTTCCTTAGAGCAGAAACGCATATGTTTTGTTTTATATGCGTTCCTTTTCTTTGGTTGAGGAGTGTTGTAAGTACGCATATGTCGCACTTACCTTTTATTTTTAATGATATTAAATGTTAATTATGTAATAGAATTATATTATGTAAACAGTTTTTGTATTAGTATTAAGATTGTAAAGAATAATTATTTAAGTTTAGCGCTTATAAATATTGTCTCTGGTTTGTGGAGATTAATATTGATTTAATGCTGGTAATTCAGTATTGGCGTTCTGTGATGTGAAATAAATTATTATATATTAAATTGCACAAGACGCTGAAAGCCAGTCTTCTCCTGAGTCTCAAAGCAAGCATTACTATTCGCAACTTCGTACGTATTGAATAGTGAGCACATTTCAACTATTAATTAAATTATAACACTATAGAATTACATTTTGTTTTATATCTGTCATCTTCGTTAATCTAATAAAATACTATTGTAATTAAGTAAGCAGATATAATATTACAACGAATAAATGATATATTTTAATAAAAGTGTTTGTATTAATAGTAATAAAAAGATACTAATTGTTCAACCGTCGCATGTCGCAACGAGGTTACTTTAGACCGCTCAAGTATTCTCTAATTGCAACAATACACCGTCTGAACAAGAATCCTTATTAATCATCTTAAGAAAGATATTCGATTACTACTGTAATTGGTGTTGGAAGTCGTCAACTGAAGAATCTACTACCAGAAGCTAGCATCCCTGCAGAATGTACTAGTAAGCTGAGTAATCTCCTCCAGAACGACAATACGACACATTTTACAACAATATACTAATGTTGTATATTAACCCAAGGGTAGAACCCTTAGTTAATTGTCAAGTGATTCCTAGAATCAGCCTGGGATTTACTACATAGGTTTATGAGGGTTACGGTTCTGACAGTTTTTAAATGTACGAGTATAATTTATGATTTTTGTAAAATAAGATATTGGTTCTATTTATTTAATAAACACAAAAGAACTCTTGTTATTTGATATTTTAAGTAATTACTGAATGCAATTTACGAGTGTGTCTTTAAAGGAATGAAAGATAAAAAATGTAGGTTATGGTTTTGACTTGAAAATTATAAAATGCATAATTTATGAGAATGTAACATAAAAAATATGTAGGTCGTAGTCCCATGTTAACTTACATACGTCAATATAAAACTTGCAACATTTATTCCAACAAAAACCATGAAACAAATATCAATCAAAAGGCATTTGATTCTTGCACAACGTGCAAAAGAAAGATCATTAAATAATGCTAACACAAGCATTATCATTAATAATATATCGATATCACAAAATATTGAGATAGATTCACCAAATCAGACTACAATTAGTAGTACAAAATCACTAATTCATGCCGCAAGTAACAGTGTCATTTCATCTACACCAGTTAGAGGTGCAAATCAAACAGTGCAGTTCTAAGAACAAGCCTGTGATGACAATTCAATTATAGAGATCACACCAACATCTTAAATCTCTAAAAATGTATAGAAAGGGCGAAAACTGTTGATGCCTTAATGCAAGAATGGTGTCTAAATGAGGAAGCACCAGATGAATTAAAATTGATAAATGAATCCATTGACTTGCTTGTTGGAACAGAGGCAACAGCCGACCAAATGCAGTCACAAGTTGACTGTATTGCAGTATCCTTGCCAAAGTTCCGCTTCCTGCAAATAATGAATTTATCATATTCAGTTGGCTTTGGTTATTGTTTTTTATATATCAATACTACGTGTTGATTAGCTTTTGTTAATAATATTGTTGTATTAAATTAATAGCCTTCAGCACATGTATTTGTTGTTAACCTTTTTATATTACCAATAAATATAAAAAGAAACAAAATCAAATAGTGCGTTTTGTTCTCAGTACGTAAATCACAAAAGGTTATGGGCTAGGTGCAACGACAATTGAGAAATCAGAATATGATAAGAAATTTGAAGATTTTCTTAAAATTGATAGTAGTGCTTACTTATTACTGACTACATACATGGCTGAAGACATACTAAAACTTGTAATGAGATTCATGAGTTCTGCTGAAGTTCGTAGTGAACTGAATCAGCTCTTTGATGGGTCTGTTGAGTATTAAGTCTTTGAATTATGCTTACAATTGTTTAGTTATAACAGGAATGAAATAGATGACATTGCAAGTCATACCTCTAAATTGAAAAATATCTGAAGTGATTTAAATATTGAACATACAAAGGACGGAAGTTCAAAACTGGCAGATTTATTATAAACTTATTAAAATTAGTAAATTAGTTATTAAAATAAAAATTTCATTGCCTGAAAATTACTTTTTATTTGGATCAAGTTGAATGCTTGTGTCTCAAAAAGAAAGGACCTTAGATAACCTCACTACACAACTCTGCATGTATGAGAGGGCGTTAAATGGGAAAGAGAACATTAGCCATGAAGCACTTCTCACTCAAAAATTCTCTGGTAGTAGTAAGATTGAAAAATTTAAAGGATGTAAATCTAATCTAATCTAATCAAAAATCATTTGTAATTATTGTAAAGGTCCACATAAAATTATTTTATGTAATAAATGGAAGGCAGACCTAAAGGTATGGGAGACCTAAACCTGAGAAAAGTAATAAACCAAGTGATAAGGCCGGTAGGGCAAATAAGCCAAATATACTTTTTGCGTCCTCAAATCTTATACTTAATACAGAAAAAACTGATGACTTTTTCTATGTAGACAGTGGAGCGATGAGTCACATAGTAAATAAAAGTGATGTGTTTTCTGAATACACACCGTTTGACGAAAATATTTCTCGTCATGTGATAACTGCAAATGGTGATTGTGTTAAAGCTGTAGGTAAAAGAACAGTTCAGGTTTAAGCAATGATTAATGACCGATGGAACAACTTAACTTTAACAGATGTGTGGTACGTCCCTAATATTAAGAAAAATCTGCATCTGCTGCTAACGAAGTGTAATTTTACACTTTAAATGCTTTATGTCGTTTAAAAACTGTTTTAATTTTTTAAAACAACTATTTTTAACCGAAATTAAACACAATTCGGCAAGAATAACACATATAGTAAATATTATCAAATAATACTTGCTTTTACTGTTTTCTTAAGATTTTCTGCTTTTTCATTTAAAACGTTTTCCAGCTGTCAAAATTTTCACACAATTTAAACTATTTTTATGGGTATTTAAATGCAGAGCGATTTTACATACACATATTATATAGGCATAGCACAGTAGATCCCCCAGTAGATAAGGACAACAACAACAATTGATAAAACCCACTCCTATTGCACCAGATGAACATACATGCAGTAGTGGGAGTTAGAGGGAAAGAAAGAAGGGTAAAGAATAGAGAAGAAGAAGAAGAAGGAAGGAGAAGAAATAATCACAATTCCAGTGCCAAGTTACTTCAGAAGGAATAAACCAACTTATTTCTACATCCTATCAGAATTAAGTTGTAGTGACTTCCAGCACATAGGTATGCCATGGAAATGCAGATCGTTAGCCAGTTGTTATCAACTGTGGACAGCGGGGGCGACATGGACGCCATCTGCACAGGTTCCTAGAAGCTGTCACGTAGCTCACCTATCATGAGCACCCGAAAAAACGGTCCTGAGGGGACATCGCGATTTTAATAATTTATAAATGCTCTCGAACGATGGAGTATGATGTATGATAAGGTATGCTTTTATGATATGTTATGAGATGATATGAAATGATATATGACATGATATATGATATATGACATGATAGGATGACATATGAATATATGATATATTATGAATGAAATGAAATGATATGAAGTGGTATGATAAGTGTGATACGATATGAAGCAGTATGACAACTTCTGTAATATCCCTGAGGGTAAGGGTTCTATATTATGGTATTATTGTGCATGCATCATTATCATCGCTTTGCTGCGGTTCCCTCCTGCTCACTGCTTCTATGCGGTTTGCCTCTAAACGTGCTATCAGTTCTTTTCGCCTTCTAAATCTTCTTCAGCAAATTTCGCGAACTTGTTGTAACTATCATGGGATGAGATCATTGGGTATCTTTGACTAATGTCATTAATATTTGTACTTGTTTTAAATATTGTACGTATGTCATTGTATATTAAGCATTCCTCAAATCATGTGATCTACAGTTTCTGTTTCTGTGCCTCCACATATTAGGCATTTGTTACCTAGGTCTTCATAACCGAGCATGGATAGTTTTGCATTTATGGAACCATGTCCTGTTAACCAAAATGTTGGATTACAGGTTTAAACCACTTCCTTTTTTGTGTAAATTTCACATTACTTATAAATTTGTAAAGGTCTCTTCCTTTCACACTAATGTCCCATTTATTCTGCCAGTCTATGTGCAGTGCTTCTTTAATACGATTTTTCTCTTGTTTTTGGTGGCGTTCTAAGTCTTCACCTTTTTTAATTGATGCGTCAATTTTAATGTGCTCATAATTTGCAGGTAGATTTTTCCTTATATAAAGTGCAAGTCCCCTTCTTACTACTTCTAGGTTCAGCGGAAGCTTACCAGTAAGTACTTGAAGCGCTTCTGTTGATACCGTTCTGCAAGCTGTTGTCATTTGTAGTAGCAGCAACCTTTAAAGTGACTCTAGTTCTCTTTTCTGTCTTACACCTATTTTATTATATACTGCTGATCCATAGCAGGATATTGGCAATATGACACCTTCATATAAGGTGCTTACTATGTCCTTTGATAGACCCTATTTTGTTCTTGTATGACGACTTACAGCAGACGCAATTTTAGTGACTTTTTCTCTTATATGACGTACGTGTTTGGTAAAATTCTGGCACCGGTCTAAAATAACACCAAGGTATCTTACATGTTGTACCCAATGTATGCTGTTACTGCCAATCTTTAAACTTGGGTTTCTTGTGGAGCTGAAGTTACCTTTTAGCATCACCGCAGAGGTCTTACTGACTGAGATCTGTAACTTATTTTGGCACATCCAATCATCCATTTTTGTTAACACATCTTTGCCTCTTGTTTCCAGTTGTTTTCTTGTGTTTGCTTCCACCATTACTACAATGTGATCAGCAAATACTACAATTTTGGTACCTTCTACTGTTATATTGAGGCACTCAATCACCAGATTCCAGAATTGTGGTCCCAATACTGAGCCCTGCAGACAGCCTTTTGTTACTCTGTTGTGTGCCATCTCTACTTGTACGTTTCTGTCACTGAAGAAATCATTTACGATACCAAATATCTCATCTGATACTTTGGCTTTCCTGCAACCCTTTAGAACATTAGGCCACCATACATTATCAAACGCTCCAGCAACATCTATAAATACACCACACATGTATTTTTGTTTGGTGTCTCTGGCTGAATCTAGTACCAGACTTAAAGCATCTTCTGTACTACGTCCCTGGGTGAATCCAAATTGATAAGCATTTGCGAGAGTTATGTCTATATTTGATTCACCGTTTGATAAGCTAAAGGTCAAAAGCTGATTTGCATATTGACTACTTGGAGTCTGTAATGTGCTAGCCACTCCTCTAATTCAGAACCTTTATCGTCAAGCCTATCACAATGCCATAATTGAGATTTTGCATTCGCATCCATCCCAATTATGACATCGTTGTTCTCTACTACAGCTGCTAACCTGTCTAGATACTTTATATATTCAGTAATACCTTCACTTGCTTGACAATATAGGGAAACAAGGAACAGCGTTTCAAAATGGCCGTACACTTTTATACATATTCCGTGTGATCCACATAGTGAGTTAACCCGTAGCACACTTATATTTTTATTTCTTACTATTATCGCTGACATGATGATACTACTTCCTTGATCTTTTGGCATATTGTGTATTGTGCGTGTTGTGACTTTAAACCCACGCATCATTGTACTAACTATATATGGTTCTTGTATTAGCCCAATGTCAATTTTTTCTTGGTCCATATAATTAAGTATCTGCTGCATAAGACTCATGGATCTGGCTGCGTTTATTTGTAGTATCTTTAGTCTTTTGTCACGGTTGTTTTTAAACATAATCAGTTCTTTGCACCAGCTGTGCGAGCGCTCTTAGATGTTCAGGGCAACTTCGGTGTAGCACTGAATGATTTGAGGAAGCTTTCTTTAATTTGCAATTGGCACAGACTGGCGGTTGTTTTAGATTTGGGCAAGATTCAATTCTATGTCCTTCATTGCCACAATGCTTGCATATATCTTTATTATAATTACATGTTGTACTTCCATGTCCAAATCCTAGACATTTGTAGCATCTTAATACTTGCCAAAAGTCTACAATTTTGTGGGAACTCCACATTAAGTAAACGCACTGACGCACCTTTTCAATGCAGTGTTACGGCTGAGATACGTACCGCTCCATTGGAAAGTTGCCGAAGTTATTATAATCCTTAAACCAGGAAAAACCCCTACAGAGAAATCTTCATACAGACCAATTTCGCTAGTACCAATAATTGGTAAACTATTTGAAAGACTAGTGTTAAAGCGCCTTAAATTATTGATAGAGTGTAAACAACTGATTCCAAACTATCAGTTTGGATTTAGAGATAAACACTCAACCATAGACCTAGTACACCGCATCACTAATGTTATTGAAAAAGCACTGGAAAAAAAGAAAATATGCTCGACAGTATTCCTTGATGTTTCTCAGGCATTTGATAAGGTCTGGCACAAAGGACTGGCATATAAAATAGATAGGATGTTACCCAGACAATTCAGCGAATTACTGAATTCCTATATAGCAGGCCAACTTTTCAGAGTAAAAGTTGAAGACCAATTCTCCGAATTAAAGAATAGCTGCAGGCTTCCCACAAGGAAGTGTATTGGGTCCTGTCCTGTATACTTTATACACTAGTGACTTACCACTAACCAACGGTACCATAATGGCCACTTTTGCCGATGACACAGCTATAATGGCAATAGCTAATAATATGGTAGAAGCAACGGATAAAGTGCAAAAAGCTCTGAACAATGTTACCACTTGGACAAGCAAATGGTGAATAAAACTAAATGAAAGCAAGTCGGTACACATTAACTTTACGAATACAAAAGTTAATCACCGACCAGTAACAATAAATGGACAAGCTATCCCGCATGCAAATACTGCGAAATATTTGGGGATGACACTAGATGCCAAACTGCGTTGGAAGGCACACGTGAAGAAAAAGAAAGAAGAAATGGGAATCAGATATAGAAAAATGTATTGGCTAATGAGACGACAAGCATTAATATCCTTACATAATAAGTTAATAATATATCAGCAAATACTAAAGCCAGTGTGGACGTATGGTATCCAACTGTGGGGTTGCACCAAAGACAGTAACATCAAAATCATCCAGACATTTCAGAACAAATTACTACGTAACATAGTTAACGCGCCGTGGTACGCTCGTAACGAAGACATCCATAAGGATCTAGGAATCACTACATTTGCTGAAAAATAAAAAAACATGCTAAGAAGCACAAGGAACGACTCCATCAACACGCAAATAATGAAGTGGTACAGTTGCTCGACACTGACGGGTTGCAGCGTAGGCTAAAGAGAACGAAGTTGTTCGAACTAGTATGAATGAACGAGTATTATCACGGGATAACACTCGACGTTATTCTTTTGTTTAGATTAGTATTAGAGATAAGCTATTGGTTAATTGTACAAAATTAGTTATAGCAGTATATAATAATAATAAAAAAAAAAAAAAAATAATTAAGTAAACTCTTCCCTGATGTCTATCTATATTTATTAAAGCATTCCTTATTCCTGTACTTGTTTCTATTACTACATTTTTGACAATAGATTCCTTTTTAGAATTAGCAAATCTTATTGTAGTTTCTCTTATATATTGTTCTTTATCTATTCCCCTGTCTTTTAAGTTACGTTCATAGAGGTCTACCAGCAGTTCTGCATCTGTAGTTTCCTTACTCACATCATATATTTGGATCTTTGGTCCAATCACTCTAGGAGGTTTAGCTGTTAACTTCTCATTATGGAGTTCAATGCTGTTTGTTAACAGTTCCACATCAGCTACTGACTCGACTTCAATAAGAATTCCTTTCTCTCTGTGGTCTTATCCTCTTAACTTTTAAGTTGGGTAATGTAGGCTTTACGGTCTTCATTACCTTTTCCATAATTTGATCTGTACTTTTAAGCGCACATCCTTCATCAGGACGAATAATTATCGTGTTTTTACTGTTGCTATTATCCTTTGTCTTTTTATCACACGCTTTCTTTAGTGTAGCTGCGTAACTTGGCTTTGGTGCCTGGTTTATCAGCACTTATTTTAGTAATGGCCGCTATATTTGCCATTAACATCTTCTTCAAGTCTTTAAGTTCCTTCTTGACAGAATTCTTCTCTACAACCTCCTTTAGTAATATAACACTGTCTGAAATTAGTGAATTTGTGATCGATGTAATACCTTTCACACATTTCATTATTATACTGCGACTAGCATTTTTAATTTTCTCAGCTGTCATTATGTTATCTAATTCTTTAACTTTTTCTTCTAATTCCGCAGCAATTCCCTTATAGACATGGAGACTATCACGTTCTTCAGTCACAATAATATCTTCATCTTATTCATTGGAGTTGTTACTATTATTTATACGTTCTGATAATAATACATCAGATGTGGTATCACTTTCTGTTGTTACATTTAAAACTACTGGATTAAGTTTCTCAACCACAGGACTATTGGTGACTATTTTCTTTATTTCTTTAACTTTTTCTTTGGGCGCAGCTAGCCTCTTACTAGTTTTTTCTTTACCAGTCATTTTAGTAATAATAATCCAACTATTATATTAAAGATTTCAATCAAGACCTCAGAATTTATTTTATATAACACAACCTTTTGGTTAATACTAAAAGGCTGTAAAAGTAAACAATTTTTTTCAATAGCTAGCTTCTGGTGCATCAATTATATTATAGCATATAATTAAGGTTATGATTTACACTAATTACGAGGTTTACACTTTTTTAATGTCAATTTGTAGATAATGTCTTTCTCAACACTCTTCCGGTAAATGAAATTATTATTTAATACTTTATGTCGTGCAAAACATATAAGTAAGGTTATGATATTAACACTAATTATGCGGTCTTCCTCTTACAGTTATTAAAATCAACACTTTTTTAATTAATATTTGCAGGTATTTTTGTTCTCCACACTCTTCCGGTAAATGAATTTATAATTTTATACTTTAAGTCCTTTATGTCGTACAAAATGTATCACTGTAGCTGACAGATTTTCACAAATTTTAGAAAATTTTGATTAATTATAACAAATAATGGTATTTATTCGATATAGCTGCCACTTTTGTTTTTCACTTTGTAAAAAAACTACTGCATTTTTGTATGTTTTATTATGCTTATTGCATACTCAAAACATGTCAAAATCACTACGTAATATTTATTTTACCACTTTTTATTAAGAAATAGAAGATATTGAGGGTTAAAGTTGAAATATCAGAATTGAAGTTATGTCACCACAATTATGTGTATCAATTGACAGATTTTTTGCATTATTTGGATTCAAACCAAATCATTTTACTAGGATTCGTACCATATGGTTTAAAAATGTAATAATTTATATACTGGCAATATATATTATTATATAATATATTTTAACAGAAAATATGAAACAGAATGTATATAGGTATCCTTTCTCCTCGTTTCCCAATCCATGTCTGGCAATCCTTCTCATGTTTCTGTTTTTTTTTCTCTTAAGTAATGTGGTATATCTCTCGCACAAATCCTGTTATATCTTGTGTTGTAATTGCTCTTCTCGATTTTTTCCATTCCTTCCTCTTGCTGTATCTCCTTGTCCCTTCTTCTTAGCTCATCTTCCACACTTGCGCCTCTATCTCTTCTTCTTTCTGCCTCCTCGATCGCCATTCCATTCCTTTCTCTTTTTCCCAATCTAAGTCTAGCAATCCTTCTCATGTTTTTGTGTCTTTTTCTCTTAAGTAATTTGGTATCTCTCTCTCACAAATCTTTTTATATCTTGTGTTGTAATTGCTCTTCTCGATTTTTTCCATTTTTTCCTGTTGCTGTATCTCCTTGTCCTTTCTCCTTAGCTCATCTTCCACACTTGCGCCTCCTTCTCTTCTTCTTTCTGCCTCCCCGATCGCCATTCCATTCCTTTTTTTTTCAAGCCTCCCCTTCCCTCCTCCCCCCTTCCTTCTTTCTACTTCCACCATATCTGCTATATTTATCTTTATCTTTATTTATATCTTTTTATCGAACTAGTGTAAACCCTACATCTATATAATTACTAAATTAGAAACATGTAAAATTAAGTATTTAAAAGATAAAGAATATTTAAACCATTTGTAAATTTATTTTATCATATATTCAAACACATCACATATATTTATAGTTGCTTTGAATCTTGGGAAGTAAGTATTACACTGGTCAATATTAACGAAATTATGTGTAAAATGTTTTTAAAAATCACATTTTTTGGTCAACTTTAACCCTTAATATCTTCTATTTCTTAATAGAAAGTGGTAAAATAAATATTACGTAGTGATTTTGACATGTTTTGAGAATACAATAAAACATAGTGGTAACATTTAGGGCCTTATTCTGTACACTATTTTCACCGGTGAAAAAATTTCATCGCTGTAAGGGCCTTATTCTGTATCTTTTCAAAAAATCGACCTTATTTTTTCAGCGGTGGAAATATTTAATATTTTTATCGATAGAATAAGGTCGCTGTATTTAAAATATCTAAAGTGGTATTCTGTAAGCAAAATTTTCCATCGCCCTTATAATGTGTAGCAGTGAAAGAGTATAAACTGGTATTGATGATATTTGATAAAATATTTTAAATGATAGTTGTTTATATAATTCCTACATGTCAAAATCGAAAAGGAAAACGGGAAAATCAGTGGGGAAATAATTATTATAAATAGAATTTCAAATGGCCATGCACAATTTATGTAAAAAAAGCATTCACCTGAAGCAATAATTGACAAACAACATAACCTCACTTTCTGATATATTTATATATTCATATGTATACATATTATTATATCTATGGATAGATTGTAATATTGTAATGGATGTCAATAAAAAAATAGAAAATATATCTTAATATATATAAATTACGTGTCACTGTGTTGTCCGTTATGGACTCCTAAACTACTTAACCGATTTTAATGAAATTTGTACACCGTGTCCAGTTTGATCCAACTTGAAAGATAGGATACCTTACATCTCAATTTATTTATCTTATTGCTAATTATTTGTCTATTAATTATCTGTATATGACATATGACATCGGGCGACGATGATGGCGACATCTGTTGACTAGATTGAGTAAATATTCTGTTGAGTAAATCGAAATCTGTTGACTAGATTGAGTAAATATTCAATAGATAGCGACACGTTAGGCACAGCAACGCGTGGACGGGACAGCTAGTGTATATATATAAATACTAACTTATTTTGTATTTTTTCGTAGAATCCTCCAACTACAGCAAATTATTGTTCAAATTGTTTGACAATTCTCAAAAATACAGCGATGAAAATTTTTAAAGTCACCGCAGAAGGCGACCTTATAATTTGGTCGATTTTTTTCCAGCGACAAAAATAAAATCGATGGAAATTGCTTACAGAATACCAAATAAAAAACCATCGCTTTTGTGGCGTCATTTTACAGCGATAAAATTTTTTCACCGGTGGAAATAGTGTACAGAATAAGGCCCTGAAATGACGCCACAAAAGCGATGG
Source organism: Panorpa germanica (assembly GCA_963678705.1). Classification (NCBI taxonomy): domain Eukaryota; kingdom Metazoa; phylum Arthropoda; class Insecta; order Mecoptera; family Panorpidae; genus Panorpa; species Panorpa germanica. The sequence continues at coordinate 2,131,257 of OY783211.1, read as the reverse complement.
TTTTTGATTTGGTATTCTGTAAGCAATTTCCATCGATTTTATTTTTGTCGCTGGAAAAAAATCGACCAAATTATAAGGTCGCCGTTTGCGGTGACTTTAAAATATTTCATCGCTGTATCTTTGAGAAGTGTCAAACAATTTTAATACACAGTATTCAAGTGGAAGTGTATTTTATAAATATATGTTTATAAATGATTTCGTATTTGCTGTAGTTGAAGGATTCTACAAAAAAGTAGAAAAGAAGTTAGTATTTATATGTTTACATATGAATATATAAATATAAATATATCAGAAAGTGAGGTTATCTTTTTTGTTAATTATTGCTTCAGGTGAATTAGGGTAAGTTAATTATTCTTCAAATTTATTGTTTATAATTGGTAATTTTTAATGACAATACTTTATTATAAATCTTTATTTAGCCTCTATGAAAAATTTGAGTTCCTAGAGATCTTGGGGGTCATAGACTGCGTACACGTTAGAATTGTTTTGTCAATGGTTTACGATCAGCATTATTCTGCATTTGCTTATCCTGGCAGTAATGTTAGCACAAAGTTTAAAGCTGTAAGTATATGCTTGGAGCTAATAATTGATGTACAGTTGTTGCTTTATATTATAAATGAAGCACATTATCATTATAGGTATGCGATTCAAGCCTGATATTGTTGGCAGTAAATGCAAGGTACCCAGGATCAATGCGTGACTATGAAAAAAAATGCGTGAATCCAAAAATTATAATAGCATTGAATTTATATGCTTAATAAAGAATAAGATAGACACAAAACACAGCACATGGATGTTACCTTACATGTAATATTTTGCTTTAGCAAAATCTAGTAATATTGTTATGTTAGATAACCTTTGACACATGTAACTGTGTTTAGCGGGTACAATAATTACTTATTTTAATGAAATGAATTTGTAAAATATATTTTAAGTAATTACAATATTTGTATTCCATATTTTAATATACTTTGTATAATATATTATAGTCAATATAAATGAACAACTCTGGTTATCTTTAGCAACACACTTCTAATTATTGTACAACATATTCTAACATGTAAATGAATGGGCAATTAATACAGTACAAAGTATAGTTCATATTTGTATAATTTATTTAATTTGAAGTTATGCTGTTAACTGCTTGAGAACTAAAATAAGAGTGAACCCTTACGACATTGAGACACAACAAAGAACCAAATTAAATAATTGCAAACTATGTAAATAAAATAGATGATTATTCAAACAATATAACATGTCTGGGGCTCTAAAATTAAAGATGCTTTTACTTCTTGTACATCAGCACTGGTACTTTCAGTATAGTTGCTGTAAGAGTATTGATGAGATTTCAATCCACTACAATTAAGCAATTCTGCTAATTCCTTCCACATATCTTTTAAATATGATGGATTAGAAGGATTAACTTTATTTTGTCTGAACTCCGGATGCTCAGACAAATAATCAACATATAAATTATATTGTATATTTGAAGTTTTAACTTTTCTTGTGAGCTCCATATTTCTTGAAAAATTTTTGACAAGTGTACACCGTGTATTCGTACTTGTCAAGTGTTTGAATTTTAAAATAATTGAATATTTTGAAAGTCGTGATTGGTCAAATATTTTTAAAATTGATGAAAATGATGTGATGAAATTGAATACCAGTTTATACTTTTTCACCGCTGTATATTATAAGGGCGATGGAACATTTTGCATACAGAATACCACTTTAGATATTTTAAATACAGCGACTTTATTCGAGCGGTGAAAATATTAAATATTTCCACCGCTGAAAAAATAAGGTCGATTTTTTGAAAAGATACAGAATAAGGCCCTTAGTGGTTTGTGACTAGATCCCAGTAGATAGGGACATTTTTTTTTTTTTCGTTTGTCTTATATTTGACGGTACTACCCGAGCGTTAGCTCATTATGTACCTCTTTTACTAATGGGTTGTATATTAGTACCAATCCGAACAATTTTGTATATTGTACCAAAATTGATACATCCATAGGGTCTCAATATGATGTGTTTAGTAAGCTTGTGTCAGGCGCTCGGTAACTACGTCCCTAACCGCGGGAAGGTTGCCTGACTCTACTATCTGGCCAAATGTGTCTTAGTCGATAGTGACACTACTTGTTGCAATCATAGGTTGCACCTTTCGTTCTGCTATCTAGTGACATGTTTTCTCGGACAATAGTGACGCTACTTGTCACAATCAATGATTGTGAACTTTCGCTCTGCTATTTGACAGATATTAACATAAGTGACGCTACTTGTTACAATCGTAGATTGTAAACTTTCGCTCTGCTTATTAGACACATTGGCTGGCAATAGTGACACTACTTGTTACAACTAGTTGTAAACTTTCGTTCTGCTATCCCAGCCTGATAGTCTCATCGATAGTGACACTATTTGTTGCAATCCATGATTGCAAATTTTTCGTTTTGCTATCTCAACTATTTTGACAAATATATGGTGAAAATTCGCATACGCTTTATAAAAACCATAGTTAATCCTCTGGAGCTGCAATCGCAGACAGAAGATTTTGTGCTCGTGTCTTATAAACTAATGTGGCAAAGTCTTGGAAACAATCAAAGTTATTATTATTAAGTAAAAAGAACATTAACGACGGCATCTCTCGGACATCAAGCCTTTCGCAAAGAGCTTTCCTGGCCTCAGCGTAGAATCTACAACGCCTCACTTGATGGATTATGGTCTCGGGCTCACCGCAAAGACAGAGCTCATTGGACTGGATGCCCATTTCACTAAGTTTTGCGTTTATTGACCCGTGGCCTGTCAACATAAAGGAAGCATAGAGACCCGGCCTAAACCATTTATGCTGCAGTGCAAACCTAACATCTTTGATAAACCAATACGTTGTTCTCCCCTTATTCGTTAATTCCCATCTTTCCTGCCAAAGCTTATCCATGTAATTATTTAATTCTTTGGCTTTAGTTTTGATATCGTCTTCAGACCTTTCTCCGATTGCCACATCAACTTTAAATTCACGAAAGTCGATTTCGCTGTTCTTGCGCAACTTGTACTTAAGCGCCGCATGAGTGATTTTTATATCTAAAGGAATTCTCCCCGATATCACCTGCAGCGCTTCTGTAGATACAGTTCTGCAACAACGCGTCATCGTCAATAGCATAGTTCTTTGCATGGAATTCAGTATTCTACTGGGCACCGCGAGGGTGGTTCTATGGTACCATGCCGAAGCACAGTACGTGATCATTGGCATAAATGCCCCTTCGTATAGTGTCGCCATTGTTGCCGAGTTAAAACCCTATTCCGTCCTCGTAACTCGCGCAAGGCGTGCTACAAGTTTGGTTATCCGCTCCCTCAAGGAACGAATATGAGGCAGAAAGTAACGAATACTAGTTACCATGCTTAAATTAATACTATTGATTTTAATTGTTGGATTTCGATTAACACTTAGTTGACCCTTGAGCATCATCATCTTTGTCTTGCTTGAAGATATTGCCATTTTGTGTAGTTTCAAGAAACTATACATTTTATTTATAGCAGCCCGAGAACGGCTTTCTAGTTGTGCTCTACTCTTAGCACCAATGAGGATCACCTTATTATCGGCAAAACATACATTCACAAAACCTTCCAAATGAGAAACACAGTCCTCGTCGAAAACCATGTTCCAAAGTTTAGGGCCCATTACAGATCCCTGAAGACAACCTTTAGCAAGCTGGCTTTCCATTGAACTATAGTCGGTTTGCTAAATTATGCCCTGGCGCTTTGCCTGGATTGATCTTAGATACCGCTTCTCCAACTTCTTCAACGGTAAACTCGCTTTCATTATCATGGCCACAATAGTTTCGATAGCTTCCACAATACGCTTACCTTAACACGTAAGACAAGGTTACTTTTACTCTACTGTTAAGAAGTTCTTGCAATAGTAATCCTGCTCAGTACAGGAGGAACCACAACTTTGGACATTTGGTTCATGCACTTGGTCAAGCAGCCGGTGGCACGACGCTACCATCTGTGTTGGGATTATACGTAAATGTTTATTTAAAGGTAGCTAGTGAGTATTTCGGTAGGATCTAACGGCCGAAAATGGGTTTAATTTTTGTTCAATGTCGAAACTGTTAAAGAAGCTGGTTTTGTTGTGGTTCTTTATTAATAATAATACGATTTATTGTTTAGTAAAAACTATTTTTTTATTTGTATGCTAGTCAACTATTATATCTGGACTAATACTATAAAGATAAAACATATTGTACAAAAACAGACTTAAAAAACTATATTAAACAAGATTTTCTCTCTCTCCCCTAGTTGTTTTATACTATATTATTAATGTACATAACTTTAGTCCAATCTTAGCATTCAGAGTCTTTCTTATAAAAGCAACTCTTATTTGCTTTGTTCTCTTATGAAATTCTGAATTCTTTTCTAGTTTTACAGCTGCTTCATTGTCAATCGAGTTAGACCGCTGCGTGATCCGATCAAAGCAGGCAGGCAGCCAAGCAAGGAGTTTTACTGTAGTTAGTTAGATAAATATTAGAGTTTCAACCAAAATATAAGTACTGCAGTTTCTTGATTAATTTCCTTTAACAGTTTTCGCTAAAATATCCAAAATGATTTGTGTAAGAGTGAAATAAAGGCTCACTGAAGTAACAGGGAAATTGAGCTACTTACAGAATACAAAAAAATATGATGTGTTGAAGAAACCTTATCATACGTTAACGATGAAAAAAAAATTATGCAGAGGTAATAAAAATGACTAATTGATGAAAAATTAATAAACACGAAAGGTGTCGGATAAAAATTATATATTAAATTAATTTTAACATTAGATTTATTGTAAACATACATGTTAACGTCGAACATGTTCGATAAACTTACAAACGTCGAAGAAACAAATGAGAACGTAAAATGTGTTATCTGCACTAGCAACTACACAGCAAACTACAAAGGCCGCGAAGTATAACGTTGATAACGCCCCTACACAATGAGTCCTTCAAGCACAGCTAGGAATTCTATTTGCACAGGTGGTTAGGGATACAACAGAACCAATTCAACAACCACAAATACAGCAAAACCTAGTCAGTTTATCATTTTTAGTTGTCTATTGTTTTTGTTTTATACTACAACACTGCGTGTTAAGTAGCATTTGTTTTATTATTGTATTAATTAATAGCCTTCAGTTGCACATGTATTTTAGTTCACCTCTTTATTTTAACTTTTAATTTAATGAATGGAAAAAGTTATAAAATACAATTGTGTTTTGTTTTGTCAGTACTTTAAAACATAAAAGGTTATGTACCTAGATCTTTAAAAAAAAATATATATATATATATAACATATTTGTGTGGGATTTAATTTAGGATTAGATATAATTAGTTTTTAAGAAATAATAATTATAAAGAACTCTATCTTATAGGTTAGGAACTTTGCTAATATGAAGATATATTTAAATGTTTAAATGTAAATGTTTTGAAACAACTTGTAGACCCCTCTAAGCCGTTCGCTTACAGCATGCACAGCGAGTGTCTAAGTGAACAGGTCACCAAGCGTTCGCTGACTATTGAATGCTCAGAGAGATTGTAAGAAAGATGGCTGATACGTAGATATACACAGTGTGTATGGCGTCTTTTGTGAATTCAGGAATATGTTATTTTAACTAGTTGTTAATATCATTGTGAATTGTAAATCAGTTTAGCTATATTGCTAGGTGTAATATTTGTTATTGTTATAGGCATAAATAGTGGAGCTTTGCAAACAAGTTTAGTGTTAATTACTAGGTTGTATTTATCATTATAAATCGTTGTGAATGTAAACTATGTACTATTTACACTACGCATTACTTTGTGATATGCAATCATTGAAAGGTCTTCAAACCTAAACATTGTATATAAACAAGTGTTATTATTATTGTGAACTATTTTGATATGTTAACTTTATTGTGATGTAATTGTTTTTTTCTTTGTGGAATAATTAAATGAACTACTATTATTCAAAAGTTATGTGTTAACATATTCTTAATAAACTATATTGATACTGGGGGCTCAACTTAAGAATTGAAATGAGATCAAAACAGCTACGTCAACAAGGATAGAATTATTGTCACCCCACACTTGAGGGCGTCAACCGGGATAGGTTTAATTGTCACCCCACACTTGGGGGCTCAACCGTGATAGTTTTATTTTTCACCCCCACATATATATATATTTATTTATTTTTGCAATTCATACCTCTAAATTGAAAGACATCTGGAGTGATTTAAATTTTGAACTTTCAATGGATGGAAATTCAAAACTGCCAGATTTGTTATTAACTTGTAAAATATTAGATTCATTGCCAGAAAAGTAACTTTTCATTTAGATCAAGTTGGATGCTTGTGTCTAAAAAAAATAGACCTAAGATAATCTCACTACTCAACTTAGTATGTATGAGAGAGCGTTAAATGGAAAAGAGAACAGAATTAGTCATGAAGCACTTCTCACTCAAAAACCCTCTGGCAGTGTAAAGATTGGAAAATATAAAGGGTATAAATCTAACCAAACTTAATATGTAAAGGCAATTATTGTAAAGGTCCACATAAAACATTTTTTTATACTTAATGGAAGGCAAAGTGGAGTAGTAAAGAAGTAAATGGATAGAAGACCCAAACCTGAGAAAAGTAATAAACCAAATAATAAGGCTGGTAAGGCAAATGAGCCAAATTAACTTCTACTTAATACTGAAACAACTAATGATTTTACTATGTTAACAGACGAAGGACGAGTGACATAGTAAATGTTTTCTGAGTACACACGATTTGACGAAAATATTCCTCGTAATGTGGTCACTGCAAATGGGGATTGCGTCAAAGCTGCAGCTAAAGGAACTGTTGAGGTTCAAGCAATGATTAATGACCGATGGAACAACTTAATTTTAACAGATGTGTGGTACGTCCCTGGTGTTAGGAAAAATTTGTTTTATACTCTAGCTGCTTATAATAAACAAATGAATAGTGAATTTACTTCCAATATTGCGGTTTTTCAACTAATAATAAATGAGCAGATTGTGTTGTTTGGGAGTAAAAATCATCCTGGTGGTCTCTAGTTACAGTAAATATTGTGACACACAGCAAATATATTTAAAATAAATCAACATGATCTAACAATACTAATGAATATGAGTTAAGATGAAATAATACCGTTATTGTCGGGGCCTGATCAATGCAGGAATGCAATAACGCAAACATGGTTAATTACAATATCTCAATTTAATATAATCATCAAAACTTAAAGCAAATAAAATAATCTAAATAAAAAATAAAATAGTCAAACTAGATTGCTTTAATTGCAAAAATATTCTAATAACAAAAATAATCGATATATTAAATGATTGATAAATAATTAACTTTGGATCAAATTGTATATTGATAAAAGGTGAGAACATTTTTATAGAAATAAACGTAATGAGCAAAAAATATGGATTCAACAAGAAATACAATTTCATCCAATGTTAATTTTAAAATAAAATTAAACATAGATCAGGGAGAAAAATTAATATTGAAATATTTTAACTATAAGCCCTCCGCACACGAGTCGACTGATTGCAAACTAGTCGAGTTGTGTTTCGTGACTCTAGAGAAAATTTAACCATAGCATGATACGGGATTTTATTGTGTCGTATTTGTATGTATGTATGCATGTATTTATCTAAATACTTTTAAATAGTATTTGTGCACATCTCTGTTCCTGATGTCACCAACAAAAGCATGCAACCAAGCATGCCCTGTCACCGAGAAACATAATCCTCCAAAGCGTGCTCAAAACCAGTTTAGCTTCATTCGTGACGTGTGTTTTCTCTCACTCGTATCCATTCTCATTCGGTTCGGGCAGATTCGTTTTCAATCAATCGACCCGTGTGGGGACGGCGTTAGTGTAGGATGAATATTGTTGTAAGTACGCATATGTCGCACTTACCTTTTATTTTAATAATATTAAATGTTAATTATTACATAAGAATTATATTATGTCAACAGTTTTTGTATTAGTATTAATATTGTAATGAATAATTGTTTAAGTTTAGCGCTTATAAATATTGTCTCTGGTCTGTGGAGATTTATATTGTTTTAATACTGGTAACCCAGTATTGGCGTATTGTGATGTGAAATAAATCATTATATATTAAACTGTACGAGACTCAGAGCAAGCATTACGTATTGTAACTTCGTTCGTGCAATTACTCGAATTGTAACATCTAAGTATTCAACTGTAAGCACGCTTTAACTATTAATCAAATTATAACACTAGAATTACATTTTGTTTTATATCTGACATCTTTATTAATCTAATAAAATACTATTGTAATTAAGTATGCAGATATAATATTACAACGAATAAATGATATATTTTAATAAAAGTGTTTGTATTATTAGTAATTAAAAGATACTAATTGTTCAACCGTCGTATGTTGCAACGAGGTTATACTTTAGACCGCTCAAGTATTCTCAAATTGCAACAATACACCGTCTTAACAAGAATCCTGTTAATCATCTTAAGAGAGTTAATTCTTTCCTACTGTAATTGGTTGTTGGAAGTCGTCAACTGAAGAATCTACTACCAGAAACTAGCATCCCTGCAGAATGTACTAGCAAGCTGAGTAATCTCCTTCCAGAACGATAATCCGACCCCATTTTACAACATTGGTGTCAGATGTGAGGCTTGAAGAGATATTCCTACACATAAATATCCAAGAGGTACGCCCAAAATTTTTTCTATATATTCTACACCTGGATGCAGATCAATTATTCTGGATACCACTACGCCGATCGATTATTTCCAAAATTGCCGAAAAGTACGAGCTAGAACGTCATTTCATCTGTATTTCACATAATTTTTCTACAAGTATCGGCGGATGCAAAACTACAGCCCGCCGAAACTGAAAAAAGAAATCTTTTGCCGCCCTGCGAATGAATGGATGCTTCTAGAACACATGGAATAATCTAAACCGATGTTAATCGTTTCCAGAACCCTGCACACAGCTGTATATAGATCAAAATCGAAAGAATTTTTTTAAGTATAATAGGACAGTATCTTTTTATCTTGTATATAATTATTACCATAAATTGATAATTGTATTTTTTTTATTAGTAGCATCTTTGTAATTCATTGACGCTATCATTTTTTAGTATTATATTCAATACTTTTGAATATTTGCTATAACCTAACTATTTTGTAGCATCCTTGTAATTCATTGACGCTATCATTTTTTAGTATTATATTCAATACTTTTGAATATTTGCTATAACCTAACTATTTTGTAGCATCCTTGTAATTCATTGACGCTATCATTTTTTAGTATTATATTCAATACTTTTGAATATTTGCTATAACCTAATTATTTTGTAGCATCCTTGTAATTCATTGACGCTATCATTTTTTAGTATTATATTCAATACTTTTGAATATTTGCTATAACCTAACTATTTTGTAGCATAATTGTTCAATATTTTTAGTATTATATCCAATACTTTTGAATATCTACTATAATATTTCCTATAATTGTTTCTACAATTATATTAATTCATGTTTAATATTTTTAGAACAACATTTTTGAACGAGAGAGAATTTTGAAAAGGAGAAGTAAAGAGCTGAAGCAGTTAGATAGCAGTCTGTTCAATCAGAGAGACTACCTTCCTGTTACAACTGCAGCGTCTGAGCCCCATCGGAAATTTCCAGTGAGTTACTGTTTTCGCTAACAATTTTTCCTTGTCAGAATCCTATTTTTCGGAGAGTCGTTTATTGGTACAAAATAATCTTTAGTCTGTATATTATATATAACTTTAATTAAGTACTATGGCACCGAACGTTCATTCCCTCACATTAGTTGAGAATACAATCAATCTAATTAATGAGTTTTCAAAAAATCTAGAAGTCCAATCAACATCCTTAACCATCGTTGAATTAAAAATCAAAAACTTAGACAAAGCTTGGGTTAAATATAGTAGTATCGTAGAAGCACTGCTTCCAACTCTAAAAAATGAAGAAGCTTCGGCTATCGTTAGTAAGTCTATGGAAGTTGAAAGTATTTATGACGACACTCTTATTTACTTGTTGAATTATAAGCAAACATTTGAGAATGATACACATATTGTGGATGACTCAAAAAGCATAGATTCAATAAAAAATTTAAACTTAAGTCCAATGCAACTAACCGTTTTTGATGGAGAATATATTAATTGGCAAAGTTTTATGGAATTATTTACAAATTTGATTCGTAATAATAGTAAATTATCAAGCATTGAAAAAATGCACTATTTAAAATTAAATTTGACAGGAGAACCACTCAAACTCATAAAGAATTATCCTTTAACAAATGATAATTACGAAATTGTTTGGAACATCCTTTGTAAACGTTATGATAACAAGGTAGCACTTATTGAAACCTGTTTAAACAATTTAATAAACTACAATGTTATACGTTTAGAGTCCGAAATCAATATAAAAAAATTACTAGATGAAATTAATGAATCGATTAGAGCATTAACCGAATTGGGGATATATTCTAATTATTCAGATTTTATGTTAATACATATTTTAAAGACCAAATTAGATTTTAATTCGTCGAAGGAATGGGAAAACAGAAATAATTCTGAATTACCAACCTTAAATGAATTTACGGAGTTTCTGGAGAGACGGTGGCGCAATCTAGAAAGAAGAAGGCATATTAAAGTTAAAACATATTCAAGCGTTCCTAATTCTAGTAGTAAACCAGTTTCAAGCAAGCAAATTCCTAACAAGGTCGAAACAAAAACTAAAAATTTGTTCTGTAACCATTGTAAGAAAAGTGGTCATATAGAAAAGTATTGTTTTATAAAGAAGGAAAATCTAGATACGGTTAACCCTATTGCTCAAGTTAATACTTGTAGGGAGGCCACAATTTTATCAGAACCTTCTACTTGTTGTGAAAGATCGAAACATCTTATATCTGATGGTTCTCAAGTATCTTTTACTAACAAGACACAACACAATTCAAATAATGAATTATGTTCTTTTTATGATTTTGATGAGATCAATACGGGTAATATACAAAACACTAATGATATTCTAAGTTTTGGCAGTAAAAATAAAAATGTTAAGGCTAAGCAAACAGCTGACACTGTCCAATTCAAGATAGTCGCAGCCAAAGCTAAAACCGTATCATTTTTATTAGATACTGGTTCTCAAATCTCCTTGATTAAACAAAATATTTTAAATAACAATTTCAGAATTAATAATAAATCTAAAATTCTATTGAAGGGTATTTCTGAAGGCACGCCTTATACTTTAGGTTCACTGAAAACTTCTATAATTTTAGATAGTAATAAGTCGAAACAAACTCTACAGGTTGTGTCAGAAAATTTCCCCATTGAACACGATGGAATTATAGGGTTAGATATTTTACGGAAACTAAATGCAGTAATTAATCTAAAAATGAACAGTGTACAATTCTCAGAACGTGGCAAAGTAATTGAGCTCCCACTTATAAATATAAACAATATCGTTTTACCAGCACGTACGAGGAAGATAATTCCTATGTCAGGTTCTACAGTAGGAGTTTGTGTAGCCAGGGAATTGCTACCTGAAGTTTTTTTAGCTAATGCATTAATCAAGCCCGTCAAAAATATTTTCTATATATCAATAATAAATTCTTCAATAAAAAATATAGTACTTAGTAATTTCAAACCGAATATCATACCGATAGATCAATTTAGTATTTACCATTTTTCAAAATCAAATCCTAACAACCGTAAGGAACTTTTATTAAACAATTTAAATCTTTCACATGTCAATTCAGAATTAGTAACAGAATTAATAGAAATCTGTAACAGCTTTAATGACATATTTTTTTTACCGGGAGACAAGTTATCTTGTACGAGCGCATTAAGTCATAAGATAAAGATTAATTCTTCTAAACCCGTTAACGTTAAACCGTATCGATTGCCTCATGCGCAAAAAGAGATTGTAGAGAAGCATATTCAGGAACTGTTGGTCAACAACATCATTGAAGAAAGCGACTCACCCTATAACGCACCTCTATTAGTAGTACCTAAAAAACCAGATGCGTTAGGTAACAAACAATTCCGCGTAGTAGTCGATTTCCGTAAACTTAACGAGCAGACAACAAGTGACGCCTATCCTTTGCCTCTTATACATGATATACTGGACCAACTTAGTGGTGCAAAATTTTTCTCTACCCTTGACTTAGCAAGCGGTTTTCACCAGGTCCCTATGCTTCCCGAAGATAAAGAGAAAACAGCATTTAGTGCGAACTTTAAACACTATCAATTTGTAAGAATGCCATTCGGACTTAAAGGAGCACCCCCCATGTTTCAGAGACTTATGTCTCATGTTCTCACAGGTCTGCAAGGAATAGATTGTTTAATCTATTTGGACGATGTAGTCCTTTTTGGAAAAAACATTTCTGAGCACAACCAAAGATTAAAAAACGTTTTTTCTAAATTACGGGAACATAATTTGAAGCTCCAACCATCCAAATGTAACTTTCTACATAAAGATTTGATTTATTTAGGTCACGTTATTAATGGAACGGGTATTCTACCAGATCCTTCTAAAGTAGAAGCAATAAAGAATTTCCCCATTCCAAACAATCCTAAACAAATTAAAACATTTTTGGGTATGTCAGGCTATTATCGCCGGCATATACCGCATTACGCAGAGATAGCCAAACCACTATATAATGCAGCAAACAGTAATGTTAAAGTATTAGAATGGTCACACCAGTGCGACGAATCATTTAAAACTTTAAAAAATAAATTAACCATATCACCTGTTTTGCAATACCCGGACTTTAGTAAAAATTTCGTTGTTACCACGGATGCAAGTAAATATGCTATAGGTGCAGTCCTTTCACAAGGTACTATTAAGGAAAGCCACCCAATAGCATATGCTTCAAGAACTCTAAATAAGGCACAACAAAATTACACAACTACTGAACGTGAGTTATTAGCAGTAGTATGGGCTGTTGCTCATTTTAGACCCTATCTCTATGGAAAGTTTTTTAGTATCGTAACAGACCATCAAGCCTTGACTTGGTTAATGAGTATTAAGGACCCCAGTTCTAGACTTATGCGTTGGCGGATAAAACTAGAAGAATATAATTACGAAGTAATATATAGACCAGGTAGTTCGATTCCACACGTAGATGCTCTAAGCCGCGTATACTCACTTCAGGCTAATACAATGGATGTCACATACGAAAATTATTTAGAAATAATTAAAAATAAAATTGTCATAAACAATAAAGTAATTGAACATGATAAAAGTTTATACAGTTTACATCGAGTCTTCTTGGTGAGCGCACGTATTTACAATAAACAAAACAATAAAATAAATAGTGATCTTTTTTTTGCAAATTAGAATATTTTTTTTTTTTCGTGATTTATTTTTTTTAAATTATAATTTATATTATTATTAAGTGTTATTAATAAGAAGTGAAGTAACTTCTATTTAATTATCACTGGTTAATTAACAATATGGATATGGAGGTTGAACCTCCCGATAAAAATCCGATCAATAAAAACAACTCTGTGACTAACAAATCAATTCCTACAGATAAAACATCCAGTGATATAACAGAAAACTTAAATAACAATAGTGACAATGTTAAAAAAATATTTAATAATTTATACAACACAGAAACAAAATATGACTCGTATAAAGTAATGATAGTTAAAAATAATAGTGATGGAAATACATTTTTTAGTTCTCTTAAATTAGCAGAAATAATATGTAAAATTAGCAATAAATCTAATATAATAGAAATTAAAAAAGTGGGAAGAAATAGAGTAATCGTTCAATGTGCTAATGCAGTACTAGCTAACGAAATTACCAAATCAACATTGCTGAAAAACAATGGGTATGAAGCGTTTATACCATTTTACTGGTGCACAAAAGTTGCTATTATAAAAGGTGTTGATATTGAATATTCGGAAGATACAATTTTAAATAATATAGAGTGTCCACCTTTTAAAGTAACGAGAGTGCAAAGGTTAAATCGAAAACTAAGAGTTGACGGAGCGATTAAATATGAACCCAGTACAACAGTGAAATTATTCTTTGAAGGACTTGCTATTCCTGCTTATGTTTACATGTGGAGAGTGAGACGAGCATGTGAACCATTTGTACAACAGACGATACAATGTTATAATTGTTTTAAATTTGGACATGCAGCCACAAAATGTAGAGCAAAAGTAGCAAAATGTAAATTCTGCGGAAGTGAAGATCATTTACGTACTGCATGCACATCTCCTAATCCGACATGCATAAATTGTAAACTTAACCACGAGGCTACAGACAATGAATGTCCTGAAAAAAAAAGACAAATCAAGATAAAAGATCTCATGGCCCAACACAATCTCAGTTTTTATGAAGCAAAATTAGAATTAACAGAAAAAAATACAGACTATTTATACTCAGTAAGAACTCAAAACTCTTTTGAAGCTCTAAACTACAATGAGACTTTTCCTAATATCACTAATAAATACAATAGTATCAACATAATTCCAACATACAAACCAAACCCTTTAACCAGAAGAACTAATACCAGAGTGAATAAATCAAATACAGGTAACTCGTTACAAAGATCTTACAGTCAACCACAACCTACGACATCCACTAAAGAACCAATTCAAAAAAGAAGAAGAGAAGAAAAGAAACCTAACAATGAAGAAAGCGACACATACCTTAAGATAACTAATCAAGGAAAAAACAGAAAGCAAATCAACCAAGAGACACCTGATATTACAATGGAAAACAATGATAATGATACTTGCTATACATCAATATATAATAAAAATAATGATGACAAAATTAAAAATACAAACAAAGACCCAAATATTACATCCCAATCCCTTAGAAGCTACAAGAAACAAATATCTAGTGTACAATGGCCAAACTCGTAAGAAAACATCGATATATAAATTAAGTTTATTTTTTAAAAATCTATTCACATCACTAAACCTAATCGTTTAATAAATTTACTAAAATATTAAATCAACAATAATTATATAAACGGAGAGAAAAAAAAATAAAATAAAATATATAAATAAATCTAACAACAAGACCAAGGACAGATATAAAAATCAATAATTAATTAAAACAGTTAAAATGATAAATTTTATTCAATGGAATTGCAGAGGAGTCAGATATATTAAAGAGGAACTACAACATATGTTACAGAAGCATAACATACATATATGCATACTATCAGAAACGTTTTTAACAAAAAATATCAATTTCAACATCAAAGGTTATTTTATTGAAAGAGAAGATAGGATACAGAATACAAACTATAATCCCCACGGGGGTGTTGCTATCTTGATTCATAAAGCTATAAAATATAAACGAGTAATGCTAAATAACCCATTTAATTCGGTCGAAATAGTTGGAATAATTTTAACACATAACGAAACTGATGTAATATGTATTTTATCAATCTATGCTAAACCGAATCATAAACTATCTAATTCTAATTGGTCACAGATAAAACAACAAATAGATGTTCCTGTTATACTTGCTGGAGATTTTAACGCGACTAATCTTGCTTGGGATATAAATTGTCCAGGTAGTCAGTATGAAGGTAACGAATTGTTAGATTTCATAGAAAACGAAAATCTAAATATTATTAACGATGATAAACCAACTAGAGTAAGCAATCTCAGTACAAGGGACAGTATATTGGATCTCACATTGGTATCAATGACGTTAACACAACAAATTACTTCGTGGCAAGTTCTTGCAGATAGCTTAGGTAGTGATCACTACCCAATTTTTTTCTGTTTGAATGACTATAATAAAGACCGTTACCGTACATCTGAATATTTAACGAGGAGAAATTTCCGAAAAGCAGATTGGGAGAAATATAGCCTTGAAATAGAAAGCAGAATTTCAAACCTTAGCACAAATGGAATCACAAGTAATCCCCAAGATGTTGAAAACAAATACAACCAATTTAGAGATGTTATTAATAATTCGGCAGACATACATATCCCATCTACCAGATTGTATAATATAACTCCTAATAAAATAAAACCGTCTTGGTGGGACACTGAGTGCAATAAAATGATAGCTCAAAGAAAATTAGCACTAACTATTTTTAATAAAAACATGACAATGGCGAATTATTTAAATTATAAAAAACATCAAGCTAAAACCAGACGATATTTTAGAGCCAGAAAAAAAATAGAATGGCAAAATTTCTGCGAGAATTTAAACCCAAACACAACAACCAACATTGTCTGGAATAATATAAGAAAAATTAACAATAAAAGCTATAGTACTAAAAGGATAAGTGATAATGAAAATTTAATAGAAGAATTCATTAAAAAAAAATTTCCACAGAACAACAATTTAAATATTACTACCACCACCATCGTAAAAGATAATTTTCTAGATAATAACATAAATAAAAATGAAGTAAATTTCGCGTTAAATCATAATAAAAACAGTAGCACAGGATTTGATAGAATAAATTACAAAATGATACAAAACTTACCTGACAATGCAATAAATCATCTTACACAAATATATAATCTGTCATTAAACACTGCTGATATACCATTAGACTGGAAAAAACATATCGTTGTTCCTATATTAAAAACAGGAAAAGATCCAAACAAAGAAGAATCATTCAGACCAATTACTTTACTATCATGTATGGGCAAAACTATGGAATCCATCATCAAAAACAGACTGGAGTGGTATCTCGAACATCATAAAAGATTACCTGAGTTACAATTTGCGTTTAGAAAAACAAGAAGTACACAGCATAACTTAAACATATTGAATATAGATATACAAAGAACATACAGTAAAAATCATTATATGATAGCTGCTTTCATTGACATTGAAGCTGCTTATGACAATGTTAATCTAAAAATATTAAAAGAAAAAGTAGAAAACATAGGTATATCTTCCAAAATATCCAACTGGATTATAAACTACTTCCAAAATAGAGAAATAACAGTTAGATACAATAATAAGTTAACTGGTCCTATACTATGTAATCACGGAATTCCACAAGGCTCAATATTATCTCCCTTATTATTCAACATATACACAGAAAAGTTAACAACATTATCAGATAACAACACAACAGTACTGATGTATGCAGATGACATGGTTATTTATAGTATGGGCCATACACAAGATATAGCTCAAAACAGATTACAATCGAAATTAAGAAAACTAGATATTTTACTAAAAGAAATCAAATTAAATATATCGTCAGAAAAAAGTAAAATAGTTATATTTACAAGGCATAGAATAAACTGCAGTCCAAAAATAACCATCAGAAATAAAAATATAACTGTTAGTTCAAATACCAAATTTCTGGGTATATTCTTTGATACGAAAAGCACTTGGGCGAAAGAAATTGCACATATTATTAACAAATGTCAAAAAGGCTTAAATTTGATGCGATGTATAGCAGGATACAAATGGGGCGCACACCCAACAACCTTAATAAAAATATATAAAGCTATTGTTAGACCGCATATTGACTATTCTAGTACTATGATCTGCACCGCAAATAACTCAAGATTAAAAAAAATTGAAATTATACAAAACAAATGTTTAAGAATAATATTAGGTGCAATGGTTTCAACACCAATCCAAATCCTCAACTATCAAACTAATATTCCTCCGGTAAATATCAGAATACAACAAATATCAGACAGTTTCTTTTGTAAAAACAGACATAACTCATGTGGCCCCTTAAATACAAGATTATCTAAACTATATGTTCTTTATAATAAACCATATTGGACAACTCATAAAAAACCGGCACTTTTAACTAGTTTTGATAGATATAATAACTTGAACTTAGAGGTACACAACATTATACCTTTTTTCAAATTTCCATTAGAAATAAGCATGACAACAATACATACAGAAATAAATTTGTTCAAGAAGAATGACAGTAAGGAAATAACTTATCAAAAATATATGGAATATATAACAAAAGATGATATAAACTGGAGTATATGGTTTACCGATGGTTCATTCGAAAAAAACTCTAAAACTGGAGGAATTGGCATTTTCAATTATAATACAGATCAGCAGTACAAATACAAACTTAACAACATCACAAATTCTTATAATACAGAAATAACAGCAATTATGAAATTACTAGAAATAATACAAAAAACTGACAATAAAAATATATTAATCTTCACAGATTCTCGTAGTGTTTGTGTATCTTTAAATAACAATAAATTCAAAAACAATAATAATAACAAAATATGTTCAATTAAAGAATATCTTTTAAAAATGGAAAAAAATGATATCAATGTTAAACTTATTTGGATTCCTGGACATGTAGGCATAAAAGGAAACGAAATGGCTGACAAACTGGCCAAAGAAGCTTGTGTAGATGGGGAAATAATCGAAATAAATTGGTCAATAAATGATTCCAAAAAAATAATTAAAGAAAATTGTATGGCAGAATGGCAGAATATATATAATGAGAAAAGTCAAAGTACTGGAAAAAATTTTTTTGCAGCGAATCAAAAAATTCCAACAACCACATGGTTTAATAAAAATCATTCACGGAGATATATTTCAACAAATTGTCGAATGAAATCTGGGCATTCTAGATGTCCAGCTCATCTATACAAAATAAATATAAAAGACACACCAAATTGTAGATGTGGAGAAGAAGGGTCTTTGGACCATATAATTCTAGGGTGTCATCTTTTAACATCAAAAATTGATAGACTTTTAAATGATTTATGTAATGTAACACAGTTCCCAGTCAATATGTCCTGTTTAATGACAAGTGAAGCAACGGCGGAAATATTAACAAACTTTGTGATAGAAAATAATATAGAAGTGTAATTTAAGTTAAAATATTTTATTTAGTATGTATTTAATTTTAAGTTCAATTTTTTAAAAAGAATCAATTTGTTTTGTATTTATTAGAACAATTATAATTTATATGTAAATTTTTATATAATTTTACAAATAAAAGCAATGGCAAGAAGGCTGAATAAGCCAAAGCCTAAATAAATAAAAAAAAAAAAAAAAAAAAAAGTTTATATGACGCACCGACGTCATTTTCATTAGAAGATTTTGTATCAAAAGATTTTAAAAACTCAATTGGAAATTGTCCTGAATTAATCAATAAATTTAGTGATATCGATGCATTTCTAATACAAAAAAAAGAAGTATCAGAAATTGCATATGTTGAAATTGATACTAGATTTATTATCTGTTTAATAATTAAGGAATTTAATTTTAATCTACCAAATTATAAAGAAATATTTTTGGCATTAGTGAATCTGAAAAACTTTTGTACTTTACACAAAATTACTAATATTGCCATGAACAGGTTCGAATCTGAACTAAGTAAATTAGATTTTGCTCAGATACGAACTATGCTCAGACATATCTTTGATAAAACAAATATAATAGTACACATTTATAATGACACTATACTTAAAATTAGTGACCCTGAGTTAATAAACAATGTAATTTCGGAATTTCATGTTAATCCCACAGCAGGCCACTTAGGAGTTTCTAAAACAATTAAACGATTAAAATCACACTTTAAATTTCCAAGTATGATTAGAAAAGTTAAAAAATTTATTAGACAATGTGTATCATGTCAAAAGAATAAAGTGTGCAAATTAAATAAATGCCCATTAACAATTACATCGACTTCGAAACATAGTTTCGAAAGGTTGGCTTTGGACATAGTATATCTTCCCAAGAAAGACGACGACGACAAATACAAATACTTACTAACAATACAGGATGACCTTACTAAGTTTACGGAAGCTATTCCTATTATAAACCAGGAGGCAAATACTGTCGCGAAAGCATTAGTAACTAACGTTATTTGTAGATACGGAGTTCCTAATATGATCTTAACAGACCAAGGAACAAATTTCATGTCGAAAATTTTTAAAGATATATGCAAGTTGTTAAAAATTAAACAATTAAAAACAACGGCATTTAGACCAGCAACCAACGGTGCCTTAGAAAGAGTTTATAGAACCCTTGCCGAGTATCTGAGGAATTTTTGTAAAAAACAGGATGATTGGATAAATTGGATTCCCTATGCAATGTTTGTGTATAACACAACTCCGCATACAGCGACCGGTTTTACTCCTTTCGAACTAATTTATGGACATAAGGCAAATCTGCCTTCAATTTTTTATAAAGAACCAATTGAGGTAAATACTTATAATAATTTTATAGTAGAACTCAAACACAGGTTACAAGTAGCGAGGGAACTTGCTATGAATAACTTGGTTAAAAACAAAGAAAAAACAAAAGTATATTTTGATAGAAGGGTCAATTCTCTTTTCACACCTGAGGTAAACGAACTAGTTTTATTAAGAAATGAACAGTTACCAACCAAGGGACAGTCCAAAAAACTTTTACCCTTATACGTAGGACCGTATAAAGTTACTAAAATTATATCCCCTGTTAATACAGAAATACTAATTGGTAAAAAACATACGGTAGTTCATAATAATAGGTTGAAGAGATTTTGTACCAATGAATAAAAACTTGACGAATAAAATGGATTTTGTCAGGGATGATTGTTTTGTGGAGCAGTGTTAACTCTATACGATGGGATCAGAATCGTTGTCGACACTTTGCTTCTCTTTTTGTTTTTTTCTAGAATTGTAACTCGTATATTTTGTTTTTATACGTGTCCCTTTTTTTTTGAAAGGAGGTGTTGTGAGATGTACGACATCTCCCCTATCTCAATTTTTCCTTTTTCTTTTGCTTAGAGCAGAAACGCATATGTTTTGTTTTATATGCGTTCCTTTTCTTTGGTTGAGGAGTGTTGTAAGTACGCATATGTCGCACTTACCTTTTATTTTAATAATATTAAATGTTAATTATTACATAAGAATTATATTATGTCAACAGTTTTTGTATTAGTATTAATATTGTAATGAATAATTGTTTAAGTTTAGCGCTTATAAATATTGTCTCTGGTCTGTGGAGATTTATATTGTTTTAATACTGGTAACCCAGTATTGGCGTATTGTGATGTGAAATAAATCATTATATATTAAACTGTACGAGACTCAGAGCAAGCATTACGTATTGTAACTTCGTTCGTGCAATTACTCGAATTGTAACATCTAAGTATTCAACTGTAAGCACGCTTTAACTATTAATCAAATTATAACACTAGAATTACATTTTGTTTTATATCTGACATCTTTATTAATCTAATAAAATACTATTGTAATTAAGTATGCAGATATAATATTACAACGAATAAATGATATATTTTAATAAAAGTGTTTGTATTAATAGTAATTAAAAGATACTAATTGTTCAACCGTCGTATGTTGCAACGAGGTTATACTTTAGACCGCTCAAGTATTCTCAAATTGCAACAATACACCGTCTTAACAAGAATCCTGTTAATCATCTTAAGAGAGTTAATTCTTTCCTACTGTAATTGGTTGTTGGAAGTCGTCAACTGAAGAATCTACTACCAGAAACTAGCATCCCTGCAGAATGTACTAGCAAGCTGAGTAATCTCCTTCCAGAACGACAATCCGACCCCATTTTACAACAATATATTAGATTCATCGATCCGAATCTATACCAAATTTAATGTTAGGAGTCATAATCCCGACCTCCTGGTGCCTTAAAATTATATTCAGAAGCACAAGACTTATTTCCGTATATTAACGAATGTTAGTATGTGTACAAACGTATGCGACCTTTTAATGTATTAATTTATTGAAGAATTTTCGGTTGATCGCTTGAACCTTAGATTTAAAATGAACTGTACGGTTTGTTAACTTTACAGAGAAATATTATATTTCGTGTTATTACGCGTAATTTGCTATTTTATACTAAAACAATGGTTCTCATACCTACGTCTATTATATTGTGACGATAGGTTTGAACTAAGTAATAATGATATATAGTAGATTTTATGACAACGATGCGTTTCACTAAATATAATTATTATATTGTGACGATAGGTTTGAACTAAGTAATAATGATATAAAGTAGATTTTATGACAACGATGCGTTTCACTGAATATAATTATTATATTGTGACGATAGGTTTGAACTAAATAATAATGATATATACTAGGTTCTATGACAACGGTGAGTTCTACTAAATATAATTATTGTATTGCGACGATAGGTTTGAACTAAGTAATAATGATATATACTAGGTTCTACGACAACGGTGAGTTCTACTAAATATAATTATTGTATTGCGACGATAGGTTTGAACTAAGTAATAATGATATATACTAGGTTCTACAACAACGATGAATTCTACTAAATATAATTATTATATTGCGACGATAGGTTTGAACTAGGTTATAATGATATATGCTAAGTTCTACTAACTAAATTGATTGTTTTGCAATGATTGGTTTAAACTAGGTAATAATAATATATACTAGTTTCTAGGACAACGATGGGTACTACTAACTAAATTGATTATATTGCAACAATAAATTTGAACTAGGTTATAATGATATATACTAGTTTCTACGACAACGGTGAGTTCTACTAAATATAATTATTGTATTGCGACGATAGGTTTGAACTAAGTAATAATGATATATACTAGGTTCTACGACAACGGTGAGTTCTACTAAATATAATTATTGTATTGCGACGATAGGTTTGAACTAAGTAATAATGATATATACTAGGTTCTACAACAACGATGAATTCTACTAAATATAATTATTATATTGCGACGATAGGTTTGAACTAGGTTATAATGATATATGCTAGGTTCTACTAACTAAATTGATTGTTTTGCAATGATTGGTTTAAACTAGGTAATAATAATATATACTAGTTTCTAGGACAACGATGGGTACTACTAACTAAATTGATTATATTGCAACAATAAATTTGAACTAGGTTATAATGATATATACTAGTTTCTACGACAACGATGTGTTCCACTAACTAAATTGATCGTATTGCAACGATAGGTTTGAACTAGGTAATAATGATATATACTAGGTTCTATGACAACGATGGGTTCTACTAACTAAATTGATTGTTTTGCAATGATTGGTTTAAACTAGGTAATAATGATATATACTTGTTTAGTACACAAACCTAAAAAAAAAAAATTTAAAACTAAAATAGAACTATTTAAAATAATAAAGTTAAGTTTAACTCTCACAATTTTACTGATTCAAAATTAGCTATCACATATAAAATATTATTCATATTCCATATAAGTTTTCTTGTGTTCCCGATTTTTTCGTAAATAAATAAATCTATTTATTTTACCAATTCGATTTTGTTGTTGTCTGTTGCTGTCTGTTGTTTGTCGTTGTTTATTGACTGATGTTGGATATTGAATATTTATTATATTATTGAAAGGTTTTGTTGGATATTGAGAATTAAAAAAATTATAAGAAATGACTAAAGAAATATACTGAAGTTGTGATATGAGTTTAGAAGTCTGATATTAGAGACTTATTTTTATGTTTTGATTGTATCAACCCTCTACTGTCAGACTCCTAAACCTCATATCACAACTACAGCATTTTTCTTTGGTCATTATCCAAAATCCAACATCAATTAACAAACAATAACAAAATCGAAATGGTTAAATAGATACAATTATTTATTTACGAAAAAGATTTGGAACACAGAGGACTTATATATAAAATAAATTAGATATTATATCTGAGAGCTAATTTTAAAACATAAAACTGTATTGAATTTTGAGAGTTAAATTTAAATTTTTTATTTTCAATATTTCTAATTTAATTTTAATTTTTTAGGATTGTGTACTTAACAGTATGATAAATGGTACACTTGACTAAATTTATAAATACGTTGGATTAACAATACAATGACGCCATTATCAATGTAGCCTCACAGGCGTGACAACGCAAATTAGTTATAATACCGAAAGTAACGATGAATCAAATTACAAATCCGATTTACAAATAGCGAAATTCCTGGGGTAATGCAATACACCAAAACTTACGGCAATAAAAACATGTACATAATTAATATTAGAACATCTCCAAAAATTAATTGTCAAAAATTAACCCACATGTTTATAATAAAAACTATTCCACCATTTTTACACTCTGCGTCGAACACCGAGATGTCATTCCACAAGACCAGTCCCTAAACTGGAGACTTTTCGTTACCAAATTAAATCGTAACATTAACAAACGTATTTAAGAAATAAAGTGAAACAACAATAGATGACGCAGCTGTGATGCATATGCAATAGCTACGTCACAGTTTTTTTTATTGTATTAATTAATTGCCTTCAGATGCACATGTATTTTAGTTCGCCTTTTTCATTTTAACTTTTAATTTATTGAACTGAAACTGAAATTAATGATGAAAAGCTTTGTAGATCAAATGAACACAATGCTCAACGGAAAGAGCAAAACTCTTGTTTTAATTGACTTTTGTGTAATTAAGCGAAACTCAAGCAATTACCTGAAAGCTAAATCAAGTTTAGACCTCTTATCCGATCAGTCACTAGTCATAGTCACATACTTTACCCAAGTGATGAAAATAGAAACGCTATTCACAATAACCAATCAGCATACATACTTAAAATAACAAATTACAAGTTAAACTGTAATTTAACGGGGGTTAAGGTTTTATATTATTTATATTAAGTTTATTGTGTGAAAATTTGAAATCGATTGGAGTAAAACTGTCGGGGTTATACAGTTTTAGGTCTTCACCTCTCTAGTCTGGTTTCGTCTTTCTTTAAAACTATTAAACGCGATTTTCTTACACTTAGCTTTAGATTCGGTGTCCTGTCTAGCTCAAAATCACCTGCGCCGATCCTTTTGCACACTCTTTCTTTACATAAATGCCGAGGTAACAATGTCGAGTTTTTTTTTTAATTATAACGTATTTTAAATTAACAAAGTTTCTGATTTTTTATATGAAAAATCGGTATTTTGATTTCTAAAATTGAAAAATTAGTAATAAAAAAAACTCGTTACCTGCAGAAATTTATTAATGAATGAAATCATTTTAGTTTTTTAATTTCAAATAATCCAGTCATGTGTTATGAGTGACACCCCAATGAAACTTTTCTTTGTTTTCAATTTATTTTCAATATGTACTGTTTACAGCGAGCTTACATACTAAAGTTCGACGTTGTAACTTTATTCTAACATTGCCCCACATATTGGCACATATGCACAATACACACTCGAAATTTCAGTGTTCTGTCTTTTCCATTTAGTGTCGTCAAAAGAAAAGGCAATTCTATTTAAATAATCTGCCCCTAAATCAATTAACGGATCAAAAGTAATACAATATTGTGACAAGTATTAGATGTGGCCTAAAAAAATTTACAGAATATACTGTATTACTGACATATAAAATCCATTCAAATAAACATTTCAATAAAATACGACAATATTGGAAATGGAGAACATGTACAAGTAGTATCTGGAACGATGTTTCATCTATCGATGCATCCAGAATTCAATTACAAGAAAAATAATTAATTCCCAAACTACAATTACTAATAAAATAAATTTCAATAATATCTCCAATCGATTATAATAAAAAAAAAAGATTGTATTAATTAAATATATGACAGCTAGGCTGGATCAGCCCGAAAATATTCGTAAATTCAAATCTATTTCCAATCTGTTAAATAAAAACATAAATAAATTAAATAACTACACCACTGTAGGATCAAGCAAAAATATAATAAAGCCTATTACAAATATTCACAAAAACGAAAATCCGTGTTCCAGTTATTTTCCATAAATAAATTAAACCATAAAATACTTCTGATTATAAAAATAACATTACCCCAATTAAATTAAAATTTAAATATTTAAATTAATCTTAAATAACCACAAGATCAAACACAAACAAAAAGGCTTCACTTTTATAAGTTGCCGTACCAGGCATCTAAACCGTAAAAACGACCGACCGCCATTGCACACCGTCCCTTCTGACACTGCTCAATAACAGCACTCGTGTCTTGCCCGAGAGCAGTGTTGTCATAATCACAGACACCCGATACAGTAATCCACTAGTAAAAATAATCACTGCAGCATAGACAACTGTCACAATAAATGTGTCGCTAATTTGAATCGGTAAACAAATTCAACGTCACACTACTAATAATCGTTATAATTATTATTGCATAAATTTAAAAACTATGTTCTTACACTTAAACCCTTCAGCCTGGACCAAGGTTGAGTCTAAAACATTTATAATATATCAGTTGATGAGGACACATATTGCATTGTATACAGTCACTGTATACTTGCTAGTGTCTGTTATGCTGCATATTTCTTATTATACAAGATATATTAGACCTGGAATAATCTGCAAACACCATGAATAATCGAAAACGCGCATGTTGTCACATCATAGAGATGTCAAATCATCGAATGTGTCATTACATAAAGACGTGCACGTTTGACGTTATTTCCTTCTATACCTTCTTCCTCACTACTATTTGCCTACCTCTAACATAGCTGTTAAACATGTGAATTTCAAAAGAGGTGTTAAATATAATGTAACAGCGCTAGCAGCTGTTGCGGTAACCCATAAAAGTTTCATGTAATGACGTAATATGCAACACGGACTATAACTCAACGTCCATATATTTATGTTCCATATTCGGGTACTATTCCAATGGGCTTGTGAACCATGTTTTAATTTCTATAAAATTGCGCAGTACATTGATAGTTTTCTACCAGGACCTTAAATGTCCAATTATTTTTTAATAACTCGCTATATTTTAGGAGATAATAACAATTAAAATAATCATTTTATTACTTTCAACTTCACTTTTTTTAAACTTCAATAAATGTTAAGCGGTAAAACGGAATCAAACTTAAGAAATAAGTTCACAACACAATTCCTAGTTTTTAAAAATACTGCATTTCTTTTGGGTAATGGGCTTGTAAACCATGTTCTAAGGTACGTGGCTAGGAAGCCCGAGACTCTATATAAAAAAAACCATGTTCTAATATTTATAAGAATTTTCCTAAAAATATCTCTTAAATCATAGGGCGGTAACAATATTTGGAATAGCAGATTGCTATTTACTAGAAACAATTTGGCAGCGGTTTGGTTATATTAACTATTTGTATTAAGTATTAAGTTATTTTGTCATGTTTTATATTTATTATATTTTTATCATATGCAGATTGTTACGACTTCGAATGGTTACGTGATGCTTAAGAAATAAGCTTGTACGGAAATTGTATTTTTATAATGTTTAAATAATAATATCACTCCGGAGTTACTTAATTATATCTTTTAACGAATATTTTGCTTAGACATTAGCAGCATATGTTGTTTTTATTGAATTAAAAATTATTTCATTACGACTCCTTATAAGTAATTTATAGATAACGGTAATTGTAACGACACACTCACATTACAAACTTATTAACTAAATATAACACATACGGACAACGCCGGTTGATACAATCAAAACATGATGATAAGTCTCTAATATCAGGCTTATAAAATTCATATCACAAATTCAGAATGTTTCTTTTGTCATTTCTTATAATTTTTTCATTTGTTTTTTAATTCCCAATATCTTACAAAACCCTTCAATAATATAATAAATATTTAATATTCAATATCCAACATCCAACATCAATCAACAAACAACAACAAATCGAATTGGTAAAATTATTTGTTTACGAAAAAATCTGGAACACAAGAGAACTTATATAGAATATGAATAATATTTTATATGTGAGAACTAATTTTGAAACTGTAAACTTGTATTGAATTCTAAGAGTTAAACTTTACTTTATTAATTTAAATAGTTCTATTTTAATTTTAATTTTTTAGGATTGTGTACTTAACAGGTGTATATAATTAAAGTTTGAGTACTTTAGACTTTAATAAAAAAAACAATTTATTTTACTTAATATAATTTATTTGAGCTAATAATCACTGCGCGATGCAGCTTATGACTAGTCTCAAAACGTGGTGAGCCAATTACTATCTGCGCAATGCAGATTATACATGAACTAACTAGATTAGGATTAACATATTGTTAATATACTATTTTATTATCTCTAAAGTGCATGGTCAGGAAAGATACTGAAGAGACATTGTTGGTTTGTGATCGTATGGAATGTGAGTTATAACACCTCCCCTCTAAGATAAAATCTTATGCTTCTAGTGTAGCAAATGGTTTTTGTAACTCTTCAATATTTTTGCTATTTATTTCTTGTGAATTTTCAATTTTTATTATTTTTATTTTTCTAAAATATTTGGTTAACTTATATACTACAATAGTAATTATTATGAATAATATAGGTAATAATGTATAATTAATTATGTGAACATGGTCTGAGATTCTTTTGTCATTAAAGTCTTCAGGTAGTAGGGCTAGGGTGGTCTGTAGCTTGTCTACGTTGCCCAGGTCCAGGTGTTTTAGGTTGGTCACTGTACACGATGATGTTCGTGACTTTTTGAAGCACTGAAGTTTTAGTTGATTATGTTTCGATTGAAATGGACTGTATATTTTAGTAAACTATAATAATATTAAATTTGAATAATGTAATCTAATCTAAAATTACAATTTATATAACTCAAGAAATAATAAGGTTTACTTAACATTAGGGAAAATAACGTGTTCACAATAACAAAGTACGAAAGATTATTAATTAAATAATAAATGTGAGAATTTTTAGTTTTCACCAAACCAAGATTTCACTTAATACAAATACGAAAATTGTTTTAATTTTACAATAAATATGCGATTTTTTAGTTATCACTAAATCAAGACTTTACTTAGTGCAAATACGAAAATTGTTTTACTTTAACAATGAATATGCGATGTTTATGGGTTTCATTAACCAATATTTTACTTAATGCAAGTACGAAAATTGTTTTACTTTCACAATGAATATACGAATTTTTAGTTTTCATTAGTCAATATTTTACTTAATGTAAGTACGAAAATTGTTTTATTTCAACAATAAATATGCGATTTTTATGGTTTTCATTAACCAATATTTTACTTATTGCAAGTACGAAAATTGTTTTATTTCAACAACGAATATGCGATTTTTATGGTTTTCATTAACCAATATTTTACTTAATGTAATTACGAAAATTGTTTTACTTTAACAATGAATATGCGATTTTTATGGTTTTCATTAACCAATATTTTACTTAATGCAAGTACGAAAATTGTTTTACTTTCACAACGAATATGCTATTTTTATGGTTTTCATTAACCAATATTTTACTTAATGCAAGTACGAAAATTGTTTTACTTTAACAATGAATATGCGATTTTTATGGTATTCATTAACCAATATTTTACTTAATGCAAGTACGAAAATTGTTTTACTTTCACAACGAATATGCTATTTTTATGGTTTTCATTAACCAATATTTTACTTAATGCAAGTACGAAAATTGTTTTACTTTAACAATGAATATGCGATTTTTATGGTTTTCATTAACTAATATTTTACTTAATGCAAGTACGAAAATTGTTTTACTTTCACAATGAATATGCTATTTTTATGGTTTTCATTAACCAATATTTTACTTATTGCAATTACGAAAATTGTTTTATTTCAACAATGAATATGCGAATTTTTAGTGTCACTAAACCAACACTTTACCTAATAAAATTACAAAAGTTGTTTTATTCACACCCAAACACACAAAACAAACAACGAGCTGGGAGACGCCACAACCAGACAAAATAGATTCAATTCTTAATTAATACAAGTACGACAATTGTTTTATTTCAACAATGAATCTGCGATTTTAATGGTATTTATTAACCACTAATTTACTTATTACAAGTACGAAAATTGTGTTATTGCAACAATGAATATGCGAATTTTATGGTTTTCATTAACCAATAATGTACTTAATTCAAGTACGAAAATTGTGATATTACAACAATGAAGATACGATTTTTAGTTGTCACTAAACCACTACTTTACTTATTACAAGTACGAAAATTGTTTTAATCACAGCCAAACACACAAAACAAGCAACGAGCTGGCAGACACCACAACCTGGTCGAAATAGATTCAAATCTTATTTAATACTAATACGAAAATTAAAACAACCACATAACAATAAACAAAAAACCATCAACTATCAACAAATAAGAGTCCACAATCTATTTTTTTAATAAAACAGAAGGGAATAAAATAATTTGAATATAGCCAATGTATACACATGACCGAGTATTCTGTTTGTGAGAACTATTAATTAATGAAAAAAATTCTATTCAAGAATTTGAAACAATTGTATTATTTAATATATATTTTTTCTTTATGAAAAAATAATTTAATTAAATTGATTATTTTATATTTTTAGTTTATTTATTTTATTTATAATTTTTATTTTATTTATTTTTTTTCTTCGGTATTTCGGATTTGATACTTAACATAACCCCCCCCACTATTTTGGCTATATGCGAAAATATAATTTGAAGTATACATTATGCAAGAATTTCAAAATTCAATTTGATTAGCTTCGATACTGGTCGTTTATAAATGCCATGAACGGTTTTTAATGTAACAACACGAACATGACCGTCAGGATCTGGATGAGTTTCCTGGACACGTGCCAATGGTCATTCGAATAGTGAAATATTATTATGCTTTATCCATACAAGGTCATCCAGTTTTAAATTGTCAGAGACGGATTGCCATTTGTGTCGTTGGTATAGAGTATTGAGATATTCTCGGATCCATCTATTTGCAAAATCCTGTCTAACTTGTTTGATTAATTCCCAACGCTGTAAATGATTTGGGTTTCTATTTAACAGAGTTTCCTCAGAAGGAAGACATAATGACGAACCAATAAGAAAGTGGCTAGGAGATAAAAGATGTGGATCATCTGGCGATGCAGGCAAATGTACTAAAGGGCGACTGTTCATAATTGTTTCTAATCTGGCAAAAATTGTTGTGAGTTCTTCAAATGTAAGTGGTCGTGTACCAATTACTCGTTAAAGATGATATTTGGCACTTTTAACTCCACTTCAAGTTTGTCCGTACACAGATTTGAACTGATTTTTACTTGTTTAAGCTCAGGCAATGTTAGTTCGGTATTATGTTGTCCAACAAAGTTCGGCCAGTTTGCTATCGGTTGTGTTAACCATGTTGGGCCAGATAACCAGAATTTATGCGCTAGAAATTCTGACGTAAATGCACTTCGACTGCAAATGTCAGCTGGGTTGTTCCTAGAATCAACGTATTTCCATTGTATAGATATAGGAGCCGAACAGATCTCGACTACTCGATGGGCCACAAATATTTTTAGCTTATGTGGTGAGACCTTCAGCCATGACAACACAACAGAAGAATCAGTAAAGGCGTATACTTGAATTTTATTCAATTTTTTCATTAGAGTGTTATGTACATGAAGAAGCAGTTTTGTCAAAAGAACTGCACCAAGAAGTTCTAAACGCGGAATAGTAATGGATTTAACCGGCGCTACACGCGATTTAGCCATTATCAACGTAAATAAACCACTGCAGCATACCCTGAAGTTGAAGCATCACAGAAACCTACGAGATAATGGTCAGAGATATATGAAGATCCTAGCATATATCTGGGAATTTTAATTTGAGTAATGTTTTTTAGATCAGCAACAAATCGTTTCCACAAATTAACATGTGTTAGAGATAAAATATCATCCCAGGCCAGATTTTCTTTCCATAAACTTTGTATAAATGCCTTAGCCCATAGAATAATGGGCGCTATCCACCCTAGTGGATCAAATAAACGTGCGACTGTGCTTAAAACTTGCCATTTTGTTAGAGACTCAGCAGGGAAATTAACCTTATAAGTGAATTCGTCAGACAAAGGACACCAATGGATACCCAGAATTTTATTTGCGTTGGCATCAGGTGTTGTGACATCAACTTTATTTTTGGTAATCAACTTCTAGATGAGTTGTGGCCCATTTGTGAAGTGTAAAACCACCTGCGGCCATAAAGTCAACCAATTGTTTTACCAAATTTTGTGCCTCTTGCACTGACTCACTTCCTGATTTAATATCATCGACAAATAATTGGTTGGTAGCTGCAGCGGCAGCGAGCGGGTAGTGAGTTCCCTCATCAAGAATTAGTTGATGAATAGTGCGGAGTGCTAAAATGGGACTGGATGTTAATCCATACGTTACTGTAGACAATTGATATTCTTTAACTGTTTGTGCATTATCTGGACACCAAAGAATATGCTGGTATTGTCTATCCTCTGGACGAGTGTTTATCATACGATAACAATGTGATATGTCGCATACAATAGGGATGCAGCTAAGACGGAATTTAGAGATTACATCAGAGATGTCTTTTTGTAGTTTTGGTCCTGCATACAAATATTGGTTCAGTGTATTTCCTGTGCTGGTGTTAGCACTTCCATTGAATACTACTCGAAGTTTCATGCTACGCCCAGAGTCCTTTACAACAGCATGATGAAGAATATAATATTTCCCAGTATTTATTGCTACTTCTCGCATATGGCCCATAGATTCATATACTGCCATAAATTCCTTGTACCCATCGGAAAGAGACGAAGATCTGGATATACGACGCTGGACGGACATTAATCTGAATGTAGCTAAACTTCTCGAATAACCTAAACTATTTATATCTGGTTTTGTCAACAGAGGGGCGACATATCGTCCTGATGGGTCTCGTGTATGACATTTTTGATACAGAAGTTTAGCAATGTCATCGTCTGGGTTTGAGACAGGACTATTTTTTATTTCCTCAGTTTTCCAAAACCTTTTGAGAGCATCATCAATGTTACAATTTTTACATACTAATGAAGTGATACAAGTGCATTTGTATCGACTTTAGATGGGTTTGATGTCAATTGAGTAGATGTTGTAGTGACGGGTCCCATTAGGATCCGGCCAAAAACTGAGTTCCATGCGGTAGGTGTTCCTAATCCTGGTGAAAACGTTTCACCAGTGACAATTGCGTTAAAGATATCCAGGCCTAATAAGATGTCTATTTGGTTAGGGCAATCAAAAGTAGGATCAGCAAGGTTTAAATGTCGATAATTCAGACGAGTTGACTTGGGCAACTGGACGGCAGGTTGTGGTCCAGTTATTTTAGGTAACACAATGGCTGATGTTTGTAGCATGTTACCGTTGGATGCAAGTATATTTAATTGCGTGAAGCCAGAACTGGAATTTATGTGTACTGACCCAAGCCCTTTGCAATAAATTTTGTGAGATTTAATTTTTAATCCTAATCTTCTAACGCAAGCTGAAGTGATAAATGACGATTGTGAGCCACGATTGTTATCTAGCATAGCATATACTGTGTGAAATGACTCACCGTCTCCCTTTAAACTAATTATGGCAGTACCTAAAATTGTGTGAACGATTTCAACTGACGACGCAGTGCAAGCTGACAGATGTGTGGACGGTGTGGAAGGTTCTAAATCGTCTATATTGGTGGCATTTAAATTTGTGTTTGTGGTTACCGAGTCGGAATAACACAGCAAACTGTTATGCCGTTTATAACAAATTTTGCATGAGTATTTTGACTGACAACCGCGAACTGGATGTTTAGGCGACAAACAGTTAAGACATAGTTGTCGTGATTTTACAAAGTCAAATCTTGAATCTCGTGTCATGTCTTTAAATTTATCACAGTAAAATAATGGATGTAAATGAAGTGCGTTACAGCATATGCAATGAAGGTCGGAACGATTTGCGACAAAGAAGCTTTTAGATACTGCTTGTTGTCGATTAGGATTATTTGAAGTAGTCAAAGGTTTTGTAATTGCGGAATTTGAGTAGATAGCTTTATGGTACTTATGGACGAATTCTAATAAGTTATCTAACGTTGGATATTCAATGTCAGCATATTCCATGGAAAATTGCGATGTAATGTCGGTACTCAAATTTCTGACGGCTAATATATAGACCACAAACCCAAGCAGATTGTCTGGGTTCATCTGAAGCAGCGCTCCAGACGATTCAGAAAATGTTTCCATGAAATTTTCAAGTCCAGCTTTAGTGTTTGTTTTTCCCGTAAACGATATCATATTGTTTAATAGTTTGACGGCTATCACCCTTTTATTTTCGTAGCGCTTTTTAAGTGTTTCCAATGCAAGAGCATAATTATCTTCCTTAAATGGAATTTTCTGTAGTGCTGCTAAAGGGGGTCCTGACAGGGTGCTTATTAGATAATGAAACTTGCTTATTGTAGATAAGTCACTATTTGAGTTTATAATATTTTCAGTTAAAGCGAAATAGCTTTTAAATTTCTCCGGGTCACCATTAAAAGTTTGTAACGAAATTTTTGGTAATTTCGGTTTAGCCAACGATTGTGTAATGTTAACAATTTTAGTAGTATTATGATAAAGACCCGGTATATTATCTATTTTCGCTTTAATACAGAAGTATAATGTTCGTGTGGTTGAAATTAACTTAATGTTTTCATCCTCTAATTTTTGTTCGGCTTCTAAGCAGTACTGATTTAGGTCGTCGCAATGAGTTTTAAATTCTCCATATGTTCTAAATAATTCAGAAGCCATATTCCTAATTACGGAGAAAAAAGATTTGTCCGTTTCATAACTGTTACATGAATTATTTAAGTCTATTAAAAAACCTAACGCAGTATCTCGCCTGACTCGTGTAAGCTTCATTAACGTTTGTTACTTTCCAGTACTAAATCCGGCTAGATTAGACCAAATGTACACGATGATGTTCGTGACTTTTTAAAGCACTGAAGTTTTAGTTGATTATGGTTCGATTGAAATGGACTGTATATTTTAGTAAACTATAATAATATTAAATTTGAATAATGTAATCTAATCTAAAATTACAATTTATATAACTCAAGAAATAATAAGGTTTACTTAATATGAGGGAAAATAACGTGTTCACAATAACAAAGTACGAAAGATTATTAATTAAATAATAAATGTGAGAATTTTTAGTTTTCACCAAACCAAGATTTCACTTAATACAAATACGAAAATTGTTTTACTTTAACAATGAATATGCGATTTTTATGGTTTTCATTAACCAATATTTTACTTAATGCAAGTACGAAAATTGTTTTATTTCAGCAATGAAAATGCGAATTTTATGGTTTTCATGAACCAATATTTTATTTATTGCAAGTACGAAAATTGTTTTACTTTCACAATGAATATACGAATTTTTAGTTTTCATTAGCCAATATTTTACTTAATGCAAGTACGAAAATTGTTTTACTTTCACAATGAATATGCGATTTTTATGGTTTTCATTAGCCAATATTTTACTTAATGCAAGTACGAAAATTGTTTTACTTTAACAATGAAAATGCGAATTTTATGGTTTTCATGAACCAATATTTTATTTATTGCAAGTACGAAAATTGTTTTACTTTCACAATGAATATACGAATTTTTAGTTTTCATTAGCCAATATTTTACTTAATGCAAGTACGAAAATTGTTTTACTTTCACAATGAATATGCGATTTTTATGGTTTTCATTAGCCAATATTTTACTTAATGCAAGTACGAAAATTGTTTTATTTCAGCATTGAATATGCGAATTTTATGGTTTTCATTAACCAATATTTTACTTATTGCAAGTACGAAAATTGTTTTATTTCAACAATGAATATGCGATTTTTATGGTTTTCATTAACCAATATTTTACTTAATGCAAGTACGAAAATTGTTTTATTTCAGCAATGAAAATGCGAATTTTATGGTTTTCATGAACCAATATTTTATTTATTGCAAGTACGAAAATTGTTTTACTTTAACAATGAATATACGAATTTTTAGTTTTCATTAGCCAATATTTTACTTAATGCAAGTACGAAAATTGTTTTACTTTCACAATGAATATGCGATTTTTATGGTTTTCATTAGCCAATATTTTACTTAATGCAAGTACGAAAATTGTTTTACTTTAACAATGAAAATGCGAATTTTATGGTTTTCATGAACCAATATTTTATTTATTGCAAGTACGAAAATTGTTTTACTTTCACAATGAATATACGAATTTTTAGTTTTCATTAGCCAATATTTTACTTAATGCAAGTACGAAAATTGTTTTACTTTCACAATGAATATGCGATTTTTATGGTTTTCATTAGCCAATATTTTACTTAATGCAAGTACGAAAATTGTTTTACTTTAACAATGAAAATGCGAATTTTATGGTTTTCATGAACCAATATTTTATTTATTGCAAGTACGAAAATTGTTTTACTTTCACAATGAATATACGAATTTTTAGTTTTCATTAGCCAATATTTTACTTAATGCAAGTACGAAAATTGTTTTACTTTCACAATGAATATGCGATTTTTATGGTTTTCATTAGCCAATATTTTACTTAATGCAAGTACGAAAATTGTTTTACTTTAACAATGAAAATGCGAATTTTATGGTTTTCATGAACCAATATTTTATTTATTGCAAGTACGAAAATTGTTTTACTTTCACAATGAATATACGAATTTTTAGTTTTCATTAGCCAATATTTTACTTAATGCAAGTACGAAAATTGTTTTACTTTCACAATGAATATGCGATTTTTATGGTTTTCATTAGCCAATATTTTACTTAATGCAAGTACGAAAATTGTTTTATTTCAGCATTGAATATGCGAATTTTATGGTTTTCATTAACCAATATTTTACTTATTGCAAGTACGAAAATTGTTTTATTTCAACAATGAATATGCGATTTTTATGGTTTTCATTAACCAATATTTTACTTAATGCAAGTACGAAAATTGTTTTATTTCAGCAATGAAAATGCGAATTTTATGGTTTTCATGAACCAATATTTTATTTATTGCAAGTACGAAAATTGTTTTACTTTAACAATGAATATACGAATTTTTAGTTTTCATTAGCCAATATTTTACTTAATGCAAGTACGAAAATTGTTTTACTTTCACAATGAATATGCGATTTTTATGGTTTTCATTAGCCAATATTTTACTTAATGCAAGTACGAAAATTGTTTTACTTTAACAATGAAAATGCGAATTTTATGGTTTTCATGAACCAATATTTTATTTATTGCAAGTACGAAAATTGTTTTACTTTCACAATGAATATACGAATTTTTAGTTTTCATTAGCCAATATTTTACTTAATGCAAGTACGAAAATTGTTTTACTTTCACAATGAATATGCGATTTTTATGGTTTTCATTAGCCAATATTTTACTTAATGCAAGTACGAAAATTGTTTTATTTCAGCATTGAATATGCGAATTTTATGGTTTTCATTAACCAATATTTTACTTATTGCAAGTACGAAAATTGTTTTATTTCAACAATGAATATGCGATTTTTATGGTTTTCATTAACCAATATTTTACTTAATGCAAGTACGAAAATTGTTTTATTTCAGCAATGAAAATGCGAATTTTATGGTTTTCATGAACCAATATTTTATTTATTGCAAGTACGAAAATTGTTTTACTTTAACAATGAATATACGAATTTTTAGTTTTCATTAGCCAATATTTTACTTAATGCAAGTACGAAAATTGTTTTACTTTCACAATGAATATGCGATTTTTATGGTTTTCATTAGCCAATATTTTACTTAATGCAAGTACGAAAATTGTTTTACTTTAACAATGAAAATGCGAATTTTATGGTTTTCATGAACCAATATTTTATTTATTGCAAGTACGAAAATTGTTTTACTTTCACAATGAATATACGAATTTTTAGTTTTCATTAGCCAATATTTTACTTAATGCAAGTACGAAAATTGTTTTACTTTCACAATGAATATGCGATTTTTATGGTTTTCATTAGCCAATATTTTACTTAATGCAAGTACGAAAATTGTTTTACTTTAACAATGAAAATGCGAATTTTATGGTTTTCATGAACCAATATTTTATTTATTGCAAGTACGAAAATTGTTTTACTTTCACAATGAATATACGAATTTTTAGTTTTCATTAGCCAATATTTTACTTAATGCAAGTACGAAAATTGTTTTACTTTCACAATGAATATGCGATTTTTATGGTTTTCATTAGCCAATATTTTACTTAATGCAAGTACGAAAATTGTTTTATTTCAGCATTGAATATGCGAATTTTATGGTTTTTATTAACCAATATTTTACTTATTGCAAGTACGAAAATTGTTTTATTTCAACAATGAATATGCGATTTTTATGGTTTTCATTAACCAATATTTTACTTAATACAAGTACGAAAATTGTTTTATTTCAACAATGAATATGCGAATTTTTAGTGTACTAAACCAACACTTTACTTAATACAAGTACAAAAATTGTTTTAATCACACCCAAACACACAAAACAAACAACGAGCTGGGAGACGCCACAACCAGACAAAATAGATTCAATTCTTAATTAATACAAGTACGACAATTGTTTTATTTCAACAATGAATATGCGATTTTAATGCTTTTCATTAACCACTAATTTACTTATTACAAGTACGAAAATTGTGTTATTACAACAATGAAGATACGATTTTTAGTTGTCACTAAACCACTACTTTACTTATTACAAGTACGAAAATTGTTTTAATCACAGCCAAACACACAAAACAAACAACGAGCTGGCAGACACCACAACCAGACAAAATAGATTCAAATCTTATTTAATACTAATACGAAAATTTGTTTTATTTCAACATTAAATATGTAAAATTTATATTTATCACTAAACCAAACTTTAATTAATATAAATACGACAATTGTTTTAATCACAGCCAAACACACAAAACAAGCAGCGACGACACAAGTAGTCGAGAGCATTGATGCTTAACTCTGACTACTATGTCTCCGGGTTCGATTCCCGGGCGAGTGTTATATTATCTGGGTTTGGTAACAATCAGATTTAATTGGTTATGTGCAACCATAATCATGAATATGAACAAAGAAAACACGATAACAAAAAGAAATAATCGATAAAGAAAATAGACAGAGGAATAAAAACGAAAAAAGAAGGAAAACTGGTTTATAAAAAGAAAGAAATTATAGTTAAAAGAACAGAAGAGTAGAAGTATACAATATTAGACAGTTGAAATAGAAAAAGATGGATAATGGAAAGAAGCATAGATTGAAGAATTTAAATAGAATAAATGAAATAAGCTGATAAAATAGAAAATTATAAATTGTATAGATTATGTCCTATAAAATGTTGATAAAATGTAATATATATTAGTTTAAGTGCTAATAACTCAATAGTTGATGCACTATAAATAAATAAATATTAAAAAAAAAACAAGCAGCGAGCTGGCAGACACCACAACCAGACAAAATAGATTCAAATCTTTTTTAATACTAATACGAAAATTTGTTTTATTTCAACATTAAATATGTGACTTTTTTATATTTATCACTAAACCAAAACTTTAATTAATATAAATACTAAAATTGTTTTAATCACAGCCAAACACACAAAACAAGCAACGAGCTGGCAGACACCACAACCTGGTCAAAATAGAATCAAATCTTATTTAATACTAATACGAAAATTAAAACAACCACATAACAATAAACAAAAAACCATCAACTATCAACAAATAAGAGTCCACAATCTATTTTTTTAATAAAACAGAAGGGAATAAAATAATTTGAATATAGCCAATGTATACACATGACCGAGTATTCTGTTTGTGAGAACTATTAATTAATGAAAAAAATTCTATTCAAGAATTTGAAACAATTGTATTATTTAATATATATTTTTTGTTTATGAAAAAATAATTTAATTAAATTGATTATTTTATATTTTTAGTTTATTTATTTTATTTATAATTTTTTTTTTTTTTTTTTTTTCTTCGGTATTTCGGATTTGATACTTAACAGTCACGGTAGAGATGTTTAGGTGTTTGTTTTGGATCTCTGGCATTTTTGGCAGGGAAATGGTGTTCCAAGCTTCGACTTTCTCTTCTATATCTATGTACTGAAAAGTGTTATCTGAAACAGAAAATTGACAATCTCGTGCAAGGTGTATTATATATGTTCCTTGTAGACGTATTTCACGTTGGCTGCTGCATGTTAAGGTGCCACTGGTTTCGTCATTTGTGATTAACATCCAGGTGTTGAATTCGATGTTCTGGATCTTGATGCCGGTTAGAGGAATCACTAAGGGTTGACATTTGCTGGTTTTGAATTACTTCTATCTCGCTGGTGGTTTCCTCGATGTTGAGTGGTTCGCTAAGTTTGCATAGGAATTGAATGTTATATATTTCTTTGCAGGGTGCATTAAAATCTACATGTTTATACTTATTTACAATGGTGTATTGGGTTCTGGGAATAATTGTTTGGAATTTATTGTTATAAGGTATGGGAATTGGATATAGTTTATAATACGTAAATATATTAGGGTTTACTAGTGGTATATTTATTACAAAAACGATTAGGTTTTTATTGGTGTATGCTTTGACTTTGCTAATAGTTTCATATTGTTGAATGTTCTTTGATGTAATATCGTAAGGCAGTTTGATATGTTTGGTTGTATCAACATGTTCCTTTATTGCTTGTAATTCAGCTAATAGGTGATCAGGTTCTAGGATTGAACCACTAAGCGTGTTCAGTTTAGCTTTTGTTATGTCAGTTTCAATGGTTCTTAGTTGCACAGGATATAATCCTGGGTTATCAGTGATTTTAATAATTCGGCATTCATTAATATCGCTGGTGTTGATTGCGGTGATGATCCTGCAAGAATCAGGATTTCTTAGTACTTGATCGTGTTTTAATATATTTATTTATAATTAATTAATAAATAAATAATTCATTTGTATTTCGGGATTTGAGTGCATTATGTATTTGTGCTTTGTAGGCCCATG
The DNA here is from genome assembly GCA_963678705.1 of Panorpa germanica. NCBI lineage: Eukaryota > Metazoa > Arthropoda > Insecta > Mecoptera > Panorpidae > Panorpa > Panorpa germanica. The sequence continues at coordinate 2,090,481 of OY783211.1, read as the reverse complement.
TCGTTTAAATACTTCTAGGACCTCTTCTTTTGTTCTATTAAAAAGTCCTTGTGCTATAGGGGGCATTCGTATTATTAATTCGGTTGGTGAATTTTCAAATTTTTTTAGAAATTCGGAAAGTTTGTCCAGTCAGTTTTGTTGATTGCAGACTGGATTTATTGTGTGTCCAAATGTTCTTCCTCGCGTGAGTTTATATGGGCCGTCTACGATGTTATTAGTTCTTTTAGCTGTATTTAATATGTATTCGAAATTGAGTGTGTCCTTTGCTATTAACTTTGCGAATCCGTTGTAGTATCATGGTTTTTCGTCTCTGGGGTTGAATTTGTCGTGAACTAGGTGTAGAATATAATCTGTCTTAGATTTATCGACAGGTAGTATAGTGCATTCGACTAGTACATTACTTCCTTCTTCGTTAAGTTCGTTTGAAGTTGAGTTTTTCATTTTGGTTTTCACTAGGTTATCTACATGTGTTTCTCTTAATTTTTTTATTTTTTAGATCTTCTATTTTAGCTATCGGATACTTCTTGTACTTTAAAGGGTCCTGTGTTTTTTATTCGGCTTTTGCTCTGTTTTGATTTAGTTTTTATTTGACTGTGTTGAGGTATACGATATCTCCTTGTTTTACGTTTGGGTCTTTAACGGTAGCATTTCTCTTATTAATGACATGTTCTTTTCGATTTGCATTTCTTTAATTTTTGAGTATAGGGTCGAGATTTTAGTTTTATGATTTTGGGTGTATAAGTCCATGAGTGTTTTGTCATAATCCATAAGCAATACTGACTTGGTTTGTAAGTGCCCATTTATTATTTCAAAAGGTTTGTATGCTGTACTGAAATGTGGGGTTTCGTTATATCCTATAATAGCATATTTCATGATTGATTCGGGTGTAAGATCATGTTTATGTTTCACTATACGATATAGTTCTAGTATCGTGGAATGTGCTCGTTCTATTGGGGAATTACTTTCATGTCTGAATGGTGTAGCTATATGAATTTCAGTTTTATGTAATTCTAGCCATTTTTTGATGAGATTATTTGAGAATTAAGTTCTTTCATCCATCGTAATATGATTGGGTATGCCGTAGTGTGAGAAATACGTTATTTAGTTTATCGGCAATTTCTGTGGATAACCTATTGGCGATATTGTATGCCTGTGTGTATTTTGAAAATACATCTATTATAGTATTGTCTATACCAAACATATCTATATGTAATTTCTCAAATGGTCTCTCAGGTGTTTCGGTGTTATTTAGCGGTGCTCTAATTGGTTTTCTCTTATATTTGCACTGTTTGCATGTGCTGCAGTTATTGATGAAATTTTCGACATCTTTTCGTAGAACAGACCACGTATATCTTTCGCAAATTAATATATATGTGGCGTCTATTACTTCATTACTTGCTGATTCTGATTATTACTCTGGTGGTTCTTTTAATTAAAAAAAAAGGTTCTATGTTTTTATTCCGTATGTATACTGTGTCTTCTTGTGCTACCTTTGGATTTTTAACAGTAGCTTTAATCATGATACTAACTTGTACTGTCTGTATTTATTTCCTATACTTTATGCACAACATTGCTATTTTATTTTTGTGTTTTTCAATGTGTTAGCCCATGGGTTATCATAGTAGCTGAATTAAAAATGCTGACTTACTTGGTTAATTTAGCATTATCTTTTGAACTGGAGTATGGGGTTTCATTACATCTTATAATAACACATCTCATGAGTGACTTGGCAGGGTCAGGTTTATGTTTTATGATACGGTGCACTCTGGTTTTGTGGAATGCGCTTATATTATGATCTCACAATTGTTTGTTTTTGTGTTATTTATAGGCGTTCAAATCATAGTATTTGCATTGCTTGCATGTGTCGTAATTGATAATGAGAGTTTCCACGTATTTTATTAGATAACACGAGTATATCTTTCGTAAATTACCTTGTGCATTGCGTTTGTTTCTTGATGTCTGATACTTATATCATTTTTTATTTTATGCTCATTCTTATATTTGCCGATGGTGTTTATCTTTTAAATTATTGTACATTTAATATTTGTTATCATTACAATGGGTTTAATGAGTTTTATTTTTTAAATGTAGTTTTGTTAATGTAGATATTAATGGGTTACGTTTCTTTATTGTAATTTAAATGATTTGCTCTTTTTATTAATTTTAATAATTTTAACTGCGTTGGTGATTGTATCGAAATAGTTATTACTTGATGTCGCTTAATTTGTATGTTTTTATGTTTGTTTATAGGGTTTTACTGCTGGTGATAACCAGTGTTTATGCGATTTTCTGCATTAAGGTGGTTGTTTCTGATTCTCAATTCGTTTTATCATTTTCTTTTCTTTTTGTCTGTTGTGTTTTGTAAATGTATTGTTTATCGCAATATTTGTAATAATTTATTTAAATGGTTGTTCTGTATAATTCTTTTAATAGTTCATACAATTTTCTTTATTAAGGTGGTTGTCCATTTTACGGTTTTATTATTTTTAGTTTTAAATTTTGGAGTTAAATATTATATAGTCAGGTGGGTTTGGTTGCTTGCGGTTGCGTATTTGAATTGTTTAGGTTCGGGTAGAAATAGAGAAATAGAAAAAGTATTGAAGACTTTTTGAAGTTAATCTTATCAGGAAGTTCTTTAAAGTAAAGTCAATATATGTTTTATTATTTTTATTCGTCATAATATTCGTCAAATATTCATCTATCCAGTTATTATTTTTATTTCGTTTGGTTCCATATAGTTGTTTTAGTTGTGCCGAATTTCTAATCTTCTGTCCACGAATTATTTCTTTTCTGTGATCATTTATCCACAAAGTGTGTGCCTCGTTTTGTGAATCTTCTTGTTTTTCTAATATGCACTTAGCTTTGTTTCTTTTTTTCTTTTCAATTTTATCTTTTATTTTAAAATTTTGATTTTTATTATTTCCTACTTTTCCTTGCTTTATATTGTGTAATTTTTTTACTTCAGAATATTGCATATTTTGTTTTTCTGGTTTTTCTTGGTTGATATTTTGTTGCTTCACTATTTCAAGTTCTTGTATAGTTTGCTTTTCTGCTACTTGTCTGATTTTTTGTTGATTTTTTACTTTAAAATCTAGAAAGTTTGGATTTTTTGATTGTTGCTTAACATTTTGTTGATTTGGTATTTCAAAATGTTGTGTATTTTGATTCTCTGATTCTTGTTTCATATTTTGCTGATTCTCTACTTTGAAATCTTGCATGTTCTGATGTTCTGTGTTTTGTTTGACGCTTATTTTTCCTTCAACAATTGTCTTTTTCTTTACTTCTGTTTTGTTAAACTCTTCAAGTTCTTTTTCCTTTTCATCTGTATTCAGAACTTCTTCTGAATTATTCTGGATTTGTGGGCACATTGTTTGCCATTTCTTTTTGTAATTTGATATCGTTTTTATTTTCATTTGTTTCTGTGTCCCGTTTTTCTTCTGAATTTTGGTTTTGTATTTTGATTTCTGTACTCTCGTTGTTTATGATTACTTCTTGTAGTTCCGTCCGTACATTGTCTATTTCTTTATTCTCAATGGTTTGTTCGATTATTGTTTTACACGGTTTTTGTGTTGACGGCTCTGTTTGAAAATCTTGTGTATTCTTTAGTTGTTGTTGGTGAGGGTGGTTATATTCCTCGTTAGTATAAATTTCGTGGTTCGTCATATCTTCTATTATTAATTCTAGAAGCTCATTCATTGTGTTAGGATTTTGGCGTCTTAATTTACATCCAAGGGGATCGTTTAGCTCCTTTATGAAATCTCTCACCATCAGGGAATCGTGATGTTTTGCCAGTGCTCTCATATTTAAAGATGTTTTATTGTGAAGTGTGTTCAAAACATGAAAGTTGTTAAGTGATTCTAAACATCTAAAGTAATAAGTAATAACTTTCTCATTATGCTTTTGTTTAAGTGTTGTTGTATGCGGGATATGGCTGCGGTTTTTAGTATAACTATTTATTAAAATAGTTTTGAATTTCTCCCATGTATTAATATGTTTATTCTTTATTAAACTTGCTGCGTCTCCAATAATCTTGCTTTTTATAGCTGAGAGCAATAGAACGTTATTCCTAATAGCTTCTTTTTTATCTTCATTTTTACCGGGGAATATGGCAAAATTATCTATGATCACTTCGCAATCTTCTATAAAATTCGTCAGCGAATTGTTTCCATTATATTCCTTTACATAATTTAGATAAATATAAAATGTCTCCATTTTGATTTATAGTGTAACTTTTATTTAAGAAAAGTTATTTTGTAAACATTTTATTTTAAAAATTATTATTATTATTTAGTTAATTTGCAAGTATTTTATTATTTTACATTATAGTATTTATTACGTTATGTAATTAATATTTTATTTTAATATTATTTTTAATATTACTTTTTATATTTTTAATTTTCATTAGGTCTATATAAGCGATTTATATTCCTTTTTAGAAAATAATTATTTAATTATTGTATTACGTTGCGTAATTTATATTTTATTTTAATATTATTTTTAATATTTGTTAGGCCTGTATAAGCGATTTATATTCCTTTTTAAATTTAATATCTGTTTTTAGGCCTGTATAAGCGATTTATACTCCTTTTAAATTTAATATCTGTTTTAGATCTGTATAAGCGATTTATACTCCTTTTTAAACAGGAAATATTATTGTAAAAATAATAATAATTTTGTTTTTGGGAAGTGTGAATATAGAAAGGAAATATGAATAAGTACTCACATTACGATTATCACCGCGATGCCTTGCGAGATCTTCATGTCCATAAGCTGCTGCTAGTGGGTCGATGAGTCTCGGAGCACTTCAACTTCTGTTTCTATTTCACTCCACTATTTATTAAGTTTACTTTATTTTTTAACTTTATTTTTGTAGGTTTCGAAATATTAAGTTAACCATAAAAATTGAAAAATTTACAGCGATTGTAATTCCTTAATATCCAACCGACTGCGCCAATTAAAGTTTGAGTAGTTTAGACTTTAATAAAAAAACAATTTATTTTAGTTTTACTTAATAATATTTATTTGAGCTAATAATCACTGCGCGATGCAGCTTATGCCTAGTATCAAATGGTGAGCCAGCCAATTACTATCTGCGCGATGCAGATTATACATGAACTTGAACTAACTAGATTAAGATTAACATATTACTTATATACTATTTTAGTATCTCTAAAGTGCATGGTCAGCAAAGATACTGAAGAGATATTGTTGGTTTGTGATCGTATGGAATGTGAGTTATAACAATATATAAAGCCTGTAGATGTTTGATTAGGTAAGTGAAGCATATTCTTCACCATGACTCTCAACTCGGCGTCTAATGCTCTTAATTGATTTTGAATAGGTGGACAAATTTTTATTCCGAATAGGATGCGCTTCATATAGGGTCTAAACAATTTTAATTTTTGTAGTGCATGTAATTTGGTTAACTTCAATTTAGAGATGCATTGGTGAAGTTCTTCATTAGCATTTTTTGACCTTATTCCAAACCCTGATGTAAATTTAATACCTAAGTAATTAAATTTGTTTATCTCTTCACCATAAGGAACTTTTACGTTACTTGTGACGTATATTAAGTTGGGACTTATTATTTCAAAGGTCTTATTTGGCAATATTTTAATTTGGAATGTAGTAAACTTATGTGTTGCTATTTTAAACCCTAGTGATTGCAACGTTGTTGTTCACATTTAATTTCTCTTGGGCACTATTGCTGTCTTTCGCTATTAGTATTACATCATCTGCAAATGCTAGTGCTTTTACCTCAGTACCATGAAGGTTATAACCTTTTGTACTTTCTAATTCATCCATAAGTATGTCTAACACAATGTTGAATAACATTGGTGATAAAGGATCATCTTGTTTAACTCCTTTCTTAATATCCATTCGTATGCTATTTTCACCAAATTTTATATAGGTGAATGCAGCTTTATACATATTCATGATAATATTAATTATTATGTCAGGCATGCCTTATCTTTTGAGTCCTTTTTTAATAGCATTGTGTGGCACACTATCAATTGCTTTAGCCACGTCAATTATTGTTATAACTATTTCACCTATTACTTTTGTTTCTCTCATAACCTCGTCTAATATAGATAAACAGCTGTTTTCAGTTGCAAAACCACGTTGTTTTGCATTTAAGTTTATATGATATCGTATTATATAGTGTACTGCCAGAGCATATAATTTTGCCAATAATGGGGCTATTGTTATTGGCCGTCAATTAGTTCTATATTCCGGAAAACTGTAGCACTATAAGATAAAGACCTCGTATAAACACTTTAGAAATACGGAAGCCATAGTGCCGCAGAGTGTCTAACAAGTCAAAAAACAAACTAGTGAAGTGATATATAAAACATAAAAACCGTATTACATACTTGTGCATTGTGTTTAACATAGTTGTGAACAATTATCTGTGCATTTCTGTAGCATTTGTGTTTGTTATTTTAACCAAAAACAATTACATATATTAGATACACGAGGTCATTGATCATAACCTCAAAATAATTAAACTCTATCAGTTAACATAAGACACTAAAAGAAGTAATAAGCAATTGTTTTGGGACTATACGATTATAGATTGTGCTAACTTAGCAGTTGGTTAAAAGATAATGAAATACTGTAGCACTATAAGAAGAAGACCGCATATAAACGCTCCAAAAATACTGATACTGCAAGGTGCAGAAGTGTTGTAACTCATCTTGCATGGTAAAACAACAAGAATGTTGTGTGTCATGTAGGAAATCCTAACGACATTAAGCAAAAAGAGTGAAGATGGCTATGTTCGTACAAGCTCCCATAAGGCGAAAGAAAACAAAGCGAAAAACGACAAGGCAGCAGAAAGAGATTCGAGAAAGACAAGAATAATGAAGAAGACAATTCTGTTATCTACAGAGCTTCACGGTTCTAAATCAACGTCAAGGAGCTTGAAGCGTTGCTAAAAATGGAAAAGATCAAGAGCAACATCCAGGCATTAAAATAATATTTGGTTCTAAGTGACCATATTGATATTGTAGCAGCCGAACATGTTAAACTAAAATAAGAGAACGAAGAAGTTAAAGAAGTCAAAAAAGAGATGTTAGGGATATGAGCAATAGCCATAAAGAACTCGACAGTATGGAAAACTATCTTCCACTGTTGGTGGAACAGCAGAACGAAGGAATGAAAAAGTGGCACCCACACTTACACCTTTAACATACGCGATAACTACACAACAGAAAAGCGCAGATAGACTCAAGGCAGTTATAATAAGACCAGTTAAGAGATGCAGCTTAGAGAACAGCGAGGAGTTAAAGAATAAAAATGATAGGAGTAGCTCTGCCTGTACTTACCGGTATTATCAAAAGCATTGAAAGCACGAGAGGGCAAAGAAAGTGAATATACTATATCTCTACTGGTCGTCACATCCAAAGACAGGACTTCTGGCTAGTATTCTGCTGCTTCAAATGCCACGAGTTCGAGCACACTGCCACTAGATGTCACACCACGGACAAGCTGTACATAAGCCATCACGTAGATAACAGCAAAAATAAAAGCCAGAATGCGTTTTGCCAAAAATACAAAGACAAGGTGCTAGAAGCAAACCACTCTGTGCTGGACCGGATCTGCCCAGAGTATAAAAGAGTAAGGACTTTGACAAAGGCCGGCCCTTACCATGGATAGTACACCAAAAAAGAAATTAAAACTTGTGCAGAATAATAGGGCGGGATCAATAGTAGCAATGCTACAAATTGTAATGGAGATATATGAAAGACCATGAGATAGATGCCGCATTAATTCAAGAACCACACAGTAATGGGAATGACGAAGTCTATGGTTTCGGAGTTAAGGACAACGGTTATTAGCAACAGAGCACAGGGCTCGCATGGGTAAGAAGTTCAAGCATGCATAGTCGTGTGAACGAGCCCTGTTATTTAGACGGCATATGCGTTAAGGTATGCGAAGACTTCGGAGAGATTTTCCTAGTATCGTTGTACTGCTAGGTCCTAATAATTAGCTATATAAGATACCTAGAACAGTGCATGAAAATAGCAACGGGAGCCAATTTTATAATAGGTTCACCCACAAAAAGGCAACGTGAGCTGGGTTTAGATCGTCATGAGACAGGCAATCCTGCTCAACAATCGGTCGAGCGGCGGGTGGTGCAAAGATCCCATCCGTTAGATTATGTATGAACGATTGTTAGGCCCTTATCCTTTCTAGTCTAAGTAAGCAATTGATGAGGACCAAGCCGGAAGACTTGACCCTGTGAGTCTGCTACTACAATGTTTAATGTTTAATTTGTTGTAATGTTTAAATTTTTGGAACTAGTCAGTGAACTAGAACTGAACAATTATATTTAACTTTTTATATATAAATTACTATATAAGTTGTAATAGTCTTTGTAAATAATGCAAATAATTGTAATAAAGCAATGATATATATGAGATTTTCGAATTGTGTTGAAACGCTCACTAGAATGTGTATGTACTTGGTAATTACTTAATTGTATTATCGCACGAGCCCCTCATTAGCTTTACCTATTATATTAATTCAAGTATTTTGCAACTAAGCAAAAAACTTCAAATCTGTTGTTGATAAGTCCATTGGATTTTTGCGTTTCAGCCATCCTATTGGTTTGTGGTGGTGGATTTGAACAGCTGATTTAGATGAGTTAGTAATCTTTATAACTATTTCTTGCTGAATACTTTAAATTCTTTCTATACGTAAGACATACAACGATCTTTTATTTACATAGAGCAGTTTATTTTAAAAAAATTGTAGGATTCTTATGCCAGAAATCACAAGCCCATAGTTCTATGCCATATGCCGTTGTGCCAAAAGTAGTTTGTTATAAAAGTATAGCTGCTTCTTCCAGCTAAGAAAATAATACATGTCCCCTAAGTTTACTTTTTAACTGCATCTGTTTTTTCCAGATGTGTGTTCTCCAAGTAAGTCGTTTGTCCAAATTATTACCTATGTTATATTGTTATATTATTTTATTGTAAAGTTTTTGCCATTAGGTACTACATTCTTCCGCCCTAAATCATTAAATTTCATATCATTCTATGTTCCTACTCTTTCCTCGCTCCTTCTTTCTATCTCCGCTATCCACCGCTTCCCTTACCTGACACCCTTTAATGACTGCACAATATTCTTTTCAGTTTTTACTCTTTTCTCACATATATACTTACTGTGCTACAGTATGTCTATCTCCCTCTAACACACCTTGCACATCCTTTCCTTTGTATTTTCACAGCATCTCCTGCTGTTCAATTTGGCTTACGATTCTTCTTATGTTCCTTGTCTCCTTTACTCGTATGTATTCCGGTATCTCTCTCATCCAAATCTTCTTGTATCTTTTTCTATAATTACTATGACGAATTTTTTTAAACCTTTCCTGCTGCTGTATCTCTCAGTCTCTGTCTCTGCTCCTTAGCTGCTCTTCCACACTTGTGCTTTTTCTCTTTTCTCTCTGTCTCTACTGTCGCCATTCCGTTCCTTTTAAATTGCTGTTTTTCGATCCTCCTCTTTCACTATCCTGAAAAACAGAAGCCACAGTGTCATCATTTTTGACGTGTGTAACAAAAAATCTGACGCTGAAATATAAACAGAGCTCTATGAGAAGAACCTCAAACAAGGTAAAATAAATTATTCCATACTGGAATTATGTGTAGCATTGTTGCTATCTAGAATGATTTAAAAACTGTTACAAATACTCTGTGTCCCTGTGAACCGCGTAGTTCTTTAGTCAGAAGCAGTTGTTATGGCTTAAAAGCATTCTCAGAATATCTCAGAAATACAGACTGACATGAATTCCATCACTCATTGGCGTTATGTACGTACTGAATCAAATCCTGCTGCTTTGATTTCGCGAGGCACTATCGCAAACAACTTGATCAATTACAACTTTTGGTGGTAAGGTCCAGATTAGTTATTAAGACCAGAACATTTATGGCCTCAAAGCACTGTACAGTAAAATGTTTACCAGAAAGTAAATCAACTATCTTAGCAAATTCAGCTATACATGAGTCAAATCCTATATTTGACAAACTTTCAAATTTTAGAACTCTTAATAGGGTTAAAGCAAATTGTTTACGGTTCATCCACAATTGAAAAAATAAACAAAATAAAGCATATGGCATCTTAACAGTTGCATAGGTACAAGAATCAATGCAACTTCTTGTAAATGTAGGTCAAGAAGAATGTTTTGCCTCTGAATTAAATGCTTTAAAATCTAGTAAACCTTTGTCCAATAAAAGCACGCTAGTTATCAAGCGACCCTAATATTATGTTTAAGAAACATAATAAATATTTTATTATCTAAGTTACCATATAATTTATATAAATCACATTGACTAAAATCAATTTTGTTTTAACTAATTGATTAATTCATTTGTTAAAGTATATTAGTATTTCTCCATCGAGGAGATAATTTTTGTAGAATAAATATATAATTATATAGAAAGTGCATTTATTAATATAAATAAAGTACATAATAATTTAAATATTGTTATTTAACTAGCAATAACATAACTGGCGCAGTCGTCGTCTAGCGGCGGAGATAAAACCAAAGCATCGTGACGGAAAAGAACAAATCTACTCACCCCAGGGAAGAAGATTCGAAAATTAAATAAAATTAAAAATAAGCTGTGCAAAATATAGTGAAGTGAACTGATAACTAAGGACCAAGGACAAAGGACTACAAGAAGATTAAAGATTCATCTATTAATATATGGTAGATCAATTGAATTACCTTTTTACACAATTGAATATAAATGAAAAAGAAAAAATGACAACGTCAACTAATAATAATTTCCAACAATATTTGGGAATGATAAAAGAGTATGATGGTAGATCCGAAGGCTTACCGGACTACATCAGAACAAGCGAATTGTTGCTAGGACAATTTTTCAATAAAAATAAATTAGATTGCTTCGACAACGTCGCTTTAATAGAAGCGATTCGGGCAAAATTAACTGGAAAAGCTGCCTCACTAATAGAAGGAAGGGACATACAGAGCTGGGCAGAAATTAAAATGACATTGACACTAGCATTTTACGACCCTAGAGATGAGATGTCATTACTGCGAGAACTGATGGAAATAAGGCAGAGGAATGAAACATTCCTTGAATTCTACGAAAAATGTAGAAAATTGAGAGCATTATTATATGCTAATCAAAAATGCAATGGAGCAATAGAAGAAAGAAATATGAAGACAAAAATGTACGACGAAGTGGCTCTAAAATCTTTTAAAGCAGGCTAAAGGGAACCTTTTGGATCATTCTTGAGAACCAGAGCACCCACTACACTGGAACAAGCAATCTCTATTGTAACAGAAGAACAGAACGACAGGAATTAGCAAAGGCAAGAAAATACGAATAATAAACTGGCACAACAACCAGTCAGAATGACACAAAGAAAACTTTAATAATTCCCACACATCCGATTTTAATGATAATCAATCACGAAAACAGGTCAATTTTCAACAACCCCATCAACAAAATTGGCGAGCATTAAATACAAAGGTCTTTAAAGAAAGCAACTTATGGAACCGATACCCTATTGAACCTATTAAGAAGCAGTGGACACCTATGGATACTACATCAGTAATTAATTCACAGATTGGAAGCAGAGAAAATATAACAATTAATAATATAACATCAAGTAATTTCCTACCCTATATAATTGATAACAAACTCAACATAAAATTACTTATAGACACCGGATCATCCAAAACAATAATTAACCCCAATTTGATATACAGAAATTTACCCAAATGTATTTCTGAAGAAGCTTTTTGTATTCAGACGGCCCATGGTACCACATACCATAATAAAGTGGCTCACATCCCCATATTTCCAATATTTAAGAGTCAAGACATTTGTAAAGTCTTTTTGTTTAAATGTAGTGATAAATTTGATGGATTACTAGGAATGGATTTGTTGACAAAACTTGGAGCTAATATTAACCTCGATAAAAAGATGTTAACCATTAATGATACCGTGATACCGATATACTTTCAGAATTCAAATAAATTGGAACTATATAATACTGAAATCAAAGTACAGAGTGAAAACACTACAGATGAAGTTTGGAATACAGAAGTAAACGAAAAAGATGTTAAAACATTTATTAAAATAAAAACCGATGAAAATTCAATTGTTGAAGTAAACGTCAAACAAGACACAGAAGATGAGAACATGCAAGATTTAAAAGTAGAAAATCTGCAAAATGTCAAACAAGAAACAAAGAATCAAAATATACAACATTTTGAAATACCAAATAAACAAAAGGTTAATCAACAAACAAAACATCAAAACTTTCAAGATTTCAAAGTAAAAAATCAACAAAAAAACAAGCAAGTAGCAGAAAAGCAAACTATACAAGATATTGAAATAGAGAAACAACAAAACATGAAACAAGAAGAACCAGGAAAACAAAATATACAATATTCCGAGGTAGAAAGGTCATACAGTATAAAGCAAGAAAAAGCAGAAAATAAGAAAATTAAAAAATTTAATATAGAACGAGACATTGAAAAGGAAAACAAAACTAAGTGCTTACCGGAAAAGCTAGAAGATTCAGAAAAAGAGGCACACACTATGTGGATAAATGTTCACAGAAAAGAAAAATATTATGATAAGCCAACATATGAACAAAATGATATAACCATAACAATTTTCAACAAACCAGAGGAAAATATGATTGAAGAAATAATCAGAAAAAAATACTATTGGGACTATATAAACAAACACATTCAAGAAGTATACATTAGAAGAAATGATAGAAGAGGGAAGATAACGAATCCACAAATAGGACCACATAAAAGAAAAACCAATACAAATACTATTGCTGCAGGACCCTTATCAGGAAACAGAAGTGACGACTACATCTAGAAAAATCGAGACACCTTCACGAAATTTTCTATTTTTCTCTCTAAGGATGGAGGAGTTATCAAGCGACCCTAATATTATGTTTAAGAAACATAATAAATATTTTATTATCTAAGTTACCATATAATTTATATAAATCATATTGACTAAAATCAATTTTGTTTTAACTAATTGATTAATTCATTTGTTAAAGTATATTAGTATTTCTCCATCGAGGAGATAATTTTTGTAGAATAAATATATAATTATATAGAAAGTGCATTTATTAATATAAATAAAGTACATAATAATTTAAATATTGTTATTTAACTTGCAATAACATAACTCGCTGCTTTGTCTGAATCCTCTTCTCGACGATAATGACTTCATTAGAGTAGGTGGCAGACTAAAATATTTAAACTTTGAAAATCATAAACGACATCCCATTATTTTATCTAACAAACATAAACTAACCAAACTAATAATGGAAAAAGAACATTTGAGACTGTTTCATCCAGGACCACAAAAGCTAAAATTTACAATGCAGGACCAATATTATCCGCCCATTAAAGGCATTTCATTGGCTAAACACATCGTTTATCGTTCGGTTGGTAAAATAGGTGCTCGTCCATTTGAAAGAGTTTTTTTTTTATTTTCCATTCAAAGACAACGGCGTAGACTTTGCTGATCCCATTATTGTTAAAAACAAATATGGTAGAGGCGGTAAACTTTTAAAATCTTATATTTGTTTGTATATTTGCTTTGCAACAAAAGCTATCCATTTAAAATTAGTTACTGAGCTTACAATTTTGTGCTTCATAGTAGCACTTAATCAGATTGTTCAGTACTTCATAGCTGCACTATTTAGATAATAAAACAAATTTTGTTGGTCCCTGCCAAGCATTGGGTAAATTTTTATCTGACGAAAGTAATACAACAACAATCCAGGACGTATCGTCCGACTTATCCATTTTTTGGAAATTTATTTCTCCATATTCACCTAATTGGGGTGCAGTCTATGGGAGGGTAACAAGGGTCATACATAACAATCATTTCACATTTGAAGATACTTATACTGTATTAACACAAATTGAAGCAATTTTGAACTATCGTCCTTTGTATCATGCTTCCAATGATCTTAGTGACCCAGCTCCTATCAAGCCTGGTCACCTGATCACCTGATCATTCGATGTCCACTGACAAGCATCGCTCCTCAAGAAAATTCACCGAACAACCTTAGTCGAATGCAACGAATCTTAAATCTACAGAACTGCATCCAGAGCTTCTGGAAACGTTGGTCAAGCGATTATTTGAGACACTGCAACCAAATTTCCAAGTGGTAAACTACAACTGACATATCTCCTCAACCAGGAAGCTTATTGTTAACAAAAGAACCTAATATTCCTCGTTCACAGTGAATTTTAGGTTGTGTGCTAAAAGTAAGTGAAAGTGAAGACATTACGGCTCGTTTAACCACTATAAAAACAAATAAACGTCAACTGAAACGTTTAATTAGACATTTTGCTCCACTTTCCTCCTCCACTTTTAGTTGAAACTTAATTTGTGCATACTAAATTACGGGACTTTATAATATTAGCATTTTACGAATTCATAACCTTACCACGAACTTCATTTCAATCAGTCAACTCATAAATTGTGGCATGAGTGTCGAGTTTAAAGATAATAGTTGCTGCTTTTATAACAAAAGAAGGATTTGGTGGAGGTTGATATACAAATAGATGGTATTTACTAGTTGAGGTTAGATAATAAACCGTGTTTGTTTACATCCACTGCAGCAATGAGTGATGGTATTTGGCACGGAAGAATGGGGCATTTGAAGACGAATGATCTGAACAAACTGCGAGACAGAGCAGTCATGGGTGTATTATACACAGATAACTCAAATGAGTGATGGTATTTGGCACGGAAGAATGGGGCATTTGAAGACGAATGATCTGAACAAACTGCGAGACAGAGCATTCACGGATGTATTATACACAGATAACTCAAATATTGACAAGAATACTAATAAAACTCGTTGGTTATCACTCAAGAAGTAATGTTTTATTGTCATTCAAATATCAATCATTGTAATTCGTCAGTGTATTTGTATAATAAATGTTTTCTGTATAATAATAGTGTTTCGCTGCTTTTCTGACATTAAAATAAAAATAAAAAATTGTTATTAAGTGATTAATAACAAAAAGGTCCTTCGACGTGTTTTGGCGCAATCTACGCTATCAAAGGAATTGGATGCAAGCTAGCAATCCGAGATTTGGATACCGCTAACAGATCGCAGATAAGCCCACCGCATGCTTATAGATCTCCATAGGTCCAAACTCCCCCATCCATTTGGTCCTTCGAGCCGGATATTCAGCATTTTGATCCTTCGAAGAGGACTCCCATCCATTTGGTCGTCTTCGAGCCGGATACGAGCTAGGATATTCAGCATTTTGATCCTTCGAAGAGGATCCCCCATCCATTTGGTCCTTGAAGAACGGATATACACCATTTTGATTATCTTCAAGAGCGGATTCACAAAATTTGATCATCTTGAAGAACGAATTTACACCATTTCGATCATCTTCAAGCAAGATTATCATCAACGGATCTACACCATTTTGATCATCTTCAAGAGCGGATTCACAAAATTGATCATCTTGAAGAACGGATTCACAAAATTTGATCATCTTCTAGAGCAGATATCCAACAATTGAACATCTTTGAAAAGGATTCCCGCATTGGTCATCTTTGAAAAGGATTCTCATTCATCAAGCAAGGTGAACATTCTAGAAAAATCTCACTTTTTGGCGCCAAGTACCACAGAAAACACGTGTCAGTTGCAGCCATATTGGATTCAGTCTTGAAACGAGAGCTACTATACGCCAGTGGTGTCAAGGTAATCCTGAACATTTTTATAATTCCCATCCTATCCCTATTATTACCTCTATTTTGGGTTTTGCAGTTACATCTTGTATTTTTTACAAACTATACATATACCACTGTTTTAATCGTTATTGCATTATACCAAGGTGTTTGGCCATCAATGATTCACTTCCAACATAAGTTCGTATCATTTTTGTAGGATAATATTCGAGCATCATCGACTTTATTCGTTTTTCTGTTTTGCAGTTAATAATTCCTTGCCGCATTAGTCAAGTCATCAACGCTTTACTAAGCAATGACAATACTATAGAGCTCGTACAAGTGTTTTTTGGACACTTTCTAGCCTCTCAATCAGGTCATCTAACGTTCTAGTACTGGACTATGACCACGAGAGCACACACACACAAACCTCAGTGAATATTATTATTCATACTTAAGCGTTTGAATACATTTTTTCAAACCAAACCAGATCATCTGTGTATTTGCACAGAAATCTTATTACGTGTCATACGTAATAGCCTACGGCTTATATTATTTACAATAATAATATATTTTTAAATCATTTTTTTTAATATTAAATTTAAAAATATCAATAGAGATTATTTAAAGTTCCATTCACAATGTCTTTAAAAATCTTAAATACAAAAATACATCAAATCAAACTATCATTAAAACAATGCAGTAAAGCCATTGAAAATGTTGATATAACAGATCCATCCACTAACGATGTGGAAGAAATAAAAATATGGTATAAACAATGGCAACCACTAATGGCCTCAATCAATAAAATTCATTCACAAATGCATGAATTAGTTGAGGATCAAGCTGAAATGGATCGCATTGATAGCGAAAACAATGATTTTTCTGCCCAATACATTAGTATAGGAAAGATAATCAATAAAATCATCTCAGCTTCTGAATCGATTGCTAATCAAACATTATCTACCCCTGACACAAAACCATCTGTATTTTCAGATGAAGATATGCACTTATCATCCATCAACATTCCAACTTTTTCCGGCAATATAGAACAATGGGATGAGTTTAACGCCACATTTGAAAGCTTAGTCCATAATCAGGTTAAATATTCTAGTTTCAAAAAATTGCATCTTTTACGTCGATCATTAAAAGGTGAAGCTTTTGATACTATCGCATCGGTGCAATTAGACCCCACAAATTATCAATTATGTTGGGATTTATTAGTCACAGCCTATGACAATAAAAGAAAAATGATTTCTTATCATTTAAATGCGTTTTTAAAAATTCCTGCTATCACCTCTGAGAGTAGCACTAAGTTAAGAGCTACTGCAGCCTCAATCAGAAAACAAGTCAAGGCGTTAGAAAACATTATTCCAGAGGAAAATAGGTGGAACCACATAGTTGCAATATTAATTTCGAAAAAGCTAGACTCTGAAACTAAGAAGCATTGGTTAGCTTCCGACATTTCTAAAACCGATTACCAAGAAATTGACTCAATGCTTTCTTTTATACTCAAAAGGGCACATGAATTGGATGAACATAATTGTGACTCTAATTTTATTCACAAATCAAGACCGCACAAGTCTCTTTTCACATCACCACGCGATAAATGTTCCTTTTGTAACCAAGATCACATTGTAAGACATTTCCACAATTTTTTAAAACTCAACGTTAGGGATCGGATCAGTGAGATCCAAAGAAGACAACAGTGCTTAAATTGCCTACGCAAGGGTCACAATATTAGCAGCTGTCCTTCAAAATACCGTTGCAATACTTGCAACAAAAAGCATCATACATTATTACACATTGGAACGGAAGAATCAGATACTTCCATTCCTAAAACTACCACTTCTAGCACACTCACGGCGCACGTCAATCAGAAAAGTCAAGCTATGTTATCAACCGCTTTGGTGAACATTCCTGGCAAAAACGGTAAAACAATTACCGCTCGCGCGCTTCTGGATAATGGTAGTCAAACAAGCTTCATTACCAAAAGTTTATTACGAAAGTTAAACGTTCCTACTACTAATTCGGATGTAGTAATAACAGGAATTGGTAACTCCGAAACTAAAATCAACAAGCAGGTAAAAATCACTTTACATTCTTCAACCAATAACTACAAAACATTTGTAAATTGTCTTCTTATAGACAAAATAACCGACAATATTCCACACATCGCATTGGATATTATCAATTCATCAATACCTCATAACATAAAACTAGCGGATCCTAGTTTCAATAAACCACAATCGGTGGATTTATTACTAGGTGCCGATATGTTTTCAAAACTACTACGTGTTGGTAAAAGAAAGCTATTCAATAATCGATTGCATTTACAACGCACTTCCTTAGGTTGGATAGTAACCAACTACAAAGCTAATACTAACCACAATCACGCTCATTGTTATCATGCATCCTTACAAACTCAAATGTCCATGACTAGTGAAATTGAGTCTGTTAAGGAATGTACTTCTTTAACGTTAGAGGAACAGGCATGCCAAGATCATTATAATAAAACTACTACTCGCGATTCCGATGGCAGATTCGTAGTAACATTACAATTAAAACTGCCCGCATCAACTTTAGGGGATTCCAAAACCGCAGCTACCAAACGATTTCTTTCATTGGAAAGAAAATTTGATAAAAATAAACAATATACATCTATGTATTCTGCATTCATTCATGAATATATACGATTGGGTCACATGACTGTTAAACCTATTCAGAACTCGTCTGAACCTGCATATTTTTTACCGCATCACGGTATACTAAAACCAAGCAGCACTATAAGTAAATTGAGAGTGGTTTTCGATGGCTCTATGTCAAGTACGACAAACACTTCGCTTAATTCGTTACAAGCGAATGGGCCAACCATTCAAAACGATTTATTCACCATTTTAACTATATTTCGTCATTACGAATATGTGGTCGTGGCAGATATAGCAATGATGTACCGACAAGTACTGGTGCACCCCTCTCAAAGAAACCTTCAACAGATTCTTTGGAGAGATAATCCAGATGACAAGTTACTATCATATCAATTAAACACTGTAACCTATGGTACATTATCTGCAGCATATCTTGCGATTAGAAGCTTAACGCAGCTCGGTTACGACAACATTATTGCACACCCAAATGCCGCAAACGCCATCATTAATGACTTCTATGTTGATGACATGCTGACTGGGTCAAATGACCTAGCAGAGCTCAAGTTACGCTGTAATAAAATCATTGAAACATTAAGCAGTGCAGGATTTCACTTACGCAAATGGACAACCATCAAACCATCCTGCTGTTTTATTCGATTTAGACAATACTACAAATGACAAACGCTTCTATATCGAACCAGGAGATATAGAACATTTCAGAGCTTTAGTTGTCAAATGTATCTCTAAAGCAGACTGTTTCAAATACATTATTGCATATTTTGATCCACCTGCCAAACTAACCAAACGAAATCATCATCTTACTTTCAAACACGCTTCCACACTGCAAACTCAAATTGAGGCAATACTCAATTCACGCCCTCTTTATCCCGCTTCCAATGATCCTAATGACCTTATTCCTATCACACCTGGACACCTCTTAATAGGATGGCAACTCACTAGCATCGCCCCTGCGGAGGACGCTCCAATCAAGTTAAGCCGAATGCAGCGCTTCTCACAACTTCAAGACTGTATTCAAAGTTTTTGGAAACGATGGTCAAGCGACTACCTAGGACACTGCAATCAGCTCGCTAAATGGAAAACATCAAAGGGTGTTGTACCGCAACAAGGAGCTTTGGTCTTAATCAAAGAGCCGAATCTCCCTCCATCGCAATGGATGTTGGGTAGGGTAGTGAAACTAAGTGTTAGTGATGATTCAACGGCTCGAGCAGCCACTATCAAGACAACTAAGGGAGAAATAAAGCGTCTAGTGCGACATATTGCTCCGCTACCCATAGAACATTAGTTGAAAACCATGATGACTCTTCCAATTTTCAACGCGCGGGAGTATGTTAATGAACGCATTCACAACCTATATTTCAATACAGATATTTTGCCTTCATTAATGTATTTCATTTAGAATCTAATTTTTTGTAATTTAGTTTTTATTCACCAAGAATTCTTTTGTTTAATTATTTTATTTTTTATCTTTTGCTTTGTTATTTAATAAACTAACAAAATCATTATCGTTGGTACACTGGTACTGTGTATCAAGCATACTAGCCCAGTTTCAAGGTGAACCACTTTACTGTCGTGACAAACGCTTGTTGCATCGATGTACGTTGCTGGCATTATTAAAATATTCATTATTAACTCGCACTTTGAACAGTAAACATTGCCAACATTTTGAAATATAATTAAAATTAATATTGGATTAAAATATTATAAAGATATTTTTTAATAGTGAATTACATCAACGTAGCATCGATACTATTAGTGATTCATTCAAATATCAATCATTGTAATTCGTCAGTGTATTTGTATAATAAATGTTTTCTGTATAATAATAGTGTTTCGCTGCTTTTCTGACATAAAAATAAAAATAAAAAATTGTTATTAAGTGATTAATAACAAAAAGGTCCTTCGACGTGTTTTGGCGCAATCTACGCTATCAAAGGAATTGGATGCAAGCTAGCAATCCGAGATTTGGATACCGCTAACAGATCGCAGATAAGCCCACCGCGTGCTTATAGATCTCCATAGGTCCAAACTCCCCCATCCAACCAGTAATTTCAAACTCTAAATAAATCGCTTCACGACAAACTTCCGATTGAGCCATATATTCAGCCTCAACTCAGACTCACAACTGCTTCAGGCAACAGTTCTCTGTTTCTTGCTTTCACAAGAAACAGCAGAGCCAGATTTCGTAAAACAAAATCAGTGTATGACCGTCTGTATAAATAGCATCGCTTGCCCAATCAGCATCAATAAATTGTTCCAGCTCTGTTTTGCCTTTGGAAAATCTTAAACAATAATCTTTTGTTTTCTATAAATGTTTTAGAACCTTTTTTGTATAATTCTAATGAACAGTGAAATAAGAATTGTTAAAATAACTAATATAAATAATTAAATAAGCGATATCTAGTCTGGTCAATACAGCCAAATACATCAAACTACCTATTAATTTTTGATAAGGTAATCTTTTGGTTTGGTAAGGTTTACACAAATACTAGAATTTTCAATATTTAATTTACACTCTGTAGGAGTTTCAGCAATATTACAATCAGGCATATCAAACTTCTTTAATAGTTGCTCAATATAATGCTCTCGATCAATTGTAATTGAATTTTTCTCAATATTAAACCTCATACCCATATATTGTTTGACTTGACCTAGATTTTTAATTTTAAATTTATTACTCAATGCTTCTATAAGACAAACAGTTTCTGACCTTTTATTTGAAGATATAATAAAATAACCAACATAAACCCCTATTATAGGTTTCTTATTGTGACGTTGATTTTAGCGGTATTTCGCTAGATTCAGCGTCACAGTCAAACAAAAAACGTTTTTCATATTTTTATTGTATTTTTGTACCGTGTCTCACTGCAGTTACCAGAATATGCCTCGGTAACAATCGGGGTTACCGAGAGTTACCGAGTGGTTGCCACGTTGAGCACGGGCTGCAGTGAGAACGTAGAGTATAGTTCAAAGGCGGTGTAACAGCAAACACAAGCAAGGTTTTGATTAACAGTTGAGAATTAGATTCATACATATTTAGTGATATCATTTTTTTATCAGTTTTGGTTTCTTTATTGAAATTTCTTTTTTTTTTGTTTAATTAGTTTACTTAAGGCCCTTAAATTAGGTTATATGAGGGCCGATGGAATTTTAGTTTATGTTGAATTTTGTAGTTAAAATTTTTTGTTGCATCGATGATATTGCTGCTAGTGGAGTGGAGTATGTGTTTTTTTGGGTTTTTGTCAATACACCTCAACTTTTTTTCGGGTATAGTCTTACCTTTTTTGCCCTGCAGTATTTCTATTTTTCTTATGCTAGGTCATTCCACTGTTTTCTTTTATGGTTTGTCATCGATGCAAATGGATCTATTTTAGATTTTTCCAGTAATTTGGATTGCATAAAAAATATTTGATCAAGTTGCCAGAGTGTATTATTTAACTGATAAGTTACACCCATCATTTGTAATATCTGATGCATTGTACATTTGTTTTACTATTTTCATTAAATATTTTATCTTTAAATAGATTTATTGTGTTTATTTTTTCTATATGATTTATTATTATTATTCAAATTTAATGAAGGATTGTATCCCTATAATGTCTTCGTTACACCGTTATTACTATGATTTTTTATAAAAAGACAAGACTCTAGGTTATTCTTACTAAATCCTAAATCTAACAATGTTTCCTGTACTCTTTGGTACCAAGCAAGTGATGATTGTTTAAGGCCATAAACAGCCTTTCTTAATTTCAAGACTTTATTTGAATCATTGATATAAAAACCTTCTGGTAAAAACATAAAAATGTTTTCTGTTAGCTGACCATTAAGAAATTCTGTTGTCTAGATGAGTAATGTCCATGTTTACTACACATTCAAAGCAAATAATATACGCAAAGTATAATGTATGATTAACGGTGAGAAAGTTTCTTGATAATCAACACCAGCTCTCTGCGTAAAGCCTCTTGCCACCAACCTAGAACGATAACGTACTTTATTGTCACAATCAAATTTTTTTCTTAACACCCATTTACACTGCAATACGTTTGCAATATATGGAGTATCGACAATTTCCCAAACTTGGTAGACTTCAAATGACTGCAGCTCCTCTGCCATCGCCTGCAACCACTGTTGTTTCTCAGGCCCGCTGATACGTAGATATACAGAGACTGCATATATCATCTCATTTTCTTCTATCAATGTGGTACACATGTTAACATAGCGATATCTTTCTGGTTTCCTTCTCTGTCTTTTCTTATTTTCTTCAATAACCATAAGTGGTAAATTAGTAACTACAGCCTCTGTGTAGTCTGTGGTTTCCTCTGATGTCTGGAAAGCATCGTCAAATCTCAGTCGGCTTTCACTACCAGCTTCTGTCTGTGTGCTTTTATTCTCAACATCGAAATATTCTGACTCACTTGAACTCACTACAGATTCCTTTATTGACTCTCCCACTCAATCTGTGCTCTCTAAAATGATATCAACTGTGTCTCGTTTCTTCTGCTTTTCTAGAACCACAATGTCTCTACTAGGAGTAACTATGTTATTTATCGGATCATAGATTCTATATCATTTAACATTTTCACAGCAACCCACAAGTATATGTTTCTTTAATTTTTGTCCTTTTTTCTTTCGGTACATACAATCATAGGAGTTCCAAAAATGCGTATATGTTGTAAATTTCATATGGAGTTTTTTCGATAATTGAAGTTGTGAATTTATTCTTTAGGTATACTGCTGTATTGGCAGCTTCCGCCTAAAGTTTCTTTTCCAAGTCTGCTTCAAAAAGTAAGCATCTTGCTGTCTCCACAATGGTTCGGTTTGACCTTTCACTTAGTCCGTTCTGTTCTGGTGTATAGTTGTTGGTCTTTTGATGTACTATGCCTTCACTTTTCAAGAAGTCTTCAAAATCATTACTGCAATACTCGTCACGGTTGTTAGTTCTCAAGATTTTGACTATTTTACTCTGGTGATTTTTTACGATTGACTTAAACTCTTTGAAATAGCTTAGTGCTTTACTTTTTGGCTTTTAAAAAATATATGAAAACCATTCTACTAAAGTCGTCAATGAACAATAGAAATTATCGCGTCTTACCAATTGATTTAACTTCCATTGGGCCACAAATGTCTGAATAAACAATTTGAAGCGTCTCTGTGGCTCGTGTGCCTGTGTAGAAAGGAAATCGTGATTGTTTACCTTTACAACATATCTCACAGTTTAATTTACTTGTACCTAGGCCATGTTTCATTTTGTTCATGCCATTGCAGTTTAGATGTCCAAGCCGCCTGTGCCATTTATCTCCATCTACCACGGAAGAAGTCAGAAAACATTTCTGTGTGTGTAGTTTTAATTTGTAAACACCATCAACAAGTTCAGCCTGCGCAACAAAACGCCTTGTTTTTTGCGTATAAGGCACTGGTTGAGTTGAAATACTACAGTGTTTCTATTCCCTATTAATTCACTAACTGATAAGAGGTTCTAAATTCTTCTATGTTATTTCATACTTGTGACTTGTAGTAGATTGTAACTTGAGTACTAAGTAGTATTAAGTAACTTGAACATAAAACAGGAACTTTCGTCTTTTAACGAAAAATAAACGATTGTTTAACCAATATTCATTCGCGGTCATGTGCATATTGGCTCCGGAATCTACGTACCAATCACTATTACTGAGAAAAACAACGCAAAAAGCGCTAAAGTGTTACATATTCTCCGTTTTCTCGTTTAAAAGTGGACATTGATTACGATATTGACATGTTTTCTTGCATCCGTAACATGTTATTACTTTCGTGTTTTTTTATATTTAAGTTTGAAATATTCGATATCTGTCCACCATGTTTACTAGTGCTGCCACCTTTATCGATTCTCTTTTTTTGCCAACTTTTAGAAACTAATGCTGTATTACCGTTCAATTTCGTTTTAATAACGTTGACGGATTCCATATAGAATAATTTGGATTTAATCGCATCGGCAGTTATAGCGATTCCGGAATGTTCTATGGCCATAATCATGGCATAAAACGCCCAGGTAATCCGGCCAGCAACAGTGAACCTATCCATTCATTGTTAATCAAAAAACCACTTAATCGCTGCAAAGTTTTTACTATTTGCGTCACGTAATTCTTCGTATTCTAAACGATTTCTAATCTGACGGAAATCAAATGACGAAGCAAAGTGATCCTCCTTGAAAATCCTGAATCGTCAAATAAACTCTTACTTTTTTTAACAATTCCTTCGTGGTTTTTGTTTCCTTTATGTGCACAAATAATGATGGTTCGATCGTCAAGATCAGCTTAGCTCGTGCTTTAGCATCTGCTTCAATTCTTTCTTCTGTAACTTCTTGCTTTAGATATATATGTGCACCTTTTAGTATCAGCAAATTCTTGACAACAAACGACCAATAGTCGTAATTTTCGCGACATTTGAGTTTTCGTACATTCGTAAGAAATGGAGAACTCATTTTCTTAATAGCACAACACGAAAAACTAGCAGTAAACTATTACTTTTAGTAATAATAAGGGACTGGCCCCATAACCTAATAAAACTCGTTGGTTGTGATTCAAGAAGTAATATTTTATTGTCGATATACAAAGGTTCAATAAGAATAGGACATATACAACAGGTATACAAACTATTTAATAGATGTCGGTTGTGATCTATGTTTGATGTCTACTTTCAACACAATATGTAGTGAAGGAAAGCAGTCGCGTCTACCTGTTACCCATGCAGCAACAAGAAGCAACAAGCCACTGGATTTAATTCATGCTGATGTTTGCGGACCTATGGAGATAACGTCAATTAATAAATCAAGGTATTTTCTTGTACTTGTTGATGACTAAACACGTATAGTTTTTTGTTATTTTGTTAAAGCTAGAAGTGAGGTATTCCAGTATTTAAAAAAAAATCAAGGTAGAAAACCAACACAATAAGAAAATAAAAATGTTCAGAACGCATACCGGCTTAGAGTTCTGTAGTAATGTTTTTGAAAATATTTTAAAGGACGTAGGTATTGTGCATCAAAAGACAAATACTTATACTTCTTAGCGAACGAATCAACAGAACTAAAGTTGAGATAGCTCGGTGTTTGCTATTTGATGCAGAATTAGATAAGAAGTTTTGGGCAACAAATACTGTTTATCTGAGAAAACGATCCATTGCCTCAGACTTAGATAATGAAATACTGTATGAGCTCTGAACTAAAGAGAAACCAGTTAAGTCACATCCTAATATTTTGTAGGCAGGTGATGATTCACGTTCCAAAGGAGAAACAGCTTAAGTGGGATACTAAGTCTAAAAAACAGATCTTTGTTGCTTTTGCAGAAAATGTGAAAGGCTACAGAGTGTACCATCCAGTGAAGCATAATATCACAACGAGTAGAAATGTAGCAATCCATGAAAATGCTGAAAAGAAATGTATCTCGGATGATAGCGTTACAGTTTCAGTTCGGGATGTAATCCAAACAGATAAGTCAGACAGTCATGTTGAGAGTATAAAGGAAGAAGGAAGAGAAGAACCTTGAATTAATGCAGGTACACAGGCAGCGTTAGCATCGCAATGCTGAAATTTTATTCGCAGACCGTAAAATTAGGTGGTCGGCCGAGGAAATGCGACACCTTGCGAAACTAGAGGACTACAGATGAGGGTAAGCTTTATGAACCAGTTTCTCTTGCAGTATTCCAGATTCTCAACACGCACACTTAAGTCCATTAAAGAAGTCACACGAAGGGCAGACTACAAACAGCTAGTTGATGAAGCCCAACGCAACCTTGTCCAAGCCAACAGTAAACCGTGAGACCGTTGTGCCTGGAAAAGGCTTTTTTATCGAAGTCCTTCGGGAGGCCGGTGTCAAAGCATTGGAAGGGCACAACGTGAGTGGTGTTCTCGAGCAGTGGCTTAGTGAGTGCTTTAGCATTTCAACATCTGAATCAGCACCGCGAAATGTTTTACAGCAACATAAATAGCGCCGTAAGCTTAGCAAGAAAGCCGCGAGGAGAAAGGAGTTTGCTATTACGCAGAAACTGGGGTGTAAGAACAGGAAGAGAGCAGCGCAAAGAGTGTTGGATGGTCAAGCTTGTATTAATCATTCGCTCTCTAATATCAAAGAGTACTGTGGTAGTGTAATGGGTCAACCTTCTACTACAGGTTTGATAGGGGAGAGGAGAGTGGGAGACTTTCTAACCTTGTCTGGCAACCTGTTACATGTTGAAAGTGGAAGTTCTACCATGAAGATGTCATCATGCCCTAGACGAGATGCCATAACGATTAGGCAATGGAACGCTGTCCCACCATGTGTGCGAGCGTTACTATATAACATTATAAGGATACAAGGCCATATACCAGCAAATTGGCTCTTATTTGATACCTTTTTTATACCCAAAACTCTAGCCCCAGAGCTTCCATCAAACTATCGCGCTATATCTTTGTCAAACATTGTCGTTCGACAATTCCATAAGATCTTATCGAAACGTATTAAGTCCTTATGCTTAACTGATGCAAGGCAGCGCGCCTTCATAAAAGCCGATGGAGTGACCGAAAACGTCACTATTCTTGACACCATTTTATCTGTCGCCAGCTCGGAGCTTCGTTAGGTCCACGTGTCTGTGCTTGATATTGGTAAAGCATTTGACAGCATTTCCCATCAAGCTGTCCAAGAGGTACTGTCCTTAAAATGCCTACCGACAGATTTTGTGTTATATATGGCATCAGTGTACAGTGACTCAAAGATTCGTTTTAAAGTAGGGATGGATATTAGTGAAATGTTAGCTGTTAACAGAGGTGTTTAACAAGCCGATCCGTTGTCATCCATACTATTCAACATGGCAATGGACGCAGTGATAACCGCTACTCCAAAGGAGGATCGGTTTATGCTAAAAGGGCAAAAGGTGTCATGCTTAGCCTTCGCTGACGACCTGGTTCTATGGCAGCAGGAATGAAGATTTCCTTTCGAGACATTGTGAAGAAGGCTGCTAGCATGGGCATGGCCATCAATGTGGAAAAATCTTTGGCTATTTTTCTAATACCAGCAGAGAAGGCCAAGAAGATGAAATTTATTGATGCAGAGTTCAGAATAGGTACTGATAGAGTCATCCCTAGCAGAGTGGAGGTATTTGGGGGTGGACTTTAGTGTAAAGGGAGCGAGAACGGTAGATACGGACGTTTCCACAGCGTTACTTGGCATCTCGAAAGCTCCACTTAAGCCCCAACAACGTTTAGTCCTCTTCAGGACGTACCGAATACCTAAGTTTTTCCATGCTCTAGTGTAGGGAATGTAACAAAAGGTCGGCTACTGCAGCAGGACAAATCGGTTTGCAAACATATCAGACAGTGGTTGCGCTTGCTGAAAGCTGTGTCTCACGAGTGCTTTTACGCTGCAGTAAAGGAAGGAGGCCTGGGCTTTCGTGTATTTGTTACCACAATACCATAGATCACTATTGCGTAGCTAGCCCGCCTAGCATGGTCGACTAACAATGTAATTGTCGCAGCATCCCATACTGTAATGGTGCAACGAAAAATTTCCTGGTGTATTGCAGTCCTTCGCAACCTCGGAGTAGCATCTAATTCTGCTACCGACCGAAAGCGGTATTGGACAAACGTACTGCTTATTTCAGTGCATTGGGCTGAACTTGTGGAATCCGCCAAGCTGCCTGCGTCAACTGAGTGAATAGACCGGTACTCCCACCATATACCAGGGCGTGACTTCTTACAACATGTCGCGCAGAGCCGGCTGCTCAGATGTGGGGGACTGTGGTACATGTTGTACAGAAGTGCTTTCGGACGAATGGTAGTAGAGTGCTACGACACGACGCCATCGCTAGCACTTTGAACACTGCATTAGTAAAGAAAAGGTACTCCGTGTCCGTTGAACCGCATATTAGATTTCAAGTGGGGATGTGAAAACCGGACACCGTTGCGGTCAGAAAAGGTTGCTGCAATGTCATTGATGTCCAAGTTGTCAGCAGAGAAAGCAGCCTTGATACTAAGCACCGTCAGAAGGCAGCATACTACCCTAACACACCGGGTTTTAACACGGAGCTGTCTAGGATATTTTCAATTGACCCAGCAACGGTGTACTATACCACGTGTACCATTTCATGGAGAGGTGTATGGGCTGCTTAATCTTATAGCGATCTGCAGTCCTACGGGATACCTCCTGGCACTCTAAGATGCCTTACCACCAGGGCTCTACAGAGAAGCCACACAAACTTCTCGAGATTTTTTTAGATGACCACGGCGAGAAGCTCTTTCGGAAAGGTGAGGGCGGAGAACCAGCCGTCTGTGATTACAGGGGCATCCAACATCTCAGCCCCGGAGGTTCCATGGAGGTAACTTTGTTCCAAATGTTGTCTTATTTATGTTGTATTACATGATGTTATATTACATATTCATAACTTAACACTTATGTAACATATGAGAGCACTAAGTGCTTTGAGGTTTTTTTATATAAGTTCTTAGGTCAATGAATTACAGTCTAGTTTGTTTAAGTTATGAATTTTCTTATCATGGAACCTCCTATTGTAATGAGCATGTGGCTAGCCACCGGCCCCATGTTCCAGGACTGTTAAGGTGAATTCTGGAATATAAATATGTTTAAATAGCCAAATGCCTCGTCATCTAATTAGTGACGCGCATGAGTGAATTAACGAGATTCCCACTGTTCCAAACTACTATCTAGCGAAACCACTGCGAGGGAACGGGTTTGGATAAAATAGCGAGGAAAGAAGACCCTGTTGAGGTTGACTCTAGTGTGGCACTGTAAGGAGACATAAGAGGTGTAGCATAAGTGAGAGATAGAAATATCGCATTAAAATACCACTACTTTCATCGATTCTTTACTTACTCGGTTAAGCGGAACGCAAACGTTGTTAACTTTAATAGGTTTTCAACTGTTATGGAGTTCTTGAATTAAACGTGTATGGGTGATGTTTTTTCAAGTGAAGTTAAATTCATTTTTTTTTGCTTGTTTCAAAAAGTTCATCAATTTAAATCCCCGAGTGATCCGATCCGAGGACACTGCCAGGCGGGGAGTTTGACTGGGGCGGTACATCTGTCAAAGAATATCGCAGATGTTCTAAGCCCAGCTCAGCGAGAACAGAAACCTCGCGTAGAGCAAAAAGCAACATCTGTCTTCATCTCGATGTTCAGTACGCATAGAGACTGCGAAAGCGCGGCCTATCGATCCTTTTGACTTAAAGAGTTTTTAGCAAGAGGTGTCAGAAAAGTTACCATAGGGATAACTGGCTTCTGGCGGCCAAGCGTTCATACCATCGTCGCTTTTTAATCCTTCGATGTCGGCTCTTCCTATCATTTTGACGCAGAAGTCATCAAGCGTTGGATTGTTCACCCACAAATATGGAACGTGAGCTGGGTTTAGATTGTCGTGAGACAGGTTAGTTTTACCCTACTGTTGATAAGTCTTTGCGATAGTAATCCTGCTCTGTACGAGAGGAACAACATTTAGTTCAGGTACAAACATTTGGTTTATGCACTCGGTCGAGCGGCCGGTGGTGCGAAGCTACCATCCGTGGGATTATGCCTGAACACTTCTAAGGCCGTATCCTTTCTAGTCAATGGAAGCAATGATATCTGGGAGTTTCGAATTGTGTTGAAAGGCTCAATAGAATGTGTATGTATTAGGTATTTATCATTTTTTTAATTTTACCGTATGGTGCATTTAGGATTTCGGTAGAATCTTTCTATGGGTATTCAATTTTGTTCAATGTCGAAACTTGGAATCGTTTGTATACGACTTAAGTATCTGCTCTTTGTGCACACCGCCCGTCGCTACTACCGATTGAATGATTTAGTGAGGTATTCGGACCAGTACGCGGCGAACCAGTTCAGCATTGCTGATGTTGCTGGGAAGATGACCAAACTTAAATATTTAGAGGAAGTAAAAGTCGTAACAAGGTTTCCGTAGGTGAACCTACGAAAGGATCATTAAAGTATAGTTAA
Source organism: Panorpa germanica (assembly GCA_963678705.1). Lineage (NCBI taxonomy): Eukaryota > Metazoa > Arthropoda > Insecta > Mecoptera > Panorpidae > Panorpa > Panorpa germanica. The sequence goes on along the minus strand of OY783211.1, from coordinate 2,060,149 downwards.
TTATTATATTTACAAAAAAACACTTTTATATTTTAAACGCAAGTTTTCTACTATTAAGATGGAAAAGTTTATATCAAATTGATAATCTTGTACTGGAATAGTAGAAAAAAAATATTGAATGGAAGTTTCATTAAATGGCTAAGTAAAAATATATTAGTTAAAACTTGTGATTGGGAGATGATATGTATACATACATAAAATTAAATCCTGAACGACTCTAGGGCTCTGAATCCAGTACTAGCCTGGTAAAACCTGGTAAAAATGGTTCCTCTAAGTAAAAATATATTAGTTGTGAAACCCAAACTTTTGCAGGAGTGGGGAAAATACATAGTACATAATATCGGCTTTTTCTAATAAAATCCACCAGTTCCGCAGCTAAGTAAAAATAAATTAGTTGAAACATGTTAGATGGATATACTGTTGTCTACTGAAGTAGAAACAGTAAGTACTAAAATGAATTTTATTTAAAGCCTGAACGTTTCTAGGGCTTTGAATGTAGGGTTATCAGGTCGACACTAGTAAAAATGTTTTATCTAAGTAAAAATATATTAGTTAAAATATATCCAGGGGGAAGTATGTGGTTGCAAAGTAAACAACTTTGACGGAAGTGACGAATTTGAAAGAATTTGAAGGCATTGATTTGAAGACAATGCGCTTATAGTAGGAAGGGGAGGCAGAGGGAATTGACGAAAGGGTTCTGTTAGAAATAATTCTTACAAAAGTACAAAAAAAGTACTGTTTTGAACGCTCTACATACAAAAAATGTCGTTTATATATTTGAGCACGCGGCTGTTATAATAAATATTTTTAGCAGCTCCTGTGTTTTTTATACATTTATAAAAAATAACGTTTGCTATACTGGTATTTTTTTATAAAGATGTGTTACACGTATTAACATCAAAAGTGTGTATTGTGAACGTGGCTGTTATGATAAATATTTTCAGCGGCTTGTATGTTTTTTTTTATTTAAAGAAAAAAACAACTTGCTATACTGTTATTCGATATCATAAAGATGTGTTATACGTTCACATAAATTGACTTTACACACTTTACAAATATATAAATTCATGCGCGCTCGCGTATGTGAATAGATTTCATGTCCCAAATTGGTTACAATATACAAAAGTTGGGGTGATTTCTGGAAGACAAATAAATATAAACTTATGGTAAAAAATTATATACAGCGACTTATATTTTTTATTCTTTATTAAATAAAACATATTTATAATACCGGGACATTCTCATATACATGTGTTTGATTTTACTGAACTTCGATGTAGAGATTTCGGTGTCCCACTCGGCACTGCAAAAGTATGTTTAAGTTACGGAACAAGTACAGAAAATGTTATTCCATGACCTAAAAGATTGAGTGGCTTGGTTAACTAAATAATATTCAAATACAAGATGTAGCAAAATATTATCAAGTATTATATGGCATTCTTGCATATAACTTTAAATATTTTCACAAACCTATGTGTTAAAGAAACAATTTATCTTTCATTAAATATTTATAAATTTCTTTTATTATCCAATTATTTTATTATCTTAGTCACCTTATAATTATTGTAAATCATTCACTTGAATTCATTAACATTAATTCATTCATTTTTTATCTTCTTAATATATATAAATTACGTGTCACGTTGTGTGTCCGCGATGGACTTCTAAACTACTCAACCGATTTTAATCTAATTTGTACACCGTGTGCAGTTTGATCCAACTTGAAAGATAGGATAGCTTGCATCTCAATTTATGATTGCAATATTATCTTATTGCAAATTATTTGTCTATTAATTATCTGTTAGCTCCAAACGATGACATCTGGCGACGATGATGCGACATCTGTTGACTAGATTGAGTAAATATTCTGTTGACTAGATTGAGTAAATATTCAATAGATGGCGCTATGTAATGTAATATGACAAAAACGTTAGACACAGCAACGCGTGGACAGCTAGTAGTTTATAAAAGTATGTTCATTTTTCACAATAGTATATTTCAAATAAAGGATTAAATAATTATCAATGGTTTTATAAACGAAACATCAGCAAACTTATACACATTAGATTGGGTGTTTACTTAATTGTATAAAATATAGACACCCAAACCCAAACACTACATTTCCGGACAAAGGTAGGATTATGGAGAGACAGTTTAAAAATGATGGGTTATAAGTTGAGAAGAAACGATAAATATTGGATTTAGTAGGGGATATTGTTTTTGTTGTTCTAATATACACCTGTGAAATTTTTAGACAACTTAAATATTCCGAAAAACCTAATATTATTTTAGTAAACTAGCTTCTAAACATTGCTAGAAATGTTTATATTCAATTGTGTGATGTGATGTAAAACTGTGAGAAAAAATAAATATTGGGGCTCTTATACTAAATATTATTTTAGTATCTAACTTTTTTTTAAACATTACTGGAAAATGGTATTTTCTATGATCTAAAACAAAATTTTTATTCTCACAACAATCTCTCCTAATCTGATTACTGGCATAAGCGTTACACTGGATATTTAATTTCATTTGCGACACAATTTGATGAAAATATGTTACAATTTTAGTCTGTACTTAATTTTATTCTCATTTTTATCTCTACGAGTATATTTTGTTTGTATTTTGCGACTGTGTGTTATTTTAAGCACGCGGCTGTTATGGTGAATATACAGCCGCTTTTGTTATTTCTTCTTTCTCTTTTTGAGACTCTGTGGTAATGTGACAGCGGCTATATCTCTAAAATATTTGTTATACTGGTATTCATTAAACATAATATAAAGATGTGTTATACGTAATATGCACAGTGTTCACAAAAATTCCCGATTAAGATATTTAAAACATTTGTTATACTGGTTTAGCCATAAAGATGTGTTATACGTGCTAGAGATCCCGGCAAAATTATATCCAAACAATTAAGAAAGTTGATAAAAAATTTATTTATCTACCCTGAACGATGGATCTCTTGGCTCGTGTATCGATGAAGAACGCAGCTATTCCTTCCTATTCTATTCGTTCCGCAGCTATTCCTTCCTATTCATCTTGACGCATGAACAACGACACACATGAACAACGACATTTCGAACGCACATTGTGGTCCTGGACCACTCCTGTCTGAGGGTCGTTTATTATAAACCAGACTGCTCTTATTGTATTTTACAAAAATTAAGCGCATGTTGGGTATTCCCATATTTAAAAAAATATGTGTTACCTTAAATAAACTAGCGGTGTATTTTCTTCTTTCTGTTTAATAATCACTTGTGATTATAATAAAATATGTAAAAAATTTACCAGTTGACCTAGGAATATTATGAATATTAAATTATTCTATATTTTAGACCGTCGACCTTAGGAAGAGATATTTACATGTATATAAAATATTTTCACAATAAGTGATACATAAGCAGTTTGATTGTAATATAAGTACCCATAGCAAAAAAATATTATTAGTATATATAAAATCACTGTAAATGTCTATACGTATATAAAGATTGTATATCGGCTGTTGTGTTATATGCTTAACTGCTTGTTCCTCGCATCTAAGTAAAAATATATTAGTTGTGAGAAACTTAAGCGAAGAGTTGAGAGTTTTTGAAAATATATAAGTACAAATATATTATATATTCCAATACTTTTGGAGAAGTATATTGATACGACGGCGCATCGGTGTACAAATCTTTTTTTAATGTGTATAGAATTACGAAAATATTTTGCTATAAAAGCGATGTACATAACATGCTGGTTCCTACTAAGTAAAAATATATTAGTAGCGCAACTACGCTATAGAAGTTTATCCAAAATATATATAATTTTCCGATAAATATATTTCGGTACTTTTGGATTAAATGTTATGTCCATAAATAGTTGTATAAACCATATGCTGGTTCTTCGCAAGTAAAAATATATTGGTTGCAACTAAGCTTAATAAAGTTTTTGAGTTAAATATATGGTAATTATATACGTATATTTTTCCTATACTTTTGTGTATGTTTTTATACAATCGTGAATCTTATAACATGTATCTTAACTGCAATAGCTATACAACACGTGTGTTGTGGCTTTGCGAAGATAAATTAGAATTTCAAATTTCATATATGTAAAAATATATTATATGAAATAGTCTTTCAGAAAGGAGATACAAAAAATATTTTTATATTCATAAGGAGTTTATTTGAGAGTTTTATATAGAATTTTTTTTTTTTTTATCACGACCTCAGATCAGGTGAGATTTCTCGCTGAACTTAAGCATATTATTAAGCGGAGGAAAAGAAACTAACTAAAATTCCCATAGTAGCGGCGAGCGAACAAGTAAGAGCCCAGCACTGAATCCCCACAGCACTGGATTCATTTATCCTGAGATCATGTAGCGCGTTTAAGTCTATTGAATGTGGCCAATTACCCATAGAGGGCCAGGCCCGTAAAACTGTTACTGATTTTGGGAGGATCTTTCCTTTGAGTCGGGTTGCTTGAGAGTGCAGCTCTAAGTGGTTGGTAAACTCCATCTAAGGCTAAATATAACCACGAGACCGATAGCGAACAAGTACCGTGAGGGAAAGTTGAAAAGAACTTTGAAGAGAGAGTTCAAGAGTACGTGAAACCGTTTAGGGGTAAACCTGAGAAACCCGAAAGTTCAAATGAGAAGAATCAGTATCTTACATTTGGTCGAGCATAGCATTTTTGTGATGATATTTTTAATGACTCACGTCATTTTTATGTTACACTGAATTTGTTATGTTAACTTGGCTATGGAGGTATGCACTTCTTCTCTAGTAGGATGTTGCAACTCATTGGATGTTAATCTAAGGTCCCTTATTGGTAGCCTATTTTATATATATTTCGGTATATGTGATTTAGACCAGTGGTGCTTACCCGATTAACTTGTTCGATGGTATAAGACATAATATTGGGCCGCCTACAAGGCATTCAAACTAATTTCAAGTGTGTATGGGGAACAGACCTAGTGCTGTTACTGAAACTGTTATACTGTTGGAATTTAGTATATTGAATAGACCCTTTATATTGGTTAGCAACGCTTTAGCTACTTTAGGTACTTTCAGGACCCGTCTTGAAACACGGACAATGGTCCGTGTGCGCAAGTGCGCAAGTCATTGGGACTTAATAAACCTAAAAGCGTAATGAAAGTAAAGATTCACCTTCCAAGTGATTTTAGGGAACATGTGTAATCCTAATGATTGCATTCACTGGACGTCTCATATTCATTGCGAATAGAGACGTACCAAGAGCGTACCCGTTGGGACCCGAAAGATAGTGAACTATGCCTGGTCAGGTCGAAGTCAGGGGAAACCCTGATGTAGGACCGTAGCGATTCTGACGTGCAAATCGATCGTCGGAACTGGGTATAGGGGCGAACGACTAATCGAACCATCAAGTAGCTGGTTCCCTTAGAAGTTTCCCTCACGATAGCTGGCATTTAAAATTTAGACTTTATAACGAGTCTCATCCGGTAAAGCGAATGTTTAGGGGCATTTGGGGCCGAAACGACCTCAACCTATTCTCAAACTTTAAATGGGTGAGATCTCTGGCTTGCCACTTTTGGTAAGCAGAACTGGCGTTGTGGGATGAACCATACGCTGAGTTAAGGCGCCTAAATGACGCTTATAGGACACCATGAAAGGCGTTGGTTGCTTAAGACAGCAGGTCGGTGGCCATAGAAGTCAAAATCCGCTAAAGAGTGTGTAACAACTCACCTGCCGAAGCAACTAGCCCTGAAAATGGATGGCGCTGAAGCATTATGCCTATACTCAGCCGTTGGGGCAAGTGAAGTATTTAAAACTTTGTTATAATTATTATAAAGCCTCATTGAGTAGGAGGGTCGCAGTGGTGTGCGCAGAAGGGTCTGGTCGTAAGACTGCCTGGAGCAGATCTTGGTATTAGTATCAAATACTTCAGCGAGGGCATGGAGGACTGACGTGGAGAAGGGTTTCGTGTGAACAGCTGTTGCACACGAGTCAGTTGATCCTAAGCACTAGGAGAAATCCGAATGTTGATATAGTGTTTTTACAAAATAGTTTTTTTTAATAAATTTTTAATGTATTTGTGTGTTGTTCCTAAGTATTTTATTATATATTGTTTGCGTAAAAATATGGCAACAATATATAAGTAGCGTAGAATATAGCAAAATACAGCGCGTAAAAATATAGCGGGAATATCCGAAGTATTTTATCATATATTGTTTGCGTAAAAATATAGCAACAATATATAAGTTACGTAGAATATACCAAAATACTGTGCGTAAAAATTTAGCGGGAGCGCACTATACAAAAAAAATATGCTAGCGTATATATATATAAAAAAAAGTATTACAATCAGATTAATTAAAACATCTACGTTTATGTACAGATACAAATAAATAGAATTAATTGCAATGAATACCCTGAGAATTACAGCAGCCGCTGAAAGTACTCTAGTTGGCCTGAACATTTTCCTATTTATATTATATTTCTATATTCTACTTCAATAGACTATTAGAACATAACCTAAGTTTATTTTCATTTAAGTGTCATAATAAAAGTCTCCACACTTTTGAAAATGCTACGTTTGGTATACCTGTGGATAAAAAAAATTGGAAAAAATTATGAAGCTGTCAGTTTACATGCGTTTATAGGCGCTTTGAAATTGATTAAGTTATTTAAAAATATCAGTGGTAGTATCAGTTAGAATAAAATTGAGGATCAAAGTACCAATAATAATTTGTAAGTTTTACTAACTATTATAAATTATCATTTATTTTGAATTAAACTTTGCACGGCTTCCATTCATTTTTTTTATTCGAGGTTATAGAATTATTTTCCATCAATTATTTTGTATTGCATCAAATAATATTCACATATTAAAAATTCAATAATACTCTATGATAATTTATATTGCAATAATTAAGAAAATACATTTACAATCTTTTTATCACTAGTTATTACGAAAATTCAGTTAACTTTACCTGAAGAATGATTCCGTTTATCAAACCAACTAAGCTATAAACAAATTGAAATATATAATTAATTAGTTGTTTCACATTATGATTATGTGTATTTTATAGAATGACTTGTTTTTAGATTATGTACTTTCTCGTAATTTTTTAAATGCATAATATTTATACACGAAATTTATATTTTCAGAGAACGAAAAGAATTTTACAAATACCTCAATATGAGTCGCAAAGAAGCATTATCTACTTTCATTCAGCAGATTCATGGAAGACCTGTTGTAGTAAAGCTCAATAGTGGGGTTGATTACAGAGGTGGTTAAAAAAACACTTTTGACAAAATAAATTTATTCAAAAATATAAAACATTACATATTTTTATACGATATACTTATTTAACAATTCCCTGTTACAGGTGTTTTGGCTTGTTTGGACGGCTGCATGAATATTGCTTTGGAACAGACTGAGGAGTACGTCAATGGCCAACTGAAAAATAAATATGGAGACGCTTTCATTCGTGGAAATAACGTTCTATATATAAGCACACAAAAGCGTAGAGTTTAAGTTTCTGTCTACTAGTTTAAGACAATTATGTTTTTCTTTTGTTTTATTTTTCTTTCAATTTAATTTTCTAAGTTTCTAACATTTTCTTTTTGATTTATTAAATAATCTTTTTATAAAAAATAAAAGAAGTAAAATAAAAATACGTTTTTGTTATAAATGAGAAGTATGTATGTTTCTAGAAGTATCTTAAAAAATCAGCTAAACTACTCTTCTTTAAATGACAGAAGATCACATATTAGAAGTAAATTTTCGGTAATTATTATCTTAATTTAAAATTTTAATAAAACAAAAGTTTTAAAATAATTTTAATTAGAGTGCATACATCTCCATTCACGCTACAACTGTAAATTAGATAAAAACTAGTTTTTAGTAATGCATTTACTTACGATTTCTGCAGTTTAAGGTTTAAATCCATTTCCAAATCTTTCAATAAGTTTCTTTCCAAATTTTCCATATTTTTTTTCATATAATTTTCTATTTTTTAATCCGTGAAGCTTCCGTTTCTTCGTGAAATTCAAACGCTCGATCAACTGAATCTGGACCATTTAGATAATTCATAGGATTTGTTTTCTTAAATAATTCTAATAATTCAGACTGAGTATCACAGTTAATATTATTACTCTTAACAACAATTAATAAAAAAAACTAATAACAATTTAATCTGGACCATGATTTTGTAACGTTGTTTGCTCTTATAGATTATCAGTAATACTGATGTATACATTTATCATTTTTTTTTTATTAATGTTTAAAGCAATCTTGAGATGAAAGTGCAGATTTTTTTATACGTATGTAATATACAGCTTTCTTTTCAAATAACTTTTACTACATTCTTCAACATTGATTATGGAACTGACGCAATAAATAAACATATTTTAAACTTTCATTATGGGGACGACTACTTATTAGTTGAATGGTTGACCACCAATCGTTTTTTTAACAACATTGTTCGAGCAGTAAGGGAATTGGGCAATGACTTAAACGATTAAATACACCTATGATTGCTTAAATACTTGAAATGTACAAAATATAGAAAATTATAATTTTTATTAGAAATTTATTAACACTTTACATAATTATACATATATATAAATATAAAATAGAATTTAAACTAAAATATAAAACACTTTTCGAACATTAAAAATGATATTTTTAATGAATGCCCTCTAAGGGTGAATATGATTTATATTGGTATAATTCCGGTCCACCGTATCCGTAAAGTAATTTGCCCTTTCCGTTTTCGTCATAATATGGGTATCTATATTTTGGCCTATAATAAAATAAAATATATACTTTATTATAATAGCGAGCCACACATGTATTTTGAACTATTCATATAGTTTAGTTAGGTTGCATTTTTAATGATTGCAGGCGGAATAATTTCTTTATTTTTACTGTTATTTAAAAATTAGATGTTACCTTTTAAAATATTGGAAATTTGGAGCACGTGGTGTTATAGTGGCTTCAATTATTGGTGCTGCGAAAAATATGAGAAAGGCTGTGATTTGAATACACTGAAATAAAAGAGTAATTATTACAATATTTTGTATTAGAAACTATTTAAAAGTGTTGCAACCAAGACAGTTACAAAACTTACGAAGTAGATTTATTATATTTGAGAGATATACAATGTTATAAAATATTATGTTTAGAAAAATTCGCTTCATGTAGAAAACGCAATGGAGTTGTTAACCATGTGTTAATTTCTATGAAACTGGAGTTTATATTTTTGAAAGTTCGCTATCAGAATTTTAAATTTTCAATTATTTTGTATTAAATCGCAATATTATATGAGACATTGACAATTAAAATAGTCATTTTTTACCATTTAATCATTGACCCACAAACTAACTAAGTTCTCCACTGGCGTCACGTCCGAGTCCTACCGTCTTCATCCATGAATTGCCTTCTCTTTTATACAACAGAGTGTAAAAGAGATACATACAAGTGGCAATGATACGTCAGTTTCAATGGGTTTGTGTCCCATGTCTTAATTTCTATAAAAGTGTACTATATATTGATAAAGTGGGTAACTAGAACCTCAAATGTTCAATTATTTTTTAATAATTCGCTATATGTTAAGAGATAGTAACAATTAAAAAAGTCATTTTGTCTCTTTAATTATTAAAGGGATTCAACGTTGTACACATTCCAAGTGCGTGTGACATCACAACCGCTGCCAACCTTACAGCTCATAAATCTCTGCTATATGTATTTATATATCAAAATATCAAATATTATTTACAGCTATTTCAAGGAACAATAAAATTTCAATATTATGTCTGCCGTAACAAGGTTAAATGAAATAAAAACTCATACAAATGGCCGACCATTTCTAGCGCTAAAACTACAATTCAAACTTTTAATTGCTATATCTTCGTCAACATTTAAATATTTAATAAAATAGACACGCCAATACACATTTATTAACATCAATTTCAATCAACAATTGAAAAATCGACCACTAAAAAATGAGGACACAAGTTCATTAAGCGAGTACACAAATTTAAATTTTAATTAGCTACATCTCCTTCATCATTTGAATATTTAAAAAAAATAAGGTCAAAATAATCGGATATATTTTCACCTATGTTTCTTTAAAAAAAATTAAAAAAATACATCTAAAAAATGAGTCCTCAAACCCAATAAATAATTATTAGCTGAGAAATCTATTGTCTTTCTGTTTTGTTATACATTAGAATGTATATGTGCTGTATCTAATGTGTATACATTAGAATGTAATTACAACTGTCTTTATGCATTGTCCCATAAAAGTTATATAAAATAGACAACACTAAATCAACAACTATATCATTATTTTTGGAAATACAGCGGATTAGTCCGGTGATACAACCTATGGAGCACTGCAGCTAATATATTCACAACATAACTGAATTAATGAATATTGAAGTTTAAACTATTCAAATATAAATTTGGAATAAAGAAACATATCCGGTTAACTTTTAGTTTTTTCCAAAATAAAGTTTTTGCACTCAAGTTTAAATAATATTAACAAATAACATATCTACTATATATAAATAAATGCTACGTTATATGAATATCACAAAAATTAAATTATATAAAATAAATACACTTAAAATAGTTGTCTCTACATTTGACATACCAAATATAAGATATTAGTTGTTTTCACCATTTTAACACAATTTTTAATTACTTTTATATAATACTAGTCTTTTATAGTTAGTTGTAACTTTTGAACTAAAGTCAGTTTTATGTTACATATGCATATGCTACGTGAGCATGGCCTTTTGGACTTTATTTTCAGTGAAAGTAAAAACACCGTTGCCAATTCGACCAGACTTAAGTAATATAAGCTTACATCTAAATTTATGATTAATTATTATGATTTATTATTAATTATCTGATTTTAAAAGATGGCGACATCTGTTTATAAATAGATTGAGTAAATATTCTGTTGACTAGATTGAGTAAATATTCAATAATAGGGGTTTTCCCCCACTATTACACATGAACCTTCACGTTGGTCCCAGCCGTCAGCACTGCCTTGGGGTAAGGGTCCTTGGACCCCGACTCGACGAGGGTGCTGCGAATCATGTGTATGGGAATACACATTTATGTGTTAAATCCTAAGTTAGTTGTACTTAGGCTCAACAAAAGGTGCAGCCTACCATGTCCCTACCGACCACTCCAGATAGTGTTAAGCGCAAGCAATGGCGGAGGGTTTTTATAAGAATAAGGGCGTGCCAAGTCTTTAGTTTTTTTTCAGCAGGCGCTACATACAATAATAATACAGAGCAGAACCGACCGGGTCCACCGACTGGTTGGCCTGCTGATACAAATGATGAGGAAGTTGAATCTCCCAAATTTAAATGTGGGAATTGTGGGAGAGACTTTAGTAGTTATAGAGGTTTACAAGTCCATAGGCAACGTATGCATCGAGATGCATACAATGCTGACATTGTCATTGCGGACCGTAAAGTGAGGTGGTCAGAAGAGGAAATGCGGTTACTGGCAAGTTTAGAAGCCAGAGGGAATCAAGAGAACATAAGATTTATGAACCAATATTTAATGCATTATTCCGAGTTTTCAACTCGCACCCTAGAGTCTATAAAAGGGGTTAGACGTAGAGCGGACTATAAGGAATTTGTCGTTGAAGCACAACGCAGCCTTGCCGAAACTGATAGGGAAGCTTTCAGTGAGAATAGAGAGAAAGTACCTTGTGGCTCGGTAAATAGCGAACCTCCTAGTGAGAGTATAGAGGATGTAGCTAGTGGCTTGGCCTATGTGCGTGACGGTTACCCTGGCTCTAGTGGGAGTAGGTGTAGAAATGTGATATCCAGTGAACCCGTCAGTGAGAGTGAGGAGGGAGCTGATTTGGTAATCGATGACCCCGGTTCGAGCGAGAGCAGAACAAATGGCTTGGAGGGTGGCGATGGGAATGGTCCCTTGTGTGAGAGGCAGGGTGACGTGGATACTAATGTGCTGAATGAGATACGGTTAGCTATTGAGGCACTGCTACGCCAGACTGTTGTGCCGGGTAAAGGGTTTAACATCCAAGTCCTGCGAGAGGCGGGTGTTAAGGCCTTACAAGAGCAGAATGTGTGCAGTGTTTTAGACCGGTGGCTGAATGGTTGTTTTACCATTCCAAGACTTTAGTCAGTACTGCGTAATATAATACAACATCAGAAACGGCGCCGTAGGCTTAGTAAGAAAGCATTAGGACGAAAAGAATATGCGATTATGCAGAAATTATGGTTTAAAAATCAAAAAGGGCAGCGCAGAGAGTATAAGACGGTGAGTCTTTCATCACTTACTCTCTGATATTAGGGAGTTCTAGGGCGGTTTGATGGGGCAAATGTCTACTACAGGTTTTGTGGGAGCGAGGAGAGTGAGAGGCTCCTCTAACCCTGTTTGGGCGCCAGTTTCGGTGCATGAAGTAGAAACCTTAAATATGAAGATGTCCTCATGCCCTGGGCCCGATGCTATTACAACAAGGCAGTGGTGTGCTGTCCCGCCGTGTATTAGAGCGCTAATATATAATGTTATAATGCTCCAAGGCCAAGTACCATCTTAGTGGCTCTTAACTGATATAATATTGATTCCAAAATCTCTGGCTCCAGAACATCCGTCAAATTACCGACTTAATTCATTCTCTAACATTATTGTTGATCGCGAGGCTAGCGATCCAGTAATGATGTAGCCGTCGCGGCATCCCGAACAATACGAATGCAACGCAAAGTATCTTGGTGTTGTGTAGTACTTCGAAATCTTGGTGTAGCATCCAATTCAGCTACGAATCGGAAACGTTATTGGGCTAACATTCTACATAGTTCGGTTGATTATTGAACTAGTAGAATCCGCAAAAGTTTCCGCATCTACTGAATGGGTTGACAGGTACTGCCATCAAATACCGGGACGTGATTACATACAGCACGTACATGTGCAAATAAATTGCCTACCTACTTTAATTAGAACGTCAAGAGAGCTGCGCAGAGCGGGCAGGGCTGCAGAGCCGGCTGCTCGGACATGAAGACAGGGGCTCATGTCGTGCAAAAATGTTTTAGGACACATGGAGGTAGAGTGTTGCACGAACTCTGGGCACGGCTTTATTCCAGAAAGGTTATTCGGTATCCGCTGAACCGCATGTCATTACTCAAGCGGGGATGCGCAAACCTGACATTGTTGCTATCAAAGACGGAAGCTGCCAAGTCATAGATGTGCAAGTTGTAAGTAGTGCAGGTAGCATGGATACCAAACACCATCAAAAGGAAAGATACTAGCCGGATACTCAGGGCTTTAACAATGAACTTTCAAGAGTATTCCAAATAGACCCATCTCGGGTCTACTACACAACTTGCACTATCTCATGGAGGGGAGTATGGGCTGCACGTTCGTACAGTGATCTAATATCTTTTGGGATACCTCCGAGCACCCTCAGAAGCATTACTACTAGAGTGCTTCAGAGAAGCCACACTAATTTTACAAGGTTTTCACAAATAACCACAACAAGACCGAAAAAATAAACTTCATCGTTTAGGAGAGGGCGGAAAACCAGCCGCCTAGTTTACAGGGGCGCCTATCATCTTAGCCCTGGAGGTCGTATGATAGTAATTTCCGTTAAGACATGTTATAATTGTAATATACGAATTAATATAACAGAAGTGTTATATCTTTATTACTTAAGATTTATTGTAACATATGAGGGTACTTTAGTGCTTAGAGGTTTTTACAATAAGTTAATATGTCAATAAAATACAGTCTAGTTAGTTGAGCAACTGAAATATTCTGTCATGTGACCTCTATGTGTAAGGAGCACGATGCTTGTCACCGGCCCCATGTTTTATAATGTAAGGTGAATACTGGATAATATTTAATTTTAAATAGGGGCTCTTGAACGGCTACGGGAGGAGGGGCCTGTCTCCAAGTCGGTGTTCGGGCCTTGGTCTGATCATCGACTTGAAGACGCGCTTTTCTAAAGCCAGTCCAAACAAGGGTGTGTCGCGGTGAGTCGGCGCTTGAATAACCAAGCGGCAAGAGGGGGAGTCAACTACGGGCTTCGGCTCAAGATGTCTGGGTTGCCAGCCCGTCATCCATAAACACTGTAGGCACATTAGAAGAGAGAAAAATTTATAATCTCCGGTGGAGGCCTCGGACTGCAGGACCTACAGAAGATCGTCCGGACATTAACCAAGATGGTGCAGCAGGTTATTTCCAACACCACAAAGGGACCCATGATCCTGCACCACCACTACCGATTGTAACCAATACAAGTAACCCAATAATGACACAGCCGACCTCCCGAAGAGGACCCCAATTTAAGTGTCCTAAGTGTAAGAGACTCTTTAAGTCTAAAATAGGACTGGGAGTACATAAGAGGGGGGCACATCCTGATCAATACAACGCTGAAATCAGACCTGGCGACATTAAGAAGAGGTAGAGCGGAGACTTTTAGCTAGAGAGGAGGCCATAGGTCTGTCCCGAGGTGTACGGTTTATTAACCAACACCTACATTAAGTATTCCGAGGGACACGAACACTCGGGACCATCAAGAGAGTCCGGAGGACTGCTGCATACAAAGCACTGGTGGAAGCAGCGTCCTTAGACCTGTCGCGGGTGATCGAGAGAAAGATCTCTTTACCATCGGCCGACAGCCAAGACATAGCAGTTACTTAACCATCTCCTGGCACTTTGCAGAGAAGCTCGATGTGAAGCACGGCGGCGGAATCACACCGGGTGGCGATACGCGAGGTGATACCCGTTGTGAAGCAAATCCAGGGGTTTGCTACTGAACACCTTCTAAAAGTCCCCCCAACCTGCTAGAAGACGCGGACGTGGCAAATGGACTCCGCTAGTGGCTTTTGCAGGTATTTCCGCCCCCTTTGGCGCCGCCAAAGAAAAACTAAAGAGGCACGAAGTCAAGGAAGCCTCGGTCGAAAAAGCTCGCAGGGCCCACACGCAGAGACTCTTTAGGTCCAACATGGAAAGAGTCTCCAGGGATATCCTGGACGGACCGGTATTAGTAGTAACCCCCAATGTGGAGTCTATGACTAAGCATTGGGGGTCTTATGTTGCTGAGCCATCACTAGTGGTCCCCAGGGTGAATCCTTCAATGAGGGAGGACCTTAAATTTGTGTGGCATCCAGTGTCTTGTGAGGAAATGGTCTAAGTCACAGTTGGACTCGGATCCGCACCAGGAGTAGACAGGGTTACCGCTAGGCAATGGCGCGCCGTTCCCGCCAGCATTGAGGCACTGTATTTTAACATTGTAATGGAGGTGGGAAGTTTCCCACAAGATATAGTGGCAATGAGCATATTCGTGCCGAAAAAAAGTAGAGCATCAGAGTCATCGGATTTCAGACCAATTTTGATTGCGTCAACAGTCGACCAACACCTGCATAAGATCTTGGCAACGCAAAACAGGACTTTTGCAGGACAGGCAAAGATGTTTCGCAGACAAATGCGCCGAGAACATCGCAACATTAGCTGCTTTTCTGAAGGACGCCCGAGCGAAGTTGAGAGAGGTGCATGTCACCTCTCTCGACGTAGCAAAGGCGTTCGACAGTATTAGCCATGAGGCAATTAGCGCTAGGTTAACGACATTGGGACTTCCATCATGCTTCGTGACTTACATGGCCAACACTTACGAGGCCAGCCGGACAATGTTTGAGGTACGGGGAGAGCCTCTGTCATCGATCCTTTTCTGTCTAGTGGTGGATGATATCCTTTCTAAAGTTCCGCCTGAGATCGGGTATGATCTGGAAGGGACAAGGATAAATGCATTAGCGTACGCCGATGATATTCTCCTTGTCTCCAGCACCAGGATGGATATGTGCATGGCTTGACAATGTGTGGAAGAGCATGCCGCCAAACAAGGGCCGTTGCTGAACGCAGCTAAATGTGTAGCACTCTGTATTGTGCGTGCCGGTAAGGTAAAGAAATATAAGGTCCTGAAGCCCCAATTTCACCTGGGGAATGCCAGTGCCATTAAACAACTATCTCTCTCTGAGGAGTGGAGGTATCTCGGTGTGGATTTCAGGCCTATAGGAAAGAGGCTAGCCAGCAGTTCGATGGCAATAGAAATGGAGAGACTTACAAAGGCGCCGTTGAAGCCGCAACAACGGCTGAAGTTACTGCGAAGCTTCCTGGTAATAAGGTTTTATCACGGACGGTCTTGTCAGGAACTACTCTCGGGAAACTAAGAGCGCTAGATAGGTAAGTTCGTGATAATATCAGGAGGTGGCTCAGGTTGCCACACGACACCGCAAAAGCATACTTCCACGCAACTGTAAAGGATGGAGGCCTGGGTATTCAATCTTTCACCACGACAATACCAGGGCTCGTGTATGAGCGCCTGGGAAAATTGAATTCTTCAAATGTTGAATCCATCAAGGCAGTGGCAAGGTTCAGCTGGGTCGCGAAGCGGCTAGCCTGGCTGATCGTGCCTTGAAAGTGGATGCTGTGTCTGTCAACAACAAGGACCGAAGAAAAAAGTGGTAGGCCCAACGCCTTCATGCGTCTGTGGACGGACTTGTGTTTCGGGAGAGTGCGAAAGTCACCGCATCAACTTATTGGGTATATGCGGGTAGCTATGGCATAGCAGGCCATGACTACGTTCAACATCATCACGTTCATATCAATTGCCTCGCTACGAAAGTTAGAACTTCCCGAGGGATCCGAAGAGCAACAAACGGGTGACATGCCGAGCAGAGTGCCAGGCTTCTGAGACTGAAGCGCATGTCATCCAGAATTGCCATAGGACGCACGGTGGCCGTATAAGGCAACACGATGCGATATGCGCGATCGTTGCAAAGAGCTTGCGGGACGTAGGCTGGGTCATAAAGCAGTTGTATACTGCACCAGCAGAGGCAAATCGTGCACGGCCTGACATAATGGCAGAGAAGCAGGGCGAAATTGTAGTGGTTGACGCGCAAGTAGTGAGTGGTGCCACGTCATTGTATGATGACCACGACAGAAAGGTCGCAAAGTAATCAACCAACGAAGGACTAGTGTATTTCCTAGGAAGTCAACATATTTCGGCGAATCCTATCAAGTTTACTTCGTGTACCCTTTCCTGGAGAGGGGTATGGTCAATGAAATCAGCACAAGACTTAATGGACTGAAATCAGAAAATATTTTTAAAAAAATCGCGGTTGAGGAAAAGAACATTTTGTGGTATTACTACCAGAGTTTTGCAAGAGAGCCATACCAACTGGACCAGATTCAACCAGATGACCACGGTAATGCCTCGCACCGGCATTGGTTAGAGAATCTAACGATCATCTTCATCTCGGTCACCAGATGCCACAACATTATAAACTGGAAATGTACTTAACACATCACTTATGTATGTATGATATTGTTGTTGCGTCATACATTTTACTATATCACTTACTATTAGGGTATTTTAAAGTAACAGAAATGTATTATTATTTAAATTTTTTTAGTTCCATCACTACTATTTTTGAGTAAAAAGACACAGTTGGTGCATCTGCAAGTATAAAAAATATCAAAGTTAATAATAATTTTAATATTATATTTTATATAGCAGCACTTGTGTGAACAAATGAGCATGTTAAAATAAAAAAAAAATTATTTTCTAACTATATATTTGTATGTAAAAATTTACTTTTTTGTATGGAATTTCACTTTATCACCCACTCTTAAGGTATTTTAATGTAACAGAAATGTATTATTATTTTAAAAATTTTATTTTTTTAGTTCTATCACTACTATTTTGGAGTGAAAAAGACACAGTTTGTACAACTGCATGTATAAAAAATATAAAAGTTATTCATAATTTTAATTTCATATTATATATAGCAGCACTTGTGTGAACAAATGTGCATGTTAAAATAAAAAAAAAAATATTTACTAACTTTTAACCAAATATTTGTATGAAAAAATTTATTTGTTTGTATAGAATTTAACTTTATCACTCACTCTTGAGGTATGTTAAAGTAACAGAAATGTATTTTTATTTTAAAACTTTTTATTTTTTTAGTTCCATCACTACTATTTTTGAGTAAAAAAAACACAGTTGGTACAACTGCAAGTATAAAAAATATAAAAGTTAATAATAATTAGAATTTCATATTACATGTAGCAGCATTTGTGTGAATAAATGTGCATGGTAAAATAAAAAAAAATATTTTTAGTAAGTTTTAACCATATATTTGTATGTAAAATTTTTTTTTTTGTATAGAACTTCACCTTATTACCCACTCTTAAGGTATTTTAAAGTAACAGAAATGTATTAATATTTTAAAATTTTTATTTTTTTAGTTCCATCACTACTATTTTTGAGTGAAAAAGACACAGTTTGTACAACTGCAAGTATAAAAAATATAAAAGTTATTCATAATTTTAATTACATATTATATATAGCAGCACTTGTGTGAACAAATGAGCATGTTAAAGTAACAAAAATTTATTTACTATTTTTTAACCATATATTTGAATTTAAAAATTTATTTTCTTGTATAGAATTTCACTAAATCACCTACTACTTTCTTGTCTGTGTGGTGACCGGATTGAAAGAATAGTCCCAATGTAGCTCATGCATGTCGTAAGAGGCGACTAGAATGGGTATAGATATGAGGATGGGGTCTCATATCTATTATTTTGTTGCCCTGGCTCTGAGCACTGGCTGACTCGCAAGAGGGAAGCGGTTGTGCGAGGATGCAGGACGTGACGTGGGGCTCACCGACTAATCAAGTCAGGGGCAAGTGAGCGACGGAGTAAAAGGTAACGTTGAGATCTCCGTACTGGGGGTGCTGTGACGAGTGTAGGGATAACCTATCTCACGATCAGTACCTTGGTGGCCCAGGAATGCTAGGAACTGAATATCCCTATTAATTATGTAATCCCACTTTATGATGTTATGGCGTGTTAATGGTTTTGAAATGGTTTACGCTTTTGATGTTGGCCAAGGGGTGCAGACCTTGTTAAAAACTGCACAATTTAAATTTTGAAATAAATACTTTATGATTAAAAAGGGATCGATACTTTTATCTCCTTATGATGGTAGTTACGAATGAAAATAATACAAATAGTGGAGACCATGGCCCCGGTCTCCTTCGGACGCAAGAGGGGGTTCACGATGACAACTTAAATAGGATAAAGATATTTGTTTCCGATAAATATGAAAATGTGTACTGTCCGCTGTGTCTATTGCGAGGAACCAACATGCTTTGTGTAGGACTTCCCGAAGCAAACCGACATCTGACGCTAGAACATCCAACGTTTACGCTGGAGTTTAACTGAAATAATATGTGCGAGAAGACATACAAGACATACAAAGGAATAATTCAACATTTCACACACTGCGAGGGGCCTATTATGGCTCCCGAAGAACAATTTAAGTGTGACACTTGTGGCATGTCTTTTAAAACACAGAGGGGGTTAAGCCTGCATACGAAGCACGCACACCCAGAAATAAGAAATACTCAAAGATTCGCAGGAACAGCTGGTAACCCCAGACCAAGTAATAGACTATCTAAATGGACGGACGAAAAATTGAATACGTTAATGACAAATCTTGACCGGTTCTCACATGTCAAGAACATAAACATGGAAATGGCTAAATTGATTTGAGATTACTAAAAACGAAACAGATAGCTACAGCTAGTAATGCAAACAATACTCGAATAAGTTTACACAATATTACCATACGTGACACTATAGGAACGCCGCCTAGAGCGCGTCCAGACAATCAGGCCTGTACCTCAACACCTACCAGTCGTGTAAATAGGCTCGTTGAATTCTTCAATAATGCTGAACCCCACAATACCACAATATGTAACATTTCCCTCAACCAGATTCACGGCATCATGCATGAGTTTGTCCGGGAAGAGATAGATTATGTTGGAACGATCGATACTTTATGGAATGAATGGAAGCTACCAACAACAGCTTCGGCTGGTATGTTAGCTTTAAACAAAGCTATAGATGATCTCGTAGAAGTCGGAGCGTCACGGCCCGACCTACAAATCTCTGTTAACGAAATCGCAATAAAATTCCAAGAGTTGCTGCTGCCAGATACAGACCAGTCTGTACGCCAGGTAACTTCAACTAGAAGACGTAGAAAGGGGAGAAGTAACAGATAAACAAACAGACGGGCTCGAAGAAAACATGCGTATGCAACTACGCAAGACATGTTTTACAAGTGCCCGAAGAAGCTCGCAGAAACAATATTTAGCGGTGAAGAGCATAATAATTCCGCTAGTGCGAAAGACCTAGACCCTAATAAGGTCGAAAAATTTTACAAAAGCCTATGAGGTACAAAAGGTAACCACAGTTTACATCGAGTCTTCTTGGTGAGCGCACGTATTTACAATAAACAAAACAATAAAATAAATAGTGATCTTTTTTTTTTGCAAATTAGAATATTTTTTTTTTTCGTGATTTATTTTTTTTAAATTATAATTTATATTATTATTAAGTGTTATTAATAAGAAGTGAAGTAACTTCTATTTAATTATCACTGGTTAATTAACAATATGGATATGGAGGTTGAACCTCCCGATAAAAATCCGATCAATAAAAACAACTCTGTGACTAACAAATCAATTCCTACAGATAAAACATCCAGTGATATAACAGAAAACTTAAATAACAATAGTGACAATGTTAAAAAAATATTTAATAATTTATACAACACAGAAACAAAATATGACTCGTATAAAGTAATGATAGTTAAAAATAATAGTGATGGAAATACATTTTTTAGTTCTCTTAAATTAGCAGAAATAATATGTAAAATTAGCAATAAATCTAATATAATAGAAATTAAAAAAGTGGGAAGAAATAGAGTAATCGTTCAATGTGCTAATGCAGTACTAGCTAACGAAATTACCAAATCAACATTGCTGAAAAACAATGGGTATGAAGCGTTTATACCATTTTACTGGTGCACAAAAGTTGCTATTATAAAAGGTGTTGATATTGAATATTCGGAAGATACAATTTTAAATAATATAGAGTGTCCACCTTTTAAAGTAACGAGAGTGCAAAGGTTAAATCGAAAACTAAGAGTTGACGGAGCTATTAAATATGAACCCAGTACAACAGTGAAATTATTCTTTGAAGGACTTGCTATTCCTGCTTATGTTTACATGTGGAGAGTGAGACGAGCATGTGAACCATTTGTACAACAGACGATACAATGTTATAATTGTTTTAAATTTGGACATGCAGCCACAAAATGTAGAGCAAAAGTAGCAAAATGTAAATTCTGCGGAAGTGAAGATCATTTACGTACTGCATGCACATCTCCTAATCCGACATGCATAAATTGTAAACTTAACCACGAGGCTACAGACAATAAATGTCCTGAAAAAAAAAGACAAATCAAGATAAAAGATCTCATGGCCCAACACAATCTCAGTTTTTATGAAGCAAAATTAGAATTAACAGAAAAAAATACAGACTATTTATACTCAGTAAGAACTCAAAACTCTTTTGAAGCTCTAAACTACAATGAGACTTTTCCCAATATCACTAATAAATACAATAGTATCAACATAATTCCAACATACAAACCAAACCCTTTAACCAGAAGAACTAATACCAGAGTGAATAAATCAAATACAGGTAACTCGTTACAAAGATCTTACAGTCAACCACAACCTACGACATCCACTAAAGAACCAATTCCAAAAAGAAGAAGAGAAGAAAAGAAACCTAACAATGAAGAAAGCGACACATACCTTAAGATAACTAATCAAGGAAAAAACAGAAAGCAAATCAACCAAGAGACACCTGATATTACAATGGAAAACAATGATAATGATACTTGCTATACATCAATATATAATAAAAATAATGATGACAAAATTAAAAATACAAACAAAGACCCAAATATTACATCCCAATCCCTTAGAAGCTACAAGAAACAAATATCTAGTGTACAATGACCAAACTCGTAAGAAAACATCGATATATAAATTAAGTTTATTTTTTAAAAATCTATTCACATCACTAAACCTAATCGTTTAATAAATTTACTAAAATATTAAATCAACAATAATTATATAAACGGAGAGAAAAAAAAATAAAATAAAATATATAAATAAATCTAACAACAAGACCAAGGACAGATATAAAAATCAATAATTAATTAAAACAGTTAAAATGATAAATTTTATTCAATGGAATTGCAGAGGAGTCAGATATATTAAAGAGGAACTACAACATATGTTACAGAAGCATAACATACATATATGCATACTATCAGAAACGTTTTTAACAAAAAATATCAATTTCAACATCAAAGGTTATTTTATTGAAAGAGAAGATAGGATACAGAATACAAACTATAATCCCCACGGGGGTGTTGCTATCTTGATTCATAAAGCTATAAAATATAAACGAGTAATGCTAAATAACCCATTTAATTCGGTCGAAATAGTTGGAATAATTTTAACACATAACGAAACTGATGTAATATGTATTTTATCAATCTATGCTAAACCGAATCATAAACTATCTAATTCTAATTGGTCACAGATAATACAACAAATAGATGTTCCTGTTATACTTGCTGGAGATTTTAACGCGACTAATCTTGCTTGGGATATAAATTGTCCAGGTAGTCAGTATGAAGGTAACGAATTGTTAGATTTCATAGAAAACGAAAATCTAAATATTATTAACGATGATAAACCAACTAGAGTAAGCAATCTCAGTACAAGGGACAGTATATTGGATCTCACATTGGTATCAATGACGTTAACACAACAAATTACTTCGTGGCAAGTTCTTGCAGATAGCTTAGGTAGTGATCACTACCCAATTTTTTTCTGTTTGAATGACTATAATAAAGACCGTTACCGTACATCTGAATATTTAACGAGGAGAAATTTCCGAAAAGCAGATTGGGAGAAATATAGCCTTGAAATAGAAAGCAGAATTTCAAACCTTAGCACAAATGGAATCACAAGTAATCCCCAAGATGTTGAAAACAAATACAACCAATTTAGAGATGTTATTAATAATTCGGCAGACATACATATCCCATCTACCAGATTGTATAATATAACTCCTAATAAAATAAAACCGTCTTGGTGGGACACTGAGTGCAATAAAATGATAGCTCAAAGAAAATTAGCACTAACTATTTTTAATAAAAACATGACAATGGCGAATTATTTAAATTATAAAAAACATCAAGCTAAAACCAGACGATATTTTAGAGCCAGAAAAAAAATAGAATGGCAAAATTTCTGCGAGAATTTAAACCCAAACACAACAACCAACATTGTCTGGAATAATATAAGAAAAATTAACAATAAAAGCTATAGTACTAAAAGGATAAGTGATAATGAAAATTTAATAGAGGAATTCATTAAAAAAAAATTTCCACAGAACAACAATTTAAATATTAATACCACCACCATCGTAAAAGATAATTTTCTAGATAATAACATAAATAAAAATGAAGTAAATTTCGCGTTAAATCATAATAAAAGCAGTAGCACAGGATTTGATAGAATAAATTACAAAATGATACAAAACTTACCTGACAATGCAATAAATCATCTTACACAAATATATAATCTGTCATTAAACACTGCTGATATACCATTAGACTGGAAAAAACATATCGTTGTTCCTATATTAAAAACAGGAAAAGATCCAAACAAAGAAGAATCATTCAGACCAATTACTTTACTATCATGTATGGGCAAAACTATGGAATCCATCATCAAAAACAGACTGGAGTGGTATCTCGAACATCATAAAAGATTACCTGAGTTACAATTTGCGTTTAGAAAAACAAGAAGTACACAGCATAACTTAAACATATTGAATATAGATATACAAAGAACATACAGTAAAAATCATTATATGATAGCTGCTTTCATTGACATTGAAGCTGCTTATGACAATGTTAATCTAAAAATATTAAAAGAAAAAGTAGAAAACATAGGTATATCTTCCAAAATATCCAACTGGATTATAAACTACTTCCAAAATAGAGAAATAACAGTTAGATACAATAATAAGTTAACTGGTCCTATACTATGTAATCACGGAATTCCACAAGGCTCAATATTATCTCCCTTATTATTCAACATATACACAGAAAAGTTAACAACATTATCAGATAACAACACAACAGTACTGATGTATGCAGATGACATGGTTATTTATAGTATGGGCCATACACAAGATATAGCTCAAAACAGATTACAATCGAAATTAAGAAAACTAGATATTTTACTAAAGGAAATCAAATTAAATATATCGTCAGAAAAAAGTAAAATAGTTATATTTACAAGGCATAGAATAAACTGCAGTCCAAAAATAACCATCAGAAATAAAAATATAACTGTTAGTTCAAATACCAAATTTCTGGGTATATTCTTTGATACGAAAAGCACTTGGGCGAAAGAAATTGCACATATTATTAACAAATGTCAAAAAGGCTTAAATTTGATGCGATGTATAGCAGGATACAAATGGGGCGCACACCCAACAACCTTAATAAAAATATATAAAGCTATTGTTAGACCGCATATTGACTATTCTAGTACTATGATCTGCACCGCAAATAACTCAAGATTAAAAAAAATTGAAATTATACAAAACAAATGTTTAAGAATAATATTAGGTGCAATGGTTTCAACACCAATCCAAATCCTCAACTATCAAACTAATATTCCTCCGGTAAATATCAGAATACAACAAATATCAGACAGTTTCTTTTGTAAAAACAGACATAACTCATGTGGCCCCTTAAATACAAGATTATCTAAACTATATGTTCTTTATAATAAACCATATTGGACAACTCATAAAAAACCGGCACTTTTAACTAGTTTTGATAGATATAATAACTTGAACTTAGAGGTACACAACATTATACCTTTTTTCAAATTTCCATTAGAAATAAGCATGACAACAATACATACAGAAATAAATTTGTTCAAGAAGAATGACAGTAAGGAAATAACTTATCAAAAATATATGGAATATATAACAAAAGATGATATAAACTGGAGTATATGGTTTACCGATGGTTCATTCGAAAAAAACTCTAAAACTGGAGGAATTGGCATTTTCAATTATAATACAGATCAGCAGTACAAATACAAACTTAACAACATCACAAATTCTTATAATACAGAAATAACAGCAATTATGAAATTACTAGAAATAATACAAAAAACTGACAATAAAAATATATTAATATTCACAGATTCTCGTAGTGTTTGTGTATCTTTAAATAACAATAAATTCAAAAACAATAATAATAACAAAATATGTTCAATTAAAGAATATCTTTTAAAAATGGAAAAAAATGATATCAATGTTAAACTTATTTGGATTCCTGGACATGTAGGCATAAAAGGAAACGAAATGGCTGACAAACTGGCCAAAGAAGCTTGTGTAGATGGGGAAATAATTGAAATAAATTGGTCAATAAATGATTCCAAAAAAATAATTAAAGAAAATTGTATGGCAGAATGGCAGAATATATATAATGAGAAAAGTCAAAGTACTGGAAAAAATTTTTTTGCAGCGAATCAAAAAATTCCAACAACCACATGGTTTAATAAAAATCATTCACGGAGATATATTTCAACAAATTGTCGAATGAAATCTGGGCATTCTAGATGTCCAGCTCATCTATACAAAATAAATATAAAAGACACACCAAATTGTAGATGTGGAGAAGAAGGGTCTTTGGACCATATAATTCTAGGGTGTCAACTTTTAACATCAAAAATTGATAGACTTTTAAATGATTTATGTAATGTAACACAGTTCCCAGTCAATATGTCCTGTTTAATGACAAGTGAAGCAACGGCGGAAATATTAACAAACTTTGTGATAGAAAATAATATAGAAGTGTAATTTAAGTTAAAATATTTTATTTAGTATGTATTTAATTTTAAGTTTAATTTTTTAAAAAGAATCAATTTGTTTTGTATTTATTAGAACAATTATAATTTATATGTAAATTTTTATATAATTTTACAAATAAAAGCAATGGCAAGAAGGCTGAATAAGCCAAAGCCTAAATAAATAAAAAAAAAAAAAAAAAAATACAAAAGGTAACATTACATACAAATTCAATACTAAAAACAATATTACAGTAAGTGACCTAACGCCTATAGACCCAGACTTGATTAAATTCCTGATATCAAAATTACGTAAGAAATCAGCACCTGGACCCGACAATATTAAAAGGGAGCACATAGCAAAAATGGATGGTATTGAAATCCTGATAGCTAAATTCTTTAATGCAATTATACTTTTAAGACTATATCCTGAGAAATGGTTGGGCAACAGAACAATTCTTATACCGAAAAAAGGAGCGGACCCCAGATTGGAGACAAACTGGCGTCCAATCACTATAGCCCCACTACTTGCCAAACTTTTCTCAAACGCATTACATGATATGATAAAATACCACCTGGATATAAATACTAAACAAAAAGGATTTACAACACAAAATGGATGCTTAAATAACATTGTAATTTTGGAGGAATTAATGAAAGAGGCTAAGTTATCAGAAGGAGCTATAATAACGGTTTTGGATATTTCCAAAGCCTTCGATAGCGTGCCTCATGAGGCGATCTTCAAGGCTTTAAAGAGACAAGGTGTACCTCAAATATTGATAACGGGAGTGGAAAACATGTACAAGGGCGCGCACACTTCCATAGCGCTGGGTGATTCCGTAGTCAGGATGAACATATTAAAAGGTGTTAAACAGGGAGATCCCCTGTCGCCACTACTTTTTAATACAGTTTTAGATGAAGTGTTCGATGACCTGGAACTCACGGATGGATTTAAATTACATAATAAAAGTGTTAAAGCTCTCGCTTTTGCGGATGACATTGTACTAATCGGAAAGAATATTGAAGACGCTCAGAAACAGCTTAGTATAGCGTGTAACACCTTGAGCGCACTTGGGTTGAAGATTGCGTCAAATAAATCATCCTGTTTTAGGATTAAGTGCTTACCAGGAAAGTCATTTGGCATTGTTGACCCAGGTCTCCTGGATCCCATCAGTAAGAACACAATACCTTTTACGGAGTGCAATGTAAGTTTTAAATATTTAGGTATGAAATTCTCGCCCTGGTCGGGCATGAAAGATGAAAGTGTGTGTAGTGAAATTGTGAAAAGTGTTGAAAGACTTGGTAAATCTCGGTTGACCACTCTTCAGAAATTAAATTTGTTAAATACGTATATATTAAGCCATTTTACATACAGAATACTGATTAACCCTTTGACCGGCACACAATTGAATGAAATAGATCAAACAATTAGGAGTATGGTGAAACGTTCTCTACATCTGCCAGACGAAACTTCGTCTGGCTTTTTGTACACACCAGTGAAGGACGGAGAATTGGGTGTTCCAAGGCTTTCTAGTAGAAATAAATTTTCTGTTTTAAAAATTATGTTAAATTGAATACCTTAAATGACGAAGTAATACATGCAATCGTTACGAGTGATAGGTTTGCAAAGAAAGCTAAACGTTTGGCAATAAACTGCGGCCTTACGTTGCCATGTTCACTAGAGGACGTAGAAAAAGCAAAACTTAAAGCGAAAAGAAGAGAATACATGAGGTGGAGTCACCTTCTAGTTCAGGGTATTGGCGTAAATAGCTTTAATGATAGTTCAATAACAAACCGTTGGCTCAGAGACCCTTCGCTTTTAGCTCCAAATCGGTTCATAGACGCAATGCGACTTAGAACTAATACCTATGGGTGCAAGCTCGTAAATTCAAAAAGAGGGGGGTCGCCTGACACTCTACGCGACGGATGCAATATGTAGGTTGAAAGTCTGGGGCACATTCTGGGGCAATTCTCGGCGCTGAAACCGTTACGCATCAAGAGACATAATGAAATATTAAATGTAATATTCGATAAGTTATCATTCACTCACAAGGAAGCAATATTTATGAAGGAGCCTAGCATTCAATCGCCTCTTGGGTTGTTAAAGCCAGACCTGGTTTTTATCAATAACAAAGCTGGTAATATTATTGATGTCTCGGTACCGTTCGAAAACAAAAATAGTCTATCAATGGCTATTGAAGACAAAAAAGACAAGTACACAGTTCTTATTCCGCAACTTCTCAATGACCATAACTTGAACTCAGTGGAAGTAGCCCCTCTAATCTTCGGTTCACGAGGCGCACTACCCAAGGCGACTACAGAGTTCGTCACGAAGTTCGGAATCAACACATAGCATCTAAAACTCACTTGTTCTATGATGGCCCTAAGGACCTATATTGAGATATCAAATATATTCCTTGACTATTTCAGGAAATAATACTCGTTATCATAATGATTATGTTTACCACCGCTCGCTCTTAGCAGGGGAGTTTAGCTTTAATGTTATATTGTAAATTGTTTTTGGAAAAAAGGGCGCACAAAAACATTGCCCATAATAATTAGTGCCTATGTATTATGTATAATCATAAGTAAAAAAGGCACAGAACAAAAAAATACAGCCGTTAAACGTTCTGCTAGTCTGCTAAGTCGTTTTTTGTTCTCCCTAGAGTGCTGTCTGTGGGTCCGCCACTCAGGCACTCAGCCTAAGGCGCCTTCTGCTGGGAGATGGCGGCCGTCCGGTATGGCGCGATGGTCCCTTCTGGACAATAATAAGTATAGTTGGACATAGTTTCTGGGGGTACCTCCACGCGGTCAAGCCAGGCCGGATAGAATAATCGTGGGAGATTGTTTTATCTGGCAAACGTCGATCCCCGTCCATATAGCGTACCTAAGCGCTGGAGCCATATCTGAGTTACCGTTAGGGTTTTGGTAATCTTGGGTGTCCCGAAGTAGTTCTAGATAGTAAAAAGTTTGCGTTCAGCAACTTCGTGCAATGTACATGCGATTAGATGATAGACAACCGAAGGAAAGTATTCGATAAAGATATTCGTTTCCGATAAATATGAAAATGTGTACTGTCCGCTGTGTCTATTGCGAGGAACCAACATGCTTTGTGTAGGACTTCCCGAAGCAAACCGACATCTGACGCTAGAACATCCAACGTTTACGCTGAAGTTTAACTGTAATAATGGGTGCGGGAAGACATACAAGACATACAAAGGAATAATTTAACATTTCACACACTGCAAGGGGCCTATTATGGCTCCCGAAGAACAATTTAAGTGTGACACTTGTGGCATGTCTTTTAAAACACAGAGGGGGTTAAGCCTGCATACGAAGCACGCACACCCAGAAATAAGAAATACTCAAAGACTCGCAGGAACAGCTGGTAACCCCAGACCAAGTAATAGACTATCTAAATGGACGGACGAAGAATTGAATACGTTAATGACAAATCTTGACCGGTTCTCACATGTCAAAAACATAAACATGGAAATGGCTAAATTGATTCCGAGCAAGTCTGCTAAGCAGATCTTGGACAAGAGGAGATTACTAAAAACAAAACAGTTAGCTGCAGCTAGTAATGCAAACAATATTCGAATAAGTTTACACAATATTTCCATACGTGACACTATAGGAACACCGCCTAGAGCGGGTCCAGACAATCAGGCCTGTACCTCAACACCTACCAGTCGTGTAAATATGCTCATTGAATTCTTCAATAATGCTGAACCCCACAATACCACAATATGTAACATTTCCCTCAACCAGACTCACGGCAGCATGCATGAGTTTGTCCAGGAAGAGATAGATTATGTTGGAACGATCGATACTTTATGGAATGAATGGAAGCTACCAACAACAGCTTCGGCTGGTATGTTGGCTTTAAACAAAGCTATAGATGATCTCGTAGAAGTCGGAGCGTCACGGCCCGACCTACAAATCTCTGTTAACGAAATCGCAATAAAATTCCAAAAGTTGCTGCTGCCAGATACAGACCAGTCTGTACGCCAGGTAACTTCAACTAAAAGACGTAGAAAGGGGAGAAGTAACAGATATACAAACAGACGGGCTCGAAGATAAATGCGTATGCAACTACGCAAGACATGTTTTACAAGTGCCCGAAGAAGCTCGCAGAAACAATATTTAGCGGTGAAGAGCATAATAATTACGCTAGTGCGAAAGACCTAGACCCTAATAAGGTCGAAAATCTTTACAAAAGCCTATAAGGTACGAAAGGTAACATTACATACAAATTCAATACTAAAAACAATATTACAGTAAGTGACCTAACGCCTATAGACCCAGACTTGATTAAATTCCTGATATCAAAATTACGTAAGAAATCAGCACCTGGACCCGACAATATTAAAAGGAAGCACATGGCAAAAATGGATGGTATTGAAATCCTGAAAGCTAAATTCTTTCTTAAACGGATGGATTTAAATTGCATAATAAAAGTGTTAAAGCTCTCGCTTTTGCGGATGACATTGTACTAATCGGAAAGAATATTGAGGACGCTCAGAAACAGCTTAGTATAGCGTGTAACACCTTGAGCGCACTTGGGTTGAAGATAGCGTCAAATAAATCATCCTGTTTTAGGATTAAGTGCTTGCCAGGAAAGTAATTTGGCATTGTTGACCCAGGTCTCCTGGATCCCATCAGTAAGAACACAATACCTTTTACGGAGTGCAATGTAAGTTTTAAATATTTAGTATGAAATTCTCGCCCTGGTCGGGCATGAAAGATGAAAGTGTGTGTAGTGAAATTGTGAAAAGTGTTGAAAGACTTGGTAAATCTCGGTTGACCACTCTTCAGAAATTAAATTTGTTAAATACGTATATATTAAGCCATTTTACATACAGAATACTGATTAACCCTTTGACCGGCACACAATTGAATGAAATAGATCAAACAATTAGGAGTATGGTGAAACGTTCTCTACATCTGCCAGACAAAACTTTGTCTGGCTTTTTGTACACACCAGTGAAGGACGGAGGATTGGGTGTTCCAAGGCTTTCCAGTAGAAATAAATTTTCTGTTTTAAAAATTATGTTAAATTGAATACCTTAAATGACGAAGTAATACATGCAATCGTTACGAGTGATAGGTTTGCAAAGAAAGCTAAACGTTTGGCAATAAACTGCGGCCTTACGTTGCCATGTTCACTAGAGGACGTAGAAAAAGCAAAACTTGAAGCGAAAAGAAGAGAATACATGAGGTGGAGTCACCTTCTAGTTTAGGGTATTGGCGTAAATAGCTTTAATGATAGTTCAATAACAAACCGTTGGCTCAGAGACCCTTCGCTTTTAGCTCCAAATCGGTTCATAGACGCGGTGCGACTTAGAACTAATACCTATGGGTGCAAGCTCGTAAATTCAAAAAGAGGGGGGTCGCCTGACACTCTATGCGACGGATGCAATATGAAGGTTGAAAGTCTGGGGCACATTCTGGGGCAATGCTCGGCGCTGAAACCGTTACGCATCAAGAGACATAATGAAATATTAAATGTAATACTCGATAAGTTATCATCCACTCACAAGGAAACAATATTTATGAAGGAGCCTAGCATTCAATCGCCTCTTGGGTTGTTAAAGCCAGACCTGGTTTTTATCAATAACAAAGCTGGTTATATTATTGATGTCTCGGTACAGTTCGAAAACAAAAATAGTCTATCAATGGCTATTGAAGACAAAAAAGACAAGTACACAGTTCTTATTCCGCAACTTCTCAATGACCATAACTTGAACTCAGTGGAAGTAGCCCCTCTAATCTTCGGTTCACGAGGCGCACTACCCAAGGCGACTACGGAGTTCGTCACGAAGTTCGAAATCAATACATAGCATCTAAAACTCACTTGTTCTAAGATGGCCCTAAGGACCTATATTGAGATATCAAATATATTCCTTGACTATTTCAGGAAATAATACTCTTTATCATAATGAATATGTTTACCACCGCTCGCTCTTAGCAGGGGAGTTTAGCTTTAATGTTATATTGTAAATTGTTTTTGAAAAAAAATTGTAAAGGAAAAAAGGGCGCACAAAAACATTGCCCATAATAATTATTGCCTATGTATTATGTATAATCATAAGTAAAAAAAGCACAGTACAAAAAAATACAGCCGTTAAACGTTCTGCTAGTCTGCTAAGTCGTTTTTTGTTCTCCCTATAGTGCTGTCTGTGGGTCCGCCACCCAGGCACTCAGCCTAAGGCGCCTTCTGCTGAGAGATGGCGGCCGTCCGGTATGGCGCGATGGTCCCTTCTAGACAATAATAAGTATGGTTGGACATAGTTCCTAGGGGTACCTCCACACGGTCAAGCCTAGCCGGATAGAATAATCGTGGGAGATTGTTTTATCTAGCAAACGTCGATTCCCGTCCATATAGCGTACCTAAGCGCTGGAGCCATATCTGAGTTACCGTTAGGGTTTTGGTAATCTTGGGTGTCCCGAAGTAGTTCTAGATAGTAGAAGGTTTGCGTTCAGCAACTTCGTGCAATATACATGCGATTAGATGATAGACACCCGAAGGAAAGTATTCGATAAAGATATTCGTTTCCGATAAATATGAAAATGTGTACTGTCCGCTGTGTCTATTGCGAGGAACCAACATGCTTTATGTAGGACTTCCCGAAGCAAACCGACATCTGACGCTAGAACATCCAACGTTTACGCTGAAGTTTAACTGTAATAATGGGTGCGGGAAGACATACAAGACATACAAAGGAATAATTTAACATTTCACACACTGCAAGGGGCCTATTATGGCTCCCGAAGAACAATTTAAGTATGACACTTGTGGCATGTCTTTTAAAACACAGAGGGGGTTAAGCCTGCATACGAAGCACGCACACCCAGAAATAAGAAATACTCAAAGACTCGCTGGAACAGCTGGTAACCCCAGACCAAGTAATAGACTATCTAAATGGACGGACGATGAATTGAATACGTTAATGACAAATCTTGACCGGTTCTCACATGTCAAGAACATAAACATGGAAATGGCTAAATTGATTCCGAGCAAGTCTGCTAAGCAGATCTCGGGCAAGAGGAGATTACTAAAAACGAAACAGTTAGCTACAGCTAGTAATGCAAACAATACTCGAATAAGTTTACACAATATAACCATACGTGACACTATATGAACGCCGCCTAGAGCGCGTCCAGACAATCAGGCCTGTACCTCAACACCTACCAGTCGTGTAAATAGGCTCGTTGAATTCTTCAATAATGCTGAACCCCACAATACCACAATATGTAACATTTCCCTCAACCAGACTCACGGCAGCATGCATGAGTTTGTCCAGGAAGAGAAAGATTATGTTGGAACGATCGATACTTTATGGAATGAATAAAAGCTACCAACAACAGCTTCGACTGGTATGTTGGCTTTAAACAAAGCTATAGATGATCTCGTAGGAGTCGGAGCGTCACGGCTCGACCTACAAATCTCTGTTAACAAAATCGCAATAAAATTCCAAGAGTTGCTGCTGCCAGATACAGACCAGTCTGTACGCCAGGTAACTTCAACTAAAAGACGTAGAAAGGGGAGAAGTAACAGATATACAAACAGACGGGCTCGAAGAAAACATGCGTATGCAACTACGCAAGACATGTTTAGCGGTGAAGAGCATAACAATTACGCTAGTGCGAAAGACCTAGACCCTAATAAGGTCGAAAATCTTTACAAAAGCCTATGAGGTACGAAAGGTAACATTACATACAAATTCAATACTAAAAACAATATTACAGTAAGTGACCTAACGCCTATAGACTCAGACTTGAATAAATTCCTGATATCAAAATTACGTAAGAAATCAGCACCTGGACCCGACAATATTAAAAGGGAGCACATAGCAAAAATGAATGGTATTGAAATCCTAAAAGCTAAATTCTTTAATGCAATTATACTTTTAAGACTATATCCTGAGAAATGGTTGGGCAACAGAACAATTCTCATACCGAAAAAAGGAGCGGACCCCAGATTGGAGACAAACTGGCGTCCAATCACTATAGCCCCACTACTTGCCAAACTTTTCTCAAACGCATTACATGATATGATAAAATACCACCTGGATATAAATACTAAACAAAAAGGATTTACAACACAAAATGGATGCTTAAATAACATTGTAATTTTAGAGGAATTAATGAAAGAGGCTAAGTTATCAGAAGGAGCTATAATAACGGTTTTGGATATTTCCAAAGCCTTCGATAGCGTGCCTCATGAGGCGATCTTCAAGGCTTTAAAGAGACAAGGTGTACCTCAAATATTGATAACGGGAGTAGAAAACACGTACAAGGGCGCACACTTCCATAGCGCTGGGTGATTCCGTAGTCAGGATAAACATTTTAAAAGGTGTTAAACAGGGAGATCCCCTATCGCCACTACTTTTTAATACAGCTTTAGATGCAGTGTTCGATGACCTGGAACTCACGGATGGATTTAAATTACATAATAAAAGTGTTAAAGCTCTCGCTTTTGCGGATGACATTGTACTAATCGGAAAAAATATTGAAGACGCTCTGAAACAGCTTAGTATAGCGTGTAACACGAAAGATAAAAGTGTGTGTAGTGAAATTGTGAAAAGTGTTAAAAGGCTTTGTAAATCTCGGTTGACCACTCTTCAGAAATTAAATTTGTTAAATACGTATATATTAAGCCATTTTACATACAGAATACTGATTAACCCTTTGACCGGCACACAATTGAATAAAATAGATTAAACAATTAGGAGTATGGTGAAACGTTCTCTACATCTGCCAGACGAAACTTCGTCTGGCTTTTTGTACACACCAGTGAAGGACGGAGAATTGGGTGTTCCAAGGCTTTCCAGTAGAAATAAATTTTCTGTTTTAAAAATTATGTTAAATTGAATACCTTAAATGACGAAGTAATACATGCAATCGTTACGAGTGATAGGTTTGCAAAGAAAGCTAAACGTTTGGCAATAAACTGCGGCCTTACGTTGCCATGTTCACTAGAGGACGTAGAAAAAGCAAAACTTGAAGCGAAAAGAAGAGAATACATGAGGTGGAGTAACCTTCTAGTTCAGGGTATTGGCGTAAATAGCTTGAAAGATAGTTCAATAACAAACCGTTGGCTCAGAGACCCTTCGCTTTTAGCTCCAAATCGGTTCATAGACGCGGTGCGACTTAGAACTAATACCTATAGGTGCAAGCTCGTAAATTCAAAAAGAGGGAGGTCGCCTGACACTCTATGCGACGGATGCAATATAAAGGTTGAAAGTCTGGGGCACATTCTGGGGCAATGCTCGGCGATAAAACCGTTACGCATCAAGAGACATAATGAAATATTAAATGTAATACTCGATAAGTTATCATCCACTCACAAGGAAACAATATTTATGAAGGAGCCTAGCATTCAATCGCCTCTTGGGTTGTTAAAGCCAGACCTGGTTTTTATCAATAACAAAGCTGGTTATATTATTGATGTCTCGGTACAGTTCGAAAACAAAAATAGTCTATCAATGGCTATTGAAGACAAAAAAGACAAGTACACAGTTCTTATTCCGCAACTTCTCAATGACCATAACTTGAACTCAGTGGAAGTAGCCCCTCTAATCTTCGGTTCACGAGGCGCACTACCCAAGGCGACTACGGAGTTCGTCACGAAGTTCGAAATCAATACATAGCATCTAAAACTCACTTGTTCTAAGATGGCCCTAAGGACCTATATTGAGATATCAAATATATTCCTTGACTATTTCAGGAAATAATACTCTTTATCATAATGAATATGTTTACCACCGCTCGCTCTTAGCAGGGGAGTTTAGCTTTAATGTTATATTGTAAATTGTTTTTGAAAAAAAATTGTAAAGGAAAAAAGGGCGCACAAAAACATTGCCCATAATAATTATTGCCTATGTATTATGTATAATCATAAGTAAAAAAAGCACAGTACAAAAAAATACAGCCGTTAAACGTTCTGCTAGTCTGCTAAGTCGTTTTTTGTTCTCCCTATAGTGCTGTCTGTGGGTCCGCCACCCAGGCACTCAGCCTAAGGCGCCTTCTGCTGAGAGATGGCGGCCGTCCGGTATGGCGCGATGGTCCCTTCTAGACAATAATAAGTATGGTTGGACATAGTTCCTAGGGGTACCTCCACACGGTCAAGCCTAGCCGGATAGAATAATCGTGGGAGATTGTTTTATCTAGCAAACGTCGATTCCCGTCCATATAGCGTACCTAAGCGCTGGAGCCATATCTGAGTTACCGTTAGGGTTTTGGTAATCTTGGGTGTCCCGAAGTAGTTCTAGATAGTAGAAGGTTTGCGTTCAGCAACTTCGTGCAATATACATGCGATTAGATGATAGACACCCGAAGGAAAGTATTCGATAAAGATATTCGTTTCCGATAAATATGAAAATGTGTACTGTCCGCTGTGTCTATTGCGAGGAACCAACATGCTTTATGTAGGACTTCCCAAAGCAAACCGACATCTGACGCTAGAACATCCAACGTTTACGCTGAAGTTTAACTGTAGTAATGGGTGCGGGAAGACATACAAGACATACAAAGGAATAATTTAACATTTCACACACTGCAAGGGGCCTATTATGGCTCCCGAAGAACAATTTAAGTATGACACTTGTGGCATGTCTTTTAAAACACAGAGGGGGTTAAGCCTGCATACGAAGCACGCACACCCAGAAAAAAGAAATACTCAAAGACTCGCTGGAACAGCTGGTAACCGCAGACCAAGTAATAGACTATCTAAATGGACGGACGATGAATTGAATACGTTAATGACAAATCTTGACCGGTTCTCACATGTCAAGAACATAAACATGGAAATGGCTAAATTGATTCCGAGCAAGTCTGCTAAGCAGATCTCGGGCAAGAGGAGATTACTAAAAACGAAACAGTTAGCTACAGCTAGTAATGCAAACAATACTCGAATAAGTTTACACAATATAACCATACGTGACACTATATGAACGCCGCCTAGAGCGCGTCCAGACAATCAGGCCTGTACCTCAACACCTACCAGTCGTGTAAATAGGCTCGTTGAATTCTTTAATAATGCTGAACCCCACAATACCACAATATGTAACATTTCCCTCAACCAGACTCACGGCAGCATGCATGAGTTTGTCCAGGAAGAGATAGATTATGTTGGAACGATCGATACTTTATGGAATGAATGGAAGCTACCAACAACAGCTTCGGCTGGTATGTTGGCTTTAAACAAAGCTATAGATGATCTCGTAGGAGTCGGAGCGTCACGGCCCGACCTACAAATCTCTGTTAACGAAATCGCAATAAAATTCCAAGAGTTGCAACTGCCAGATACAGACCAGTCTGTACGCCAGGTAACTTCTACTAGAAGACGTAGAAAGGGGAGAAGTAACAGATATACAAACAGACGGGCTCGAAGAAAACATGCGTATGTTTTACAAGTGCCCGAAGAAGCTCGCAGAAACAATATTTAGCGGTGAAGAGCATAATAATTACGCTAGTGCAAAAGACCTAGACCCTAATAAGGTCGAAAATCTTTACAAAAGCCTATGAGGTACGAAAGGTAACATTACATACAAATTCAATACTAAAAACAATATTACAGTAAGTGACCTAACGCCTATAGACTCAGACTTGAATAAATTCCTGATATCAAAATTACGTAAGAAATCAGCACCTGGACCCGACAATATTAAAAGGGAGCACATAGCAAAAATGAATGGTATTGAAATCCTAAAAGCTAAATTCTTTAATGCAATTATACTTTTAAGACTATATCCTGAGAAATGGTTGGGCAACAGAACAATTCTCATACCGAAAAAAGGAGCGGACCCCAGA